>JAVIAB010000159.1:47517218-47624718 GCA_032433765.1 Megaustenia siamemsis
ATAACCAAACTCTAGACCACAAACAAACTCAGCTACCTAAAAAGGGTTAGCGGGGTAGAGTTCTGCCCTACCAAAAGAGGAGTAAGACGTCTCCTTTCCTCCGCTAGTCTTCGGGACACCCCTGGGCAAGGTGGAGGTCCCGTTTAGCCCCCTATCAATGTTATGCAAAGCCATTGGAGCAGGTGGTAGATGGTGTAGTGGGAGCAGCCGACAAGTAGTGCCGGTTATGGTCCCCACACCGCGATGGCAGGCAGAGGATCTCATGTATAGAGACAATGGCTGCGATCTCCGACTAGTACAGTCACTGCCAAGAAGGAAAGGAATGGCAAACTACCTTCTTAAATTGCCTGGACTAATCATGACAAATCACAAATCGACATTTTTCGGGCACATCATGAGAAAAGGAAAGTTGGAATACTTGGTTACAACTGGCAAAATAAAAGGAAAGAGAGATCGCGGACGACAAAAAGAGAAAATACTGGATAGCTTGGTGTCATGGCATGGAAAACAGTCAACAACAGAACTGATACGATGCACTGTAGATAGAAGATTGTGGAAGGACATGATCGCCTACGCCAACCGGCAGGGTACATGATGATGATGATGACCTAAAAAGATTGTTATCATGGGCGATGTCTTCACATTGCTCCCTACATACCAGATTTACCGTAGTGCTGCAATTGTTTCCAAATACGAACTTACTGAACTGGGCTATCAACGCTCTGGTAGTTCCGATGTCTCTATCAGGTCTCGTTCTCAGGTCTACATCAGTGTCTTGGTCTCCTTCTTCCTCCATCTGTTGATGAAAGTGCACATTTTACAAATATTTGAGGAATCTTCAACATGTACAGGTTGTTTGATGTGCCTTCTGTCTTAGACATGAGTGGCTAGAATATATAGAGGTCTCAACCCTTCAGGGACTTGTGTGTGGGTCTACTGTCCTAGACATGAGTAGATAGAATATATAGAGGTCTCAAACCTTCAGGGACTTGTGTGGGTCTGTCCTAGACATGAGTAGATAGAATATATAGAGGTCTCAAACCTTCAGGGACTTGTCTGTGTCTACTGTCCTAGACATGAGTAGATAGAATATATAGAGGTCTCAAACCTTCAGGGACTTGTGTGTGGGTCTACTGTCCTAGACATGAGTGGCTAGAATATATAGAGGTCTCAAACCTTCAGGGACTTGTGTGGGTCTACTGTCCTAGACATGAGTAGATAGAATATATAGAGGTCTCAAACCTTCAGGGACTTGTGTGGGTCTGTCCTAGACATGAGTAGATAGAATGTATAGAGGTCTCAAACCTTCAGGGACTTGTGTGGGTCTACTGTCCTAGACATGAGTAGATAGAATATATAGAGGTCTCAAACCTTCAGGGACTTGTGTGGGTCTACTGTCCTAGACATGAGTAGATAGAATATATAGAGGTCTCAACCCTTCAGGGACTTGTGTGTGGGTCTACTGTCCTAGACATGAGTAGATAGAATGTATAGAGGTCTCAAACCATTAGGGACTTGTGTGTGGGTCTACTGTCCTAGACATGAGTAGATAGAATATATAGAGGTCTCAAACCTTCAGGGACTTGATCTACTGTCCTAGACATGAGTAGATAGAATATATAGAGGTCTCAAACATTCAGGGACTTGTGTGGGTCTACTGTCCTAGACATGAGTAGATAGAATGTATAGAGGTCTCAAACCTTCAGGGACTTGTGTGTGGGTCTACTGTCCTAGACATGAGTAGATAGAATATATAGAGGTCTCAAACCTTCAGGGACTTGATCTACTGTCCTAGACATGAGTAGATAGAATATATAGAGGTCTCAAACATTCAGGGACTTGTGTGGGTCTAAAATTAATAATTTGGAAGAGGAAAATGTGCAAGGTAGTCGAGGCAGAAGCTGACCAGGACTAAAATGGACTGATAACATCAAAAGGTGGACAGGTAAATGACAACGTGCATCATAAACAAGAGACAGAGTAAAATGGTGCTCCATAGTAGCCAGCTTCAATGTGGAGACGGCACCTAATGAATGAATGAATGACGCTCCAGGGTAGCCAACTTCAATGTGGAGACGGCACCCAATGTATGAATGACGCTCCATAGTAGCCAACTTCAATGTGGAGACGGCACCCAATGTATGAATGACGCTCCATAGTAGCCAACTTCAATGTGGAGACGGCACCCAATGTATGAATGACGCTCTATTGTAGCCAACCTTCGATGTGGAGACGGCACCTAATGAATGAATGAATGACGCTCCAGGGTAGCCAACCTTCGGATGTGGAGACGGCACCCAATGAATGAATGGCGCTCCATTGTAGCCAACTTCAATGTGGAGACGGCACCCAATGTATGAATGACGCTTCAGGGTAGCCAACCTTCGATGTGGAGACGGCACCCAATGTATGAATGACGCTCCATTGTAGCCAACTTCAATGTGGAGACGGCACCCAATGTATGAATGACGCTCCATTGTAACCGACTTCAATGTGGAGACGGCACCCAATGTATGAATGACGCTCTATTGTAGCCAACCTTCGATGTGGAGACGGCACCCAATGAATGAATGACGCTCCATTGTAGCCAACCTTCGATGTGGAGACAGCACCCAATGTATGAATGACGCTCCATTGTAGCCAACCTTCGATGTGGAGACGGCACTCAATGTATGAATGACGCTCCATTGTAGCCAACCTTCGATGTGGAGACGGCACCCAATGTATGAATGACGCTCCATTGTAGCCAACTTCAATGTGGAGACGGCACCCAATGTATGAATGACGCTCCATTGTAGCCAACTTCAATGTGGAGACGGCACCCAATGTATGAACGACGCTCCATTGTAGCCAACTTCAATGTGGAGACGGCACCCAATGTATGAATGACGCTCCATTGTAGCCAACTTCAATGTGGAGACGGCACCCAATGTATGAATGACGCTCCATTGTAGCCAACTTCAATGTGGAGACGGCACCCAATGTATGAATGACGCTTCATTGTAGTCAACTTCAATGTGGAGACGGCACCCAATGTATGAATGACGCTCCATTGTAGCCAACTTCAATGTGGAGACGGCACCCAATGTATGAATGACGCTCCATTGTAGCCAACCTTCGATGTGGAGACGGTACCCAATGTATGAATGACGCTCCATTGTAGCCAACTTCAATGTGGAGACGGCACCCAATGTATGAATGACGCTCCATTGTAGCCAACCTTCGATGTGGAGACGGCACCTAATGAATGAATGAATGACGCTCCATGGTAGCCAACCTTCGATGTGGAGACAGCACCCAATGAATGAATGACGCTCCATGGTAGCCAACCTTCGATGTGGAGACGGCACCCAATGAATGAATGACGCTCCATGGTAGCCAATCTTCGATGTTGAGACGGCACCCAATGAATGAATGACGCTCTATGGTAGTCAACCTTTGATGTGGAGACGGCACCCAATGAATGAATGACGCTCCATGGTAGCCAACCTTCGATGTGGAGACGGCACCCAATGAATGAATGACGCTCCATTGTAGCCAACCTTCGATTTTGAGACGGCACCTAATGAATGAATGACGCTCCTTGGTAGTCAACCTTCGATGTGGAGACGGCACCCAATCAATGAATGACGCTCCATGGTAGCCAACCTTCGATGTGGAGACGGCACCCAATGAATGAATGACGCTCCATGGTAGCCAACCTTCGATGTGGAGACGGCACCCAATGAATGAATGACGCTCTATGGTAGCCAACCTTCGATGTGGAGACGGCACCCAATGAATGAATGACGCTCCATGGTAGCCAACCTTCGAAGTGGAGACAGCACCCAATGAATGAATGACGCTCCATGGTAGCCAACCTTCGATGTGGAGACGGCACCCAATGAATGAATGACGCTCCATGGTAGCCAACCTTCGATGTGGAGACAGCACCCAATGAATGAATGACGCTCCATGGTAGCCAACCTTTGATGTTGAGACGGCACCCAATGAATGAATGACGCTCCATGGTAGCCTAACTTCGGTGTGGAGACAGCACCCAATGAATGAATGACGCTCCATGGTAGCCAACCTTCGATGTGGAGACAGCACACGAAGAATGAATGGCGCTCCATGGTCGCCAAACTTCGATGTTGAGACGGCACCCAATAAATGAATGACGCTCCATGGTAGCCAACCTTCGATGTTGAGACGGCACCCAATGAATGAATGACGCTCCATGGTAGCCAACCTTCGACGTGGAGGCGGCACCCAATGAATGAATGACGCTCCATGGTAGCCAACCTTCGATGTGGAGACAGCACCCAATGAATGAATGACGCTCCATGGTAGCCAACCTTCGATGTTCAGACGGCACCCAATGAATGAATGACGCTCCTTGGTAGCCAACCTTCGATGTGGAGACAACACCCAATGAATGAATGACGCTCCATGGTAGCCAACCTTAGATGTGGAGACGGCACCCAATGAATGAATGACGCTCCATGGTCGCCAACCTTCGATGTTGAGACGGCACCCAATTAATGAATGACGCTCCATGGTAGCCAACCTTCGATGTGGAGACAACACCCAATGAATGAATGACGCTCCATGGTAGCCAACCTTCGATGTTGAGACGGCACCCAATGAATGAATGACGCTCCATGGTCGCCAACCTTCGATATTGAGACGGCACCCAATTAATGAATGACGCTCCATGGTAGACAACCTTCGATGTGGAGACAGCTCCCAATGAATGAATGACGCTCCATGGTAGACAACCTTCGATGTGGAGACAGCTCCCAATGAATGAATGACGCTCCATGGTCGCCAACCTTCGATGTTGAGACGGCACTCAATGAATGAATGACGCTCCGTGGTCGCCAACCTTCGATTATGGAGACAGCACCCAATGAATGAATGACGCTCCATGGTAGCCAACCTTCGATGTGGAGACGGCACCCAATGAATGAATGACGCTCCATGGGTGTCGACCTCCGATTAAGACTGTATCATCAGCATAAAAAAGTAAAGTAAAGTACCCCCGTCACGCCAAGTGGCGGCGTATAGGGAATATGGTGTTAGTGACCATAAATTTCACAGACCCTCGGCACATGATGTTTGGGGTAATGTTGTCGGTATTACGCCCGTGCCGCTTTACTTTCCCTGAAAAAAATCCGGTACCCATTAAAGGCTGGGTGAACCCGGAAGCCGTCCGTTGGGATCGAACATTACCTCTTGTCCTTTGTAGTCCAGTTCACTAACCACTGAGCTGTATCATCAGCATACCTTAGATTATTTATATTATGACCTCCAATTGTTATTCCAGGCATGCCCCTTATGGATCTTAAAATAATCACACTATAAATATTAAACAAATCTGGTGACAGCACACAGCCTTGCCTACTACTCTGTTTTATTTCTTGAAACATTCCCAATTGGTTTCCAGTTCTTATGGCCGCTGTTTGTTGCCAGTACATGTTCTTTATTATTCTTAGATCTTTGCTGTCTATGTTTATGCTTTCTAAAATTTTGATTATTTCTTGGTACTTTACTTTGTCAAATGCCTTGGTGTAATCTATGAAACATAGGTATAGATCTGTTTTCACCTCTATATCTCTTTCTACTTCTTATCTTCCATATCTTATGATATAAATGGCATTGCTTGTTCCTTTATCTCTAACAAAACCACACATTTCACATTAACGATCTCATAATAACAAGATACGAGAGAAGTTACAAGTAACTGTCAAATTACAATTCCTACCTTTCTTTAATGAACATCTCTCCAGAAAATATGTCCGCGTTCTGCGCTCGGACAAACCTTGGTCTAATTTGTGTAACTATTAATATATTTTCCCGCCATTTCAGATCTATTTATGAACTTGATTAATGGGGAACCACCTTGAATTGGATTGTTCCGTACGGTAAGGTAGAGTAGATCACTTAACAACTTACAGACTTTCAGACTCTTCCATACAGATGGCTCTGCTACAAACGCCACCAGAAATGGAGGAGAAGGTGTGTTCTTGAGGCTGAATAACCAGGAAGAGATCACCAAGTCAATAGCTACTGGGAAATTCTCAAACAACTTTAAAGCAGAAACTGAAGCCCTCAAAGACGCTGTAAAACTGGCTATCCAACACAAAAATAACATTTACAAAAAATGTGTGATACTGACTGATGCACTGTCAGTCCTAACAGCTCTAAAAACCCCAGGAACAGTGAGCTAGATGACTTGAGAACAACCCTAGACCAACTGTGCAATAACTTCCAGAGAGTGGTCATTCAGTGGATACCATCACACTGTAATATACACGGGAACGAACGCGCAGACAAATTAGCTAAAGAAGGAGGGAGATTACCACAAGAGAACCATCTAGTCAGCTACGATGAAGCCAAATCCATCAACAAAGGCCAGTATCATGAAAAATAGAAACGAGAACACCCAAAGTATAACGAAGGGATGGATACCTCCAACTATCAAGGAGGGATCAAGTCATCATACTTCGCCTACGCACTGGCCACTATAGAATGAGAAACCACATGTTCACCAAACTTAATAAAGGAACTACCAGCCAATGCCACTGTACACTGGATAACATGACAACAAAACATGTTCTACAGGACTGCCCCCAGTACACAGACCTGAGAGGGACAATGTGGCTCACACCCACCTCCCTGGAAGAGAAACTATATGGGGCAACCGAATCACTTAAACAGACAGCTGACTTCATAAGAGAGTCTGGAATCAAAGTCTGAATGACGTCATGATCGCAGCAGAAGAAGAAGATTATATCATACCCAGTACACTATCAACTACATAACGGGAATTCTCTCACTCAAAAAAATACCCAGACATGTATATGTCATCATGAAATACATCAACATGTGTCATCATGAAATATATCAACATTTGTCACCATGAAATACATCAACATATATCATCATTAAATACATCAACATATGTCATCATGAAATATATCAGCATATATCATCATGAAATACATCAACATATGTCATCATGAAATATATCAGCATATGTCATCATGAAATACATCAACATATGTCATCATGAAATACATCAACATATCTATAGACGGCAGACAACTAAAACAGAACATCAACATAACTATAGACGGTAGACAACTAAAACAGAACATCAACATAACTATAGACGGTAGACAACTAAAACAGAACATCAACATAACTATAGACGGTAGACAACTAAAACAGAACATCAACATAACTATAGACGGTAGACAACTAAAACAGGACATCAACATAACTATAGACGGTAGACAACTAAAACAGAACATCAACATAACTATAGACGGTAGACAACTAAAACAGAACATCAACATAACTATAGACGGTAGACAACTAGAACAGAACATCAACATAACTATAGACGGCAGTCAACTAAAACAGAACATCAACATAACTATAGACGGTAGACAACTAAAACAGAACATCAACATAACTATAGACGGTAGACAACTAAAACAGAACATCAACATAACTATAGACGGTAGACAACTAAAACAGAACATCAACATAACTATAGACGGTAGACAACTAAAACAGAACATCAACATAACTATAGACGGCAGACAACTAAAACAGAACATCAACATAACTATAGACGGCAGACAACAAAAACAGAACATCAACATAACTATAGACGGTAGACAACTAAAACAGAACATCAACATAACTATAGACGGTAGAGAACTAAAACAGAACATCAACATAACTATAGACGGTAGACAACTAAAACAGAACATCAACATAACTATAGACGGCAGACAACTAAAACAGAACATCAACATAACTATAGACGGCAGACAACTAAAACAGAACATCAACATAACTATAGACGGTAGACAACTAAAACAGAACATCAACATAACTATAGACGGTAGACAACAAAAACAGAACATCAACATAACTATAGACGGTAGACAACTAAAACAGAACATCAACATAACTATAGACGGTAGACAACTAAAACAGAACATCAACATAACTATAGACGGCAGACAACTAAAACAGAACATCAACATAACTATAGACGACTACAACTAAAACAGTACATCAACATAACTATAGACGGTAGACAACTAAAACAGAACATCAACATAACTATAGACGGTAGACAACTAAGACAGAACATCAACATAACTATAGACGGCAGACAACAAAAACAGAACATCAACATAACTATAGACGGTAGACAACTAAAACAGAACATCAACATAACTATAGACGGTAGACAACTAAAACAGAACATCAACATAACTATAGACGGTAGACAACTAAAACAGAACATCAACATAACTATAGACGGCAGACAACTAAAACAGAACATCAACATAACTATAGACGGCAGACAACTAAAACAGAACATCAACATAACTATAGACGGTAGACAACTAAAACAGAACATCAACATAACTATAGACGGTAGACAACAAAAACAGAACATCAACATAACTATAGACGGTAGACAACTAAAACAGAACATCAACATAACTATAGACGGTAGACAACTAAAACAGAACATCAACATAACTATAGACGGTAGACAACTAAAACAGTACATCAACATAACTATAGACGGTAGACAACTAAAACAGAACATCAACATAATTATAGACGACTACAACTAAAACAGAACGTCAACATAACTATAGACGGTAGACAACTAAAACAGAACATCAACATAACTATAGACGGTAGACAACTAAAACAGAACATCAACATAACTATAGACGGTAGACAACTAAAACAGAACATCAACATAACTATAGACGGTAGACAACTAAAACAGAACATCAACATAACTATAGACGGTAGACAACTAAAACAGAACATCAACATAACTATAGACGGTAGACAACTAAAACAGAACATCAACATAACTATACATGGTAGACAACTAAAACAGAACATCAACATAACTATACATGGTAGACAACTAAAACAGAACATCAACATAACTATAGACGGTAGACAACTAAAACAGAACATCAACATAACTATATACGGTAGACAACTAAAACAGAACATCAACATAACTATACATGGTAGACAACTAAAACAGAACATCAACATAACTATAGACGGTAGACAACTAAAACAGAACATCAACATAACTATAGACGGTAGACAACTAAAACAGAACATCAACATAACTATACATGGTAGATAACTAAAACAGAACATCAACATAACTATAGGCGGTAGACAACTAAAACAGAACATCAACATAACTATAGACGGTAGACAACTAAAACAGAACATCAACATAACTATAGACGGTAGACAACTAAAACAGAACATCAACATAACTATAGACGGTAGACAACTAAAACAGAACATCAACATAACTATACATGGTAGACAACTAAAACAGAACATCAACATAACTATAGACGGTAGACAACTAAAACAGAACATCAACATAACTATAGACGGTAGACAACTAAAACAGAACATCAACATAACTATAGACGGTAGACAACTAAAACAGAACATCAACATAACTATAGACGGTAGACAACTAAAACAGAACATCAACATAACTATAGACGGTAGACAACTAAAACAGAACATCAACATAACTATAGACGGTAGACAACTAAAACAGAACATCAACATAACTATAGACGGTAGACAACTAAAACAGAACATCAACATAACTATAGACGGTAGACAACTAAAACAGAACATCAACATAACTATAGACGGTAGACAACTAAAACAGAACATCAACATAACTATAGACGGTAGACAACTAAAACAGAACATCAACATAACTATAGACGGTAGACAACTAAAACAGAACATCAACATAACTATAGACGGTAGACAACTAAAACAGAACATCAACATAACTATAGACGGTAGACAACTGAAACAGAGCATCAACATAACTATAGACGGTAGACAACTGAAACAGAACATCAACATAACTATAGACGGTAGACAACTAAAACAGAGCATTAAACATAACTATAGACGGTAGACAACTAAAACAGAACATCAACATAACTATAGACGGTAGACAACTAAAACAGAACATCAACATAACTATAGACGGTAGACAACTAAAACAGAACATCAACATAACTATAGACGGTAGACAACTAAAACAGAACATCAACATAACTATAGACGGCAGTCAACTAAAACAGAACATCAACATAACTATAGACGGTAGACAACTAAAACAGAACATCAACATAACTATAGACGGTAGACAACTAAAAGTAGGAGAGGAAGGAAACAGCCTGAAGGATAATATCAGAATTGAGGAACTGAGGAAAAAAAAAAGAAACTGAGAAATAGTCAGGATTTAACGTACGACATTAATCTGTGTACTTGGATATTTCCTGAACTCCATGTCTCTGCATCGCTTGCGCCAGTTGTATAACCCAGCTCCCCACCCCTCTCTTAAAAATATATACATGTAATGTCAAATTCTTCTTACCTTTCATGTTTGAACAATTGAGCACCGCTTGAGCGTTCAATAGAGTGTCCTCGGCAGGGTCACAATCTAAACTTGCTGATGAATTTACACTGGCGGTCTCGCAATATGAATAGGTTATTTAAATACGAATATTACGTCGAGGTTCGTCAGTGAGTCTATTGGTGATACACTGACATGTAGCGAACACTCTTTCTTGGAAAGAGCTACGACCTACATAACTTCACCACGTGGCGTTGTTAACCAACACAAGTGAATATCACCGTGGAAGGAATAGACCTGGAGACAGTTCAGAACTACAACTACTTTGGACATACTATAACCAAGAATATCAAAGTGGAAGGAATAGACCTGGAGACAGTTCAGAACTACAACTACCTTGGACATACTATAACCAGTGATGGAAAATGTACAACTGAAATAAACAAAAGAATAGGAATGGCAAAAAGTAATTTTAATGCCATGAAAAATATACAAACATCAAAACAAATAACACCAGGGCTAAAACTAAGAATAGAAAAATGTTACATCTTCTCATATTCCTGTATGGTGCAGAAACATGGACATTAGACAAGAAAACAGAACTGAAAATTGAAGCCTTTGAAATGAGGATTTATAGAAGAATATGTAGAATTGGATGGAAAGAAAAGAAAATAAATTATGAGTTCTTGAAACAACTAAAAATATAAAGCACTACTAAAAACAATTCAAACAAGACAAATGAGTTTTTAGGGAATGTTAAAAGACACAGCAGTCTTGTAAAAGTAATTTGTTTTTGTTCCTTATTCCTTCCTCTCCGCTAACTCTTCTAATTTTGTGTTCCCCATTTCTTCCTTTCCGCCAATTTTGCTTTTTTCCCCCATTTCTTCCTTCGCGCCTATTGTTCTCCATTTATGATTTCCAATTTCTTCCTTCGCGCCTATTGTTCTCCATTTATGATTTCCAATTTCTTCCTTCGCGCCTATTGTTTTCTATTTGTGTTCCCCATTTCTTCCTTCGCGCCTATTGTTCTCCATTTATGATTTCCAGTTTCTTTCTTCGCGCCTATTGTTTTCCATTTATGATTTCCAATTTCTTCCTTCGCGCCTATTGTTTTCTATTTATGATTTCCAATTTCTTCCTTCGCGCCTATTGTTTTCCATTTATGATTTCCAATTTCTTCCTTCGCGCCTATTGTTCTCCATTTATGATTTCCAATTTCTTCCTTCGCGCCTATTGTTTTCCATTTATGATTTCCAATTTCTTCCTTCGCGCCTATTGTTCTCCATTTATGATTTCCAATTTCTTCCTTCGCGCCTATTGTTTTCCATTTATGATTTCCAATTTCTTCCTTCGCGCCTATTGTTCTCCATTTATGATTTCCAATTTCTTCCTTCGCGCCTATTGTTTTCCATTTATGATTTCCAATTTCTTCCTTCGCGCCTATTGTTCTCCATTTATGATTTCCAATTTCTTCCTTCGCGCCTATTTTTTTCTATTTGTGTTCCCCATTTCTTCCTTTCCGCCTATTGTTTTCTATTTTGTTGTTTATTTTTGTTTGCTATTCTGTACTTTCCGGCATTTCATTCCTTCTATTTGTTTCCAATTTTGTAAATTTAGTTTCAGACACACCCTCCTTCTTTTTTGTTCTCCATTCATTTCTTCATGACACGACTTTCTATTTTTGTTGTTTTCCCACGTCCACATTTTTACACAAAAATATTTGTTTGCATGTCATCTCTCTCTCTTTCTCTCTCTCTCTCTCTCTCTCTCTCTCTCTCTCTCTGCGATCAAGACTCAATCAGAGTAGGATTCCAGACTCTCTCATGAAGTCAGCTCTCTGTTTAAGCGAATCGATTGCCCCATATAGTTTCTCTTGCAGGGAGGTGGGCGTGGACCACATTGCTCTTCTCAGTTCTGTGTACTGGAGACAATCCTGTAGAACATGTTTTGTAGTCATATTGTCCAGTGTACAGTGACATAGGCTGGTTGTACCTATTTTGAATTTGGTGAACATGTGGTTTCTCATTCTATTGTGGCCAGTGCATAGGCAAAGTATGATGACTTGATCCCTTCTTGATAGTTGATGGTATCCATCCCTCTCGTTATGCTTTGGGTGTTCTCGTTTCCATTTTTCATGGAACTGACTTTTGAGGATGGATTCGGCTTCATCATAACTGAGCGGATGGTTCTCTTGTGGTAATCTCCCTCCCTCTTGAGCTAATTTGTCTGCGCGTTCGTTCCCGTGTATATTACAGTGGGATGGTATCCGCTGAATGACTACTCTCTGGAAGTCATTGCATAGTTGGTCCAGAGTTGTTCTCAAGTCATCTAGTTCATTGTTCCTGTGGCCTTTTAGAGCTGATAGTACTGACAGTGCATCAGTCAGAATCACCAATTTATTGTGCGTGTTTATTTGTTATGTGCCTTCTTAATCTCTAGGTTGCGCATGCTCCTGTTATTTAAGTGGCCTTAGGCGTTAAAAGGTAATGATTAACATAGATAAGCGACATCTATAGCAACATGGTAACAAGAAGGATGAAGCCACTTATCTCTGCCCAGAAATGTGGTTTTAGTTTTGTCCTGAACTTGAAGCAGGATATAAGACCACGCTTGTATGTTGACCTTTAACCTGATAATTTGCGACATAAACATTACTGCAATTTGCGCGATGTAAAATAGTGGCTTCATATATTGCCCTAAATTAACATAATTTTAATTACATCATTATATCTTAGTTATGTACATCATAAGGCATGGGAAAAACATGGTTTTGCTATTAACATTTCTTACAGTTTTGTCATATTTTTCCCTTTTTTTTTGTTTTAATATAAAGAAATAAGTAGCGCAGTGATTGCAAACGAAGACACAAAAAAGGATAGTTAACTGTTGGGTCTACTTCTTCATGTTTTAATACAAAGATATGATAATAATATTGTGTCTACTTCTTCATGTTTTAATACAAAGATATGATAATAATATTGTGTCTACTTCTTCATGTTTTGATACAAAGATATGATAATAATATTGTGTCTACTTCTTTATGTTTTAATACAAAGATATGATAATAATATTGTGTCTACTTCTTCATGTTTTAATACAAAGATATGATAATAATATTGTGTCTACTTCTTCGTGTTTTGATACAAAGATATGATAATAATATTGTGTCTACTTCTTTATGTTTTAATACAAAGATATGATAATAATATTGTGTCTACTTCTTCGTGTTTTGATACAAAGATATGATAATAATATTGGGTCTACTTCTTCATGTTTTGATACAAAGATATGATAATAATGTTGTGTCTACTTCTTCATGTTTTGATACAAAGATATGATAATAATGTTGTGTCTACTTCTTCATGTTTTGATACAAAGATATGATAATAATATTGTGTCTACTTCTTCGTGTTTTGATACAAAGATATGATAATAATATTGGGTCTACTTCTTCATGTTTTGATACAAAGATATGATAATAATATTGGGTCTACTTCTTCATGTTTTGATACAAAGATATGATAATAATGTTGTGTCTACTTCTTCATGTTTTAATACAAAGATATGATAATAATATTGTGTCTACTTCTTCGTGTTTTGATACAAAGATATGATAATAATATTGGGTCTACTTCTTCATGTTTTGATACAAAGATATGATAATAATGTTGTGTCTACTTCTTCATGTTTTGATACAAAGATATGATAATAATGTTGTGTCTACTTCTTCATGTTTTGATACAAAGATATGATAATAATATTGTGTCTACTTCTTCGTGTTTTGATACAAAGATATGATAATAATATTGGGTCTACTTCTTCATGTTTTGATACAAAGATATGATAATAATATTGGGTCTACTTCTTCATGTTTTGATACAAAGATATGATAATAATGTTGTGTCTACTTCTTCATGTTTTGATACAAAGATATGATAATAATGTTGTCTACTTCTTCATGTTTTAATACAAAGATATGATAATAATGTTGTGTCTACTTCTTCATGTTTTGATACAAAGATATGATAATAATGTTGTGTCTACTTCTTTATGTTTTAATACAAAGATATGATAATAATGTTGTGTCTACTTCTTTATGTTTTAATACAAAGATATGATAATGATGTTGTGTCTACTTCTTCATGTTTTAATACAAAGATATGATAATAATGTTGTGTCTACTTCTTTATGTTTTAATACAAAGATATGATAATAATGTTGTGTCTACTTCTTCATGTTTTGATACAAAGATATGATAATGATGTTGTGTCTACTTCTTCATGTTTTAATACAAAGATATGATAATAATGTTGTGTCTACTTCTTCATGTTTTGATACAAAGATATGATAATAATGTTGTGTCTACTTCTTCATGTTTTGATACAAAGATATGATAATGATACGATATGGCCTTTGTCGTCGTGACAGATGGTTGGTAGCATGCGATCATGATAAGTCAGTAGTTTTGTGGTCAAATATTAGTGTCTTATGTTGGATGTATTTTTTACTGAACAGCTTCTCTCGTGAATTTGCCAATATTGGACAGACAGATCCATCCGCGGGACGAACAAGATGTATTTGTGGTTCCATGGCCTTGTTTCCTCTCTCTTGCGCCTTTTGTCTTCTGAATGTGATATCATCACTTGCTCCAAAGTTGTGCCATTATATTTTATTTGTGTTCTCCATGTGCTACGATCTGCAGCCAGATTCTCCCAGTTTCTTTCACTGATAGAGAATTCCCTCAAGGAAGCCCTACAAACATCCTTATATCTGCAGCCAAATCTTCCCAGTTTCTTTCACTGATAGAGAATTCCCTCAAGGAAGTCCTACAAACATCCTTATATCTGCAGCCAAATCTTCCCAGTTTCTTTCAGTGATAGAGAATTCCCTCAAGGAAGCCCTACAAACATCCTTATATCTGCAGCCAAATCTTCCCAGTTTCTTTCACTGATAGAGAATTCCCTCAAGGAAGCCCTGCAAACATCCTTATATCTACAGCTAGATCCTTCCAGTTTCTTTCACTGATAGAGAATTCCCTCAAGGAAGCCCTACAAACATCCTTATATCTGCAGCCAGATCCTCCCAGTTTCTTTCACTGATAAAGAATTCCCTCAAGGAAGCCCTACAAACATCCTTATATCTGCAGCCAGATCCTCCCAGTTTCTTTCACTGATAGAGAATTCCCTCAAGGAAGCCCTACAAACATCCTTATATCTGCAGCCAGATCCTCCCAGTTTCTTTCACTGATAGAGAATTCCCTCAAGGAAGCCCTACAAACATCCTTATATCTGCAGCCAGATCCTCCCAGTTTCTTTCACTGATAGAGAATTCCCTCAAGGAAGCCCTGCAAACATCCTTATATCTGCAGCCAGATCCTCCCAGTTTCTTTCACTGATAGAGAATTCCCTCAAGGAAGCCCTGCAAACATCCTTATATCTACAGCCAGATCCTCCCAGCTTCTTTCACTGATAGAGAATTCCTTCAAGGAAGCCCTACAAACATCCTTATATATGCAGCCAGATCCTCACAGTTTCTTTCACTGATAGAGAATTCCCTCAAGGAAGCCCTACAAACATCCTTATATCTACAGCCAGATCCTCCCAGTTTCTTTCACTGATAGAGAATTCCCTCAAGGAAGCCCTAAAAACATCCTTATATCTACAGCCAGATCCTCCCAGTTTCTTTCACTGATAGAGAATTCCCTCAAGGAAGCCCTACAAACATCCTTATATCTGCAGCCAGATCCTCCCAGTTTCTTTCACTGATAGAGAATTCCCTCAAGGAAGCCCTGCAAACATCCTTATATCTGCAGCCAGATCCTCCCAGTTTCTTTCACTGATAGAGAATTCCCTCAAGGAAGCCCTACAAACATCCTTATATCTACAGCCAGATCCTCCCAGTTTCTTTCACTGATAGAGAATTCCCTCAAGGAAGCCCTACAAACATCCTTATATCTGCAGCCAGATCCTCCCAGTTTCTTTCACTGATAGAGAATCCCCTCAAGGAAGCCCAGCAAACATCCTTATATCTGCAGCCAGATCCTCCCAGTTTCTTTCACTGATAGAGAATTCCCTCAAGGAAGCCCTACAAACATCCTTATATCTGCAGCCAGATCCTCCCAGTTTCTTTCACTGATAGAGAATTCCCTCAAGGAAGCCCTACAAACATCCTTATATCTGCAGCCAGATCCTCCCAGTTTCTTTCACTGATAGAGAATTCCCTCAAGGAAGCCCTGCAAACATCCTTTTATCTACAGCCAGATCCTCCCAGCTTCTTTCACTGATAGAGAATTCCCTCAAGGAAGCCCTGCAAACATCCTTATATCTACAGCCAGATCCTCCCAGTTTACTTTCACTGATATAGAATTCCCTCAAGGAAGCCCTACAAACATCCTTATATCTACAGCCAGATCCTCACAGTTTCTTTCACTGATAGAGAATTCCCTCAAGGAAGCCCTACAAACATCCTTATATCTGCAGCCCGATCCTCCCAGTTTCTTTCACTGATAGAGAATTCCCTCAAGGAAGCCCTACAAACATCCTTATATCTACAGCCAGATCCTCCCAGTTTCTTTCACTGATATAGAATTCCCTCAAGGAAGCCCTACAAACATCCTTATATCTACAGCCAGATCCTCACAGTTTATTTCACTGATAGAGAATTCCCTCTAGGAAGCCCTACAAACATCCTTATATCTACAGCCAGATCCTCCCAGTTTATTTCACTGATAGAGAATTCCCTCTAGGAAGCCCTACAAACATCCTTATATCTACAGCCAGATCCTCACAGTTTATTTCACTGATAGAGAATTCCCTCTAGGAAGCCCTACAAACATCCTTATATCTACAGCCAGATCCTCCCAGTTTCTTTCACTGATAGAGAATTCCCTCAAGGAAGCCCTACAAACATCCTTATATCTGCAGCCAGATCCTCACAGTTTATTTCACTGATAGAGAATTCCCTCTAGGAAGCCCTACAAACATCCTTATATCTCAGCACTTGTCTGTCCTTTGGTCTCTTTCCTTCCCTAAGCTCTCCATACAATATTTGTTTGGGAATACGATTGTTTGCCATTCTTCTTACATGACCCAACCACCTTAGTCTACGACTCCTAAGTGTTGCCATGATGGATGGGAGTTTGGCTCGTTGTAAGACATTAGAGTTGGTTACTTTGTCCTGCCATGATGGATGGGAGTTTGGCTCGTTGTAAGACATTAGAGTTGGTTACTTTGTCCTGCCATGATGGGTGGGAGTTTAGCTCGTTGTAAGACATTAGAGTTGGTTACTTTGTCCTGCCATGATGGATGGGAGTTTGGCTCGTTGTAAGACATTAGAGTTGGTTACTTTGTCCTGCCATGATGGATGGGAGTTTGACTCGTTGTAAGACATTAGAGTTGGTTACTTTGTCCTGCCATGATGGATGGGAGTTTGACTCGTTGTAAGACATTAGAGTTAGTTACTTTGTCCTGTCATGATGGATGAGAGTTTGGCTCGTTGTAAGACATTAGAGTTGGTTACTTTGTCCTGCCATGATGGATGGGAGTTTGGCTCGTTGTAAGACATTAGAGTTGGTTACTTTGTCCTGCCATGATGGATGGGAGTTTGGCTCGTTGTAAGACATTAGAGTTGGTTACTTTGTCCTGCCATGATGGATGGGAGTTTGGCTCGTTGTAAGACATTAGAGTTGGTTACTTTGTCCTGCCATGATGGATGGGAGTTTGGCTCGCTGTAAGACATTAGAGTTAGTTACTTTGTCCTGCCATGATGGATGGGAGTTTGGCTCGCTGTAAGACATTAGAGTTAGTTACTTTGTCCTGCCATGATGGATGGGAGTTTGGCTCGCTGTAAGACATTAAAGTTAGTTACTTTGTCCTGCCATGATGGATGGGAGTTTGGCTCGCTGTAAGACATTAGAGTTAGTTACTTTGTCCTGCCATGATCGATGGGAGTTTGGCTCGTTGTAAGACATTAGAGCTGGTTACTTTGTCCTGTTATGATGGATGGGAGTTTGGCTCGTTGTAAGACATTAGAGTTATTTACTTTGTCCTGCCATGATGGATGGGAGTTTGGCTCGTTGTAAGACATTAGAGTTAGTTACTTTGTCCTGACATGATGGATGGGAGTTTGGCTCGTTGTAAGACATTAGAGTTGGTTACTTTGTCCTGCCATGATGAATGGGAGTTTGGCTCGTTGTAAGACATTAGAGTTGGTTACTTTGTCCTGCCATGATGGATGGGAGTTTGGCTCGCTGTAAGACATTAGAGTTGGTTACTTTGTCCTGTTATGATGGATGGGAGTTTGGCTCGCTGTAAGACATTAGAGTTGGTTACTTTGTCCTGTTATGATGGATGGGAGTTTGGCTCGTTGTAAGACATTAGAGTTGGTTACTTTGTCCTGTTATGATGGATGGGAGTTTGGCTCGCTGTAAGACATTAGAGTTGGTTACTTTGTCCTGTTATGATGGATGGGAGTTTGGCTCGTTGTAAGACATTAGAGTTGGTTACTTTGTCCTGTTATGATGGATGGGAGTTTGGTTCGTTGTAAGACATTAGAGTTGGTTACTTTGTCCTGTTATGATGGATGGGAGTTTGGCTCGTTGTAAGACATTAGAGTTGGTTACTTTGTCCTGCCATGATGGATGGGAGTTTGGCTCGTTGTAAGACATTAGAGTTAGTTACTTTGTCCTGTTATGATGGATGGGAGTTTGGTTCGTTGTAAGACATTAGAGTTGGTTACTTTGTCCTGCAATGATGGATGGGAGTTTGGCTCGTTGTAAGACATTAGAGTTGGTTACTTTGTCCTGTTATGATGGATGGGAGTTTGGCTCGTTGTAGGACATTAGAGTTGGTTACTTTGTCCTACCATTTGATGTTTTAAAAGATAGAACGCAATCTAATTAGTCGTTCTCCTGTGTCCATGGCAACGGGGAGCTGTTTGCTGAAATGGTCTACCTAGTCCTCCTACACATTACAAGGTCGATAAATACCGCTGTACGGTTGTAGTAGGTTTGACCTCCATAGACATTGAAGCCTATTTATTAGTCATATCTTAGGTTATTGATTATCTTTCCATTAATTTGTAGGCCTGGCATCTTTGTGATGTTTTTAAAGATTTGCTCAGTGTATAGATTGAACAAGCTTGGTGATAGGATGCATCCCTGTCTTACTCCTCTTTTTATATCAATGGGTGTAGAGAACTCTTTGTTATATTTTATTATTGCTGTTTGCTCCCAGTATAGATTGCATATTAGTCGTATATCCATGTCATCTAGATGTATCTCTTTTAAGCATTCTATAAGTTGTTTGTGGTGTATTTAGATTGCATATTAGTCGTATATCCATGTCATCTAGATGTATCTCTTTTAAGCATTCTATAAGTTGTTTGTGGTGTATTCTATCAAAAGCTTTGGTGTAGTCTATGAAGCAGGCATATATTGGTTTGTTTACTTCTGTGTACTTTTCGATTAATGTTCTCATGCAGAATATGGCTTCTTTTGTCCCGCTATTTTCCTAAATCCAAATTGCTGCTCATCTAATTCAGTATTGATTTTATTTTGAATCCTTCCTTGTATAACTCTTAGCAAGAATTGTGTAACATGTCTCATTAGGCTTATTGTTCTAAAGTCACTGCATTCAACTGCACCATTCTTTTTAGGCAATGTAATGAAAGTTGATGTTTTTAGTCTTTGCTATATATCTTTGCTATAAATCTATAATATATATCTTTGCTATATATCTTTGCTATATATCTATGCTATATATATATATATCTTTGCTATATATCTTTGCTATATATCTATATATCTTTGCTATATATCTATATATCTTTGCTATATATCTATATATCTTTGCTATATATCTATATATCTTTGCTATATATCTTTGCTATATATCTATATATCTTTGCTATATATCTATATATCTTTGCTATATATCTATATATCTTTGCTATGTATCTATATATCTTTGCTTTATATCTATATATCTTTGCTATATATCTATATATCTTTGCTATATATCTATATATCTTTGCTATATATTTATATATCTTTGCTATATATCTATATATCTTTGCTATATATCTATATATCTTTGCTATATATCTATATATCTACTTTAACAGACAAGAAAATCACGGGAGCATGTAGAAATGTGGTTTTACAGAAGAATGTTGAGAATACCATGGACAGCTAAGAAGAGTAATGAAAACGTTCTGAAAGAGGTCAAAGCAAAAAGAGAGCTAATTTTCAATATTAAGAAGAAACAATCATCATTTTTTGGCCACGTAATGAGAAGAGAACAATAAGAAAGATAACGACCACCGAAATGAAATGTGTCAGAAGAATGACATGAAACAGCTTAAGGGACAGAGTAAGAAACACTGACCTGAGGAAGAAACTCGAAATTGAACCAGCCATCGAATACGTAAAGAAACAACAGATAAATTGGTTCGGCCACATAACAAGACAAAAAGAACTAACAATGAATCAAAGAGCCTTAAATAAACGCTACGAAAACGCCAGATTAAGAGGAAGGCCGAGAAAGAGATGGACAAAGGGAATACTAGAGTCACTAGGAGGGATAACATCAGAAGAGGACAACAGAAGAGCAAAGAATCGCAGATTGTATCTCCCCTCGACGCCAACGGCATCAGAGGAAGGATAGAAGAAGAATGAGAAGAGAACAGCTAGAATATATTGTAACAACTGGAACAATGGAGGGACGAAGAGATAGAGGGAAGCAAAGAGAAAAGATACTAGATAGCTTAAGAGAATGGCTTGGCAGAAGATCAACAACAGAAATGATAAATAACTGTCGAGATCAAAAGTTGTGGAGAGCAATGACACCCTACGCCAGCAGGCATAGCACTTGATGATGATGATGATGATATAGCTTTGTTAATTTTGGGACGAAATGTTAGTCAAATCCTTCCTGCTATACTACTGTGGTTGTTTTGTGGAAACCCTGTGACACAATAAGAAGTTGCTGGGTCCCGCTAGATTAACTTGTCAACAGCTGATAAGACCGTTCCCACGGTGAGAGTCCAGGACACATTGTTGAAAAGTCGTTCGTTCATTCAGACAGACGAGACTATCTATTAATATCAGTGGCCATTCAGACAGACGAGACTATCTATTAATATCAGTGGCCATTCAGACAGACGGAACTATCTATTAATATCAGTGGCCATTCAGACAGACGGAACTATCTATTAATATCAGTGGCCATTCAGACAGACGAAACTATCTATTAATATCAGTGGCCATTCAGACAGACGAAACTATCTATTAATATCAGTGGCCATTCAGACAGACGAGACTATCTATTAATATCAGTGGCCATTCAGACAGACGAGACTATCTATTAATATCAGTGGCCATTCAGACAGACGAAACTATCTATTAATATCAGTGGCCATTCAGACAGACGGAACTATCTATTAATATCAGTGGCCATTCAGACAGACGAGACTATCTATTAATATCAGTGGCCATTCAGACAGACGGAACTATCTATTAATATCAGTGGCCATTCAGACAGACGGAACTATCTATTAATATCAGTGGCCATTCAGACAGACGAGACTATCTATTAATATCAGTGGCCATTCAGACAGACGAGACTATCTATTAATATCAGTGGCCATTCAGACAGACGAGACTATCTATTAATATCAGTGGCCATTCAGACAGACGGAACTATCTATTAATATCAGTGGCCATTCAGACAGACGAAACTATCTATTAATATCAGTGGCCATTCAGACAGACGAAACTATCTATTAATATCAGTGGCCATTCAGACAGACGAGACTCTATTAATATCAGTGGCCATTCAGACAGACGAGACTATCTATTAATATCAGTGGCCATTCAGACAGACGAAACTATCTATTAATATCAGTGGCCATTCAGACAGACGGAACTATCTATTAATATCAGTGGCCATTCAGACAGACGAGACTATCTATTAATATCAGTGGCCATTCAGACAGACGGAACTATCTATTAATATCAGTGGCCATTCAGACAGACGGAACTATCTATTAATATCAGTGGCCATTCAGACAGACGAGACTATCTATTAATATCAGTGGCCATTCAGACAGACGAGACTATCTATTAATATCAGTGGCCATTCAGACAGACGAGACTATCTATTAATATCAGTGGCCATTCAGACAGACGGAACTATCTATTAATATCAGTGGCCATTCAGACAGACGGAACTATCTATTAATATCAGTGGCCATTCAGACAGACGGAACTATCTATTAATATCAGTGGCCATTCAGACAGACGAGACTATCTATTAATATCAGTGGCCATTCAGACAGACGGAACTATCTATTAATATCAGTGGCCATTCAGACAGACGAGACTATCTATTAATATCAGTGGCCATTCAGACAGACGGAACTATCTATTAATATCAGTGGCCATTCAGACAGACGAGACTATCTATTAATATCAGTGGCCATTCAGACAGACGGAACTATCTATTAATATCAGTGGCCATTCAGACAGACGAGACTATCTATTAATATCAGTGGCCATTCAGACAGACGGAACTATCTATTAATATCAGTGGCCATTCAGGCAGACGGAACTATCTATTAATATCAGTGGCCGACTTGTCTCTACGTGTGGGGGAGAGAGGGGGCAGAAGCGCCTGCGACCTGCGGTCCAATAGCAGGGTCGGCACACCATCAGCTGGCCAAATCCTAGGTAGGAGTTCTACCTCCTCGTGGTCTCCCCTGGAAACAGTCTGCGTTAAACCAGAATGGCTAACAGAAGCTAGGATCGCCTTGTTCCCTGTAGAGGTGGCTGTTACTGATATAGAAGACCTAGTATTGAGTCTACAACAAACAGGCTGGCTAACAGAAGCTAGGATCGCCTTGTTCCCTGTAGTGGTGGCTGTTACTGATATAGAAGACCTAGTATTGAGTCTACAACAAAACAGGCTAGCTAACAGAAGCTAGGATCGCCGTGTTCCCTGTAGTGGTGGCTCTTACTGATATAGAAGACCTAGTATTGAGTCTACAACAAACAGGCTGGCTAACAGAAGCTAGGAAGAAAAAGTACGAGACTTGAACCGGCGTCTTAGCACGCGAGTTTCCACCCATATGTGCTCGGCCGCCTATCCAGAAATGTTCGGATATTTCTGTATAGTGTCGCCTCAAGCATCGAAACTCAGATGCGAAGCGACATTCCTCACCTTCCCAGGGTAATACCCTGGTACCCATTTCTGCCAACGGCTGGGTCGACCGTGGGGGTATTTTTTTTTTCTAACCACGAGTACAATTCACACTGCTCCCAGCGGGAATCGAACACGGGTTGTCTGAACGT
This sequence comes from Megaustenia siamemsis, assembly GCA_032433765.1. NCBI lineage: Eukaryota > Metazoa > Mollusca > Gastropoda > Stylommatophora > Ariophantidae > Megaustenia > Megaustenia siamemsis. The sequence goes on from JAVIAB010000159.1 coordinate 47,541,020, forward strand.
CGGTAGTCCAGTCGGGTGGTTTTCCCAACTAGGCTACCGAAGCCCCCATATCTAATGAGTCAAAGGGCAACATGCCCGCATCAACTCGTGGCAATCCGTCAACAACAACAACTCTACATCCCTGAAATTGGTAATCAGATTTGCTTGCTGCTTGCTTGCGTTCGCCCGATGACTAAAGGAGTACAAATCTTCATCATCCGCCCTTAAAAGGCGTTAAGCGGCGTGTATTACGTTGTGTTGAGGTTTGCAGTCAAACTGATATTTCCACCTTTCAGCCCAACACATCCGTCTTAAGCACGTTATTTTTGCGTACCGGGTTGTCTTCCCTCTTCGATCCCTACTCGCTATAGGTTAGACTGCTTCTAGAGGCACTGCGAAGAGGTGGAGTAGGGTTAGGATGGTTCACTTATACTGGCGCAAGTCAACACCTGTAGGTTGCCGACAGCTCTTAGCTCTGCCGCGGCGCCTTCCCTTCGGTAATCAGATTTAATAGGTCACAGTACAGCCGGCGTACGGTGTTCGAAGCCCGCGGTAGACAGAAAGGATTTTTTCTATCGGGGGTGAAATAAAAATCCTGAGTCGCACACGTCGTGGCGACTGCTTGACCAAGCGGCCTTTATCCCTCGGGTTCTATCGTTGCCCCCCCCCCCCCCCCCCGACATACACCAGCAATGGTTCTATGTGTCGTAAAGATAGTTTTTTTTTTTTAAGATAGTACAGACACTCACTTAACTGCAGCCCAGAATTTACGTGCGACCCACAGAAACTCAAGCCATTAATATACGCAGTTTGTTCCCAGAACTCTGTTAATAATTATAGCATGGAACAAATTTTAAAAACAAACGAGGAAATTAGAGAAATCGCCAATCAACCACTAATATCTTCAGTAATAAAGAAAAGACCAATTCTGAGCTATGGAAGCGAATTATGGACAGTGGACAAACAAATGTAAAGACGATTGGAGGCCACAGATAGATAGATCTCACTTGAGGCTGGGTCCTCTATTTTTGCTTTCTTTCACCATAATGTCTAACATTTCTTTGTTGCTACCAATACTCTGTCTCTTATTGAGGCTAGGTCCTCTATTTTTGCTTTATTTCACCATAATGTCTAACATTTCTTTGTTGATATCAATACTTCTGTCTTTTATTGAGGCTAGGTCCTCTATTTTTGTTTTCCTTCACCGTCATGTCTAACATTTCCTGTATCTCATTTCCATCTGGTAAAAGATAGACAGATCAAAAGAGAACATGGTGGAAAACAGAGGAAGCTAAGATACTGTGTGGAGCAGATTAGGGGCACTATGATCAAAGAATGAGTCAAATGTAACAATTATATTGATGTCCAACAAGCTATGAAGGTCACTGAGCGCAACATCGGAATATGATCAAAGAATGAGTCAAATGTAACAATTATATTGATGTCCAACAAGCTATGAAGGTCACTGAGCGCAACATCGGAATATGATCAAAGAATGAGTCAAATGTAACAATTATATTGATGTCCAACAAGCTATGAAGGTCACTGAGCACAACATCGGAATATGATCAAAGAATGAGTCAAATGTAACAATTATATTGATGTCCAACAAGCTATGAAGGTCACTGAGCATAACATCGGAATATGATCAAAGAATGAGTCAAATGTAACAATTATATTGATGTCCAACAAGCTATGAAGGTCACTGAGCGCAACATCGGAATATGATCAAAGAATGAGTCAAATGTAACAATTATATTGATGTCCAACAAGCTATGAAGGTCACTGAGCGCAACATCGGAATATGATCAAAGAATGAGTCAAATGTAACAATTATATTGATGTCCAACAAGCTATGAAGGTCACTGAGCGCTACATCGGAATATTATCAAAGAAAAAATGAAAATACAAAGTGCCATTTTTCAATTAATTCATTCTAGCTTTTTTGAACTGTTTTTTTTTCTGAATGATGAAATAATTCATGAACAATCTTTCATACATTTCTTGATAATAATCAACTTTCTTAATAATAATCATTTCTTGATAATAATCAACAGTTCTTAATAATAATCAACATTTCTTGATAATAATCAACAGTTCTTAATAATAATCAACATTTCTTGATAATAATCAACAGTTCTTGATAATAATCAACATTTCTTGATAATAATCAACATTTCTTGATAAAAATCAACAGTTCTTGATAATAATCAACAGTTCTTAATAATAATCAACATTTCTTGATAATAATCAATATTCTTGATAATAATCATTATTCTTGATAATAATCAATATTTCTTTATAATAATCAATATTATTTGATAATAATCAACAATTCTTGATAATAATCAAGTTCTTGATAATAATAAACAGTCTTTTATAATAATCAACATTTCTTGATGATAATCAACATTTCTTGATAATAATCAACATTACTTGATGATAATCAACAGGATTATAATTATCTTCTGGATGTTTTGTAACAAGATGTTTTTACAAACAAAATAATTAAAAACATTTTAAACAGTTTAAAAAAAAATAATTTGAATTTCTTTTCTCTAAATTTGTAGCAAAAACATTTTCATTTGAAATTCATAAATTTGAGATTTTAAATTTTTTATGTTTTTAATTCACCTTCTTCTACCATCCACCTGACATATGAAATTCCCCCACCCCCATTGTGAGGGCAGGGTGCACTGATCAAATTAACTCATTCCGTATGTTTCAATGCACTGTGCGGGATGCCGATTTCGGCTGCAACGTTTAGCTGCACAGTGCGTCACTCCCAATTTGATTAGTGTGAACCGTCTTCAAACCATATTCTTTTTACACGTCTTGTATCATCTTGGTATTGGTGAAATCTAATAGCTTGTTCAATTATCTAAAATTTCATATATAATATGTTATATACATATAAACATGTAGATTGATTCTTAAAACCATGAAAAAATGTTGTCTTTGAAATCTCTTCTGTTGCATCGATAAAAAGCTTTCGTACGGAAAGAGTTAAGAGCCCTGTCCTAGATGAAAAAGACATAAATAAGACTGACATTTGTCTTATATTGGGGACAAGGATAAAGACAATTTATACCAGAGATAACTCTGCACTTATGGGTGTAAAATGATGAGTCACACAAGTTGATTGTGTCCCTTTGCTTATTGGTCTATGGGAAAAATTGTGAAATATGTAGACTCCAAATGAAATATAAAGAGTAAATCAAAGACAGGAGATTCATATACCTGGGATCAATAATTACATGGGATGGCAGGTGTACTGCAGAAATAAGAAGCTGAATAGGACAAGCAAAGACAGAATAGGACAAGTAAAGACAGAATAGGACAAGTAAAGATAGAATAGGACAAGTAAAGACAGAATAGGACAAGTAAAGACAGAATAGGACAAGTAAAGATAGAATAGGACAAGTAAAGATAGAATAGGACAAGTAAAGATAGAATAGGACAAGTAAAGATATAATAGGACAAGTAAAGACAGAATAGGACAAGTAAAGACAGAATAGGACAAGCAAAGACAGAATAGGACAAGCAAAGACAGAATAGGACAAGCAAAGATAGAAGAGGACAAGCAAAGACAGAAGATTCATATACCTGGGATCAATAATTACATGTGATGGCAGGTGTACTGCAGAAATAAGAAGCTGAATAGGACAAGCAAAGACAGAATAGGACAAGCAAAGACAGAATAGGACAAGCAAAGATAGAATAGGACAAGCAAAGATAGAATAGGACAAGTAAAGATAGAATAGGACAATCAAAGACAGAATAGGACAATCAAAGACAGAATAGGACAATCAAAGACAGAATAAGACAATCAAAGACAGAATAGGACAATCAAAGACAGAATAGGACAATCAAAGACAGAATAGGACAAGCAAAGACAGAATAGGACAAGTAAAGACAGAATAGGACAATCAAAGATAGAATACGACAAGCAAAGATAGAATAGGACAAGTAAAGATAGAATAGGACAAGTAAAGAGTATAGGACAAGCAAAGATAGAATAGGACAACCAAAGACAGAATAGGACAAGCAAAGACAGAATAGGACAAGCAAAGAAAGAATAGGACAATCAAAGACAGAATAGGACAAGCAAAGACAGAATAGGACAAGCAAAGACAGAACTCCATCGACTGAAAAACATTTTATGTAACAAATCATTGACAATTAATGTTAGAAAACGTGTCCTAAAGTGCTACATCGAACCTGTTCTACTATATGGCAGCGAGTCATGGACGATAAGTAAGACAACACAGAGAGCATTAGAGGCAGCTGGGATGTGGTTTATCTGAAGAATGTTACGAATTCCATGGACAGCAAAAATGACAAATAAAGAATGTTTAAAACGAGCTGGAGAAACCAGAAATATCATCAACTTCATAAGGAAGAGACAATCTACATTTATTAGGCATGTGATGTGAAAAGAAGGCTTTGAGAATACTATAACAACAGACAGAATGAGTAGATAGAAGGCATTGAGAATACTATAACAACAGACAGAATGAGTAGATAGAAGGCATTGAGAATACTATAACAACAGACAGAATGAGTAGATAGAAGGCATTGAGAATACTATAACAACAGACAGAATGAGTAGATAGAAGGCATTGAGAATACTATAACAACAGACAGAATGAGTAGAAAGAAGACATTGAGAATACTATAACAACAGACAGAATGAGTAGAAAGAAGACATTGAGAATACTATAACAACAGACAGAATGAGTAGATAGAAGGCATTGAGAATACTATAACAACAGACAGAATGAATGGAAAGAAGAGCAGAGGAAAACCAAGAAAAAAAATATTGAACAGCTTATCCAAATGGCATAATAGAAGATCACAGACTGAAATTATGACATGCATGAAGGACCGAGTGATGGGGAGAGAGGTGATCGCCTACGCCAGCTGGTAGAGCACCTGATGATGATGATAGTAGATTATACTGTTTTACTGGCAGAAAGTTACAACACAGGCTGAGACTATCATTGTATTCATCGACCAATATTAGTCTAGCTACAACATAGGCTGAGACTATCATTGTATTCATTGACCAATATTAGTCTAGCTACAACACAGGCTGAGACTATCATTGTATTCATCGACCAATATTAGTCTAGCTACAACATAGGCTGAGACTATCATTGTATTCATTGACCAATATTAGTCTAGCTACAACACAGGCTGAGACTATCGTTGTATTCATTGACCAATATTAGTCTAGCTACAACACAGGCTGAGACTATCATTGTATTCATTGACCAATATTAGTCTAGCTACAACACAGGCTGAGACTATCATTGTATTCATTGACCAATATTAGTCTAGCTACAACACAGGCTGAGACTATCATTGTATTCATTGACCAATATTAGTCTAGCTACAACACAGGCTGAGACTATCATTGTATTCATTGACCAATATTAGTCTAGCTACAACACAGGCTGAGACTATCATTGTATTCATCGACCAATATTAGTCTAGCTACAACACAGGCTGAGACTATCGTTGTATTCATCTACCAATATTAGTCTAGCTACAACACAGGCTGAGACTATCATTGTATTCATCGACCAATATTAGTCTAGCTACAACACAGGCTGAGACTATCGTTGTATTCATCTACCAATATTAGTCTAGCTACAACACAGGCTGAGACTATCATTGTATTCATCGACCAATATTAGTCTAGCTACAACACAGGCTGAGACTATCATTGTATTCATTGACCAATATTAGTCTAGCTACAACACAGGCTGAGACTATCATTGTATTCATCGACCAATATTAGTCTAGCTACAACACAGGCTGAGACTATCATTGTATTCATTGACCAATATTAGTCTAGTTACAACACAGGCTGAGACTATCGTTGTATTCATCGACCAATATTAGTCTAGCGCTAAGTTTGAACTAGTAATTATGCTTAATATATCAGACAAACCAGCATGACTATGATGTTCCGTATTTTCTTAAAGGCAAACCTATAAAAAAAAAAGTAAAGTGCTCCGTCACACCAAGTGGCATATAAGGGAATATGGTGTTAGTGACCATAAATTTTACAGACCTTCGGCACATGATTTTTAGGGTAATGTGGTCGGTATTACGCCTGTGCCGCTTCACTTTCCCAGAAAAAAATCCGGTACCCTTCAAAGGCTGGGTGAACCCGGAAGCCATCGGTTGGATTGAACCCTACCCCTTGTCCTTTGTAGTCCAGTTCACTAACCACTGAGCTATCGCGGCAAACCTACACTCTGACCAAAATAAAAACATAAAAAATTAAAAATAATAACTATCTGCCAGGAAATCAAAACGTATATACCAGTATTTTAGTATTATTCTTCTTTCCTTCCTCATCTGCCTTTCAGCGTCGAGAGGAGATATAATTTGCGGTCTTTTGCTCTTCTGTTCGCCTCTGCTGCTGTTATGCTTCCTAGTGCTTCTAATATCCTATCAATCCATCTTTTTCATGGTCGACCCTTGGGTCTGGTATTCTCGCAACGCTTATTGAGGGCTCATTGTGTTGTTCTGACCTTTCTGCTTTGTCACGTGATCAAACCATTTTATCTGTTGTTTCCTTATATATTCTATGGCGGGGTCTATTCCTAGCTTTTTTTCAGTTCTTCATTTCTGATCTTATCTCTCAGGCTGTTTCCTGTCATTCGTCTAACACATTTCATCTCAGTAGAGGTTATTTTTCTTATTGTTCTTGCATCTAGGGTCCAGGTCTGGCATTGGTAGCACAACGTTGGGATGAAGATTGTATTGTAGAGTGCTCGTTTTGCCTCCAGAGTTATTTCCTTGTTGGACAATAGTGGTGATAACTGTCCAATGATTTAACAAGCTTTGTTGCATCTTGATTCTACCTCTGCTTTTGTGAACTGTTGTTTGTCACTAGACCTCCCAGGTATTTGAATGTTGATACATAATAATAGTTTAGTAAAGACTAAAATAAAATGTCCCTTAATCCATTAAGACAGAACACAACAAAAATGTGTACATAGATTTATTTGACCAGGAAAAAACATTCGACAGAGTAAACAGAGAACAACTATGAGAGATACTAACAACATACGGAGTAAGCTGACATCTAACAGAGAACAACTATGAGAGATACTAACAACATACGGAGTAAGCTGACATCTAACAGAGAACAACTATGAGAGATACTAACAACATACGGAGTAAGCTGACATCTAACAGAGAACAACTATGAGAGATACTAACAATATACGGAGTAAGCCAACATCTAACCAACCTAATTAAAAGTCTCTACATCAGGCAGCCTCAGTGCCTAAGTGACTGAGTGGCCGAATGGTTAGTGTGCTCACTTTCTGATCAAAGAGTCCAGGTTCAATTCCTAGAAGTGACTTTCCTCCAGACTGACAAGGCTCCAGGATTCACCCAGTCTCTAAAAATGGGTACCTGAGATTTTTCTGGGAAGTAAAGGCGGCCTGACATTTTATTGACCACATAATCCAAATGTGCTGCGGTCACGGAATAGAATGGACACTAACACTTTATTCACCATACGCTAGTAAGGCAGGGGAGGAAACCGACTATTTACATCAACAGCAGCTGCACAGTCAGAACAGCAGCAGGCTACACAGACCACTTCGAAGTTAGATCAGGTGTAAGACAGGGGTGCGTACTATAACGCCTACTGTTTATTACATACATGGACTATATATGCAAGTTAGCCAACTCATCAGAGACAGAGGAGATCAACGAGCCTTTATTTGCAGACGATCAGGCACTAATACATGAAACAATAGAAGACCTACAAGAACACTTAAACAAACTCAACATCTCAGGCACAAAATACAACATGAAAATCAACATCAACAAAACATAAGTCATGAAAATCACAAAAGAGAAACAGAACATCAACATAATTATAGATGGCTGACAACTAAAAGAAGTAGAGGAATTCAAATACCTAGGAAGTCTAGTGACAAACGATAATTCCCAAACAGCAGAGATAGAATCAAGATGCAACAAAGCTTGTCAAATCATTGGACAGCTATCACCACTATTGTCCAACAAGGAAATAACTGGGAGCCATGATAGCTCAGTGGTTAGTGAACTGGGCTACAAAGGACAAGAGGTAGGGTTTGATCCCAACCGACGGCTTCTGGTTCACCCAGCCACATTACCTCAAAAATCATGTGCCAAGGGTCTGTAAAATTTATGATCACTAACACCATATTCCCTATACGCCACTTGGCGTGACGGGGATACTTTACTTTTTTTAATTAAGGAAATAACTCTAGAGGCAAAACAGGCACTCTACAATACAATCTGCATCCCAACATTGTGCTACCAATGTCAGACCTGGACTCTAGACTAAAGAACAATAAGAAAATTAACCGCTACTGAGATGAAATGTGTTAGACAAATGACAGGAAACAGCCTGAGAGATAAGGCCAGAATTAAAGAACTGAGAAAAAAAAGTTAGGAATAATTTCCACCATAGAATATATAAAGAAACAACAGCCTGAGACAAGATCAGAAAATGAAGAACTGAGAAAAATGTTGGGAATAATTCCTGCTATAGAAAACATGAAGAAGCAAGAGATAAAATGGTTTGGCCACGTGACAAGGCATAAAGACCAAAACACAAGATAACAAGTCTTTTAAAAAATGTTAAGAGAACACCAGACTCGAGGGTCAACCATGAAAAAGATGTATTGGTGGAATATTAGAAAGACTAGGAAACATAACAGCAGGAGAGGCCAACAGAAGAGCAAAAGATGGATTTATGAAAAATTAGAAACAGTAGGAGACATAACAGCAGGAGAGGCCAACTGAAAAGCGAAAGACGGATTGATGAAATATTAGAAACACTAGGAAACATAACAGCAGGAGAGGTCAACAGAAGAGCAAAAGATGGATTGATGGAATATTAGAAACACTAGGAAACATAATAATTAATCATAAAATATATCTACAGATAATCTCTTCTAAAAGAAATATCTACTCAACAAGTAACCAGTCTTTATCAAACCATTTACTCCACTCTCTCTATCAGGATTATACATGCACAATAAATTGGTGATTCTGACTGATGCACTGTCAGTACTATCAGCTCTAAAAAACCCAAGAACAATGAACTAGATGACTTGTGAACAACCCTGGACCAACTATGCAATAACTTCCTGAGAGTAGTCATTCAGTGGATACCATCACACTGTAATATACACGGGAACGAATGCAGACAAATTAGCTAAAGAGGGAGGGAGATTACCACAAGAGAACCATCCGCTCAGTTATGATGAAGCCAAATCCATCCTCAAAGGTCAGTACCATGAAAAATGGAAATGAGAACACCCAAAGCATAACGAGAGGGACAGATACCACCAACTATCAAGGAGGGATCAAGTCATCATACTTTGCCTACGCACTGGCCACAACAGAATGAGAAACCACATGTTCACCAAACTCAAAATAGGTACAACCAGCCTATGCCACTGTACACTGGATAACATGACAACAAAACATATTCTACAGGATTGCCCCCAGTACACAGACCTGAGAAGGACAATGTGGTCCACCACCCTAGAAGAGAAACTATATGGGGCAATCGATTCGCTTAAACAGACAGCTGACTTCATGAGAGTGTCTGGAATCCTACTCTGATTGAGTCTTGATCGCAGAGAGAGAGAGAGAGAGAGAGAGAGAGAGAGAGAGAGAGAGAGAAAGAGAGAGTACCAGGATTATAGAAGTGAGTCATTCGGTGTGGACACCTTTTGCACTTTTCAATATACAGGCTGTAGTTTTGTAATCTGTGCTGCAAATGTTTGAGGAAATGAGGCTGACCCTAAGAAACACTGAGAAGAACATTGAGCAGAGAAGCAAAGGCAGCAGGAATTGGCTTCCTCACTGAGATTGAAATGCTTGCACATAACAGAGACAAATGGCAAGATTTGATAAAAGATCTTTGCAAGGATTGAGACTGCTAGGAAGGAAATTTAGAAAAAGAGGAGTATCTGGGTCTATGCCCAATGGGCCAGCCACAGCTTGAAAGGTCGACAGGCAGGCAGGCAGAAGGCAGGCAGATAGATAGAGAACAAATGTTTGCATTAACTTTTCTCAACAATCCAAAAGCATTATATCTATTGGCCAATAGGTTTTCCTCAGTCTACTATATTCAGTACAGTCTTGAAGTATGTGTTCAGCAGTCTGGGGTGCCTGTCCACATGTACATGTATTGAGGTGCCGAACTTCAATTTTGTATACATGTGACTATGGAGTCGATTGTGTCCTGTTCTGAGGCGTTTAATGATAACTTGTTCACATCTACTCATATTATGAAAGGCATCCTGATTTGGGGCTTGTGGTCCTCTGATTGATTTGATTATCTGTTTCTTATGATGGTATGTAACCGGTGGAAGTGGGATGATAACATCAAGGGGTGGACTAGCAAATAAATTATAGATTGGATTAATAATGAAAGTAAAATCTGAACTTCAAGACAGCCAGCCCTTGAAATGGAGGTTGCACATGATGATGATGATGGTAAGTTTAAATTGTTTTATTATTCTATTTTTCTTCTTGTAGGGAACTACTCACTTCACAATTTTTATTCACTTTTATAATCCTTCAGCTGAAAATAGGTACCATCACCCGGTAGTCTAGTTGGCAAAAATGGACACAGCAGCCCAAACAGACCAGCAGATCCAAACACCTCATTAATATTGCCACGTAATCCTTGGTTATATTTTTGGATTCCTTTACTCCTCTCATACAGAACCTGGCCATTCACTATCTGTGCAACCTGGCAACTTAAAACCCAAATAAAAATATGGTGAAAAATAATCCAAGCGATGTATTTGCGGTTAAGGCAAACTCTAAAACTGAGTAGTAACCAAAAACCAAACCAACATGTGGTGCGATAATTGATGGGATCGTGGTCCAGGCAAAGCCACCCTTCTGGCCCACGACAAACTCCCAGTTATATATGTTACAATACACTCCAGCTATGCACGTATACAAAGCCAGTGATACGAGGTATCTGTGGTTCTGAAAGCCAACGCAGTATCCAATAAACCAGCAGTGGTGATCTCGTTTTAGAATACACATATCACATATTTTACAGTGATGAGACCGCGGCGGCACATAACTCTGACACTTTTCACAATATTTCCAATCAACCATATTTGTTGCAAGCTTTTCATGAACTACAGACTTTACCGAAACATCCGTTGTTATCAGAAAGCACATATTTGAGAAGATAATGATGGTCAAATATGCAGTAAGCAGAATATGAGATATGACAGCATTATTCCACTCCTGATGATACTGCCATACAACGATACAGCACTCATAAACCACTGTCCACAAGCCACCAATCCAGAAAAAGCAGAAGAAAAACCACTCTCTAGGATTTTGAGGAAGATGCAGCATCTCTTAAATATGTTTCTGAAGAATAAATTCATTTAAAAAAAGTATTTAGTAATGGTGCATTATGGGTATGGTGCATCATGGGTATGGTGCATTATGGGTATGGTGCATTATGGGTATGGTGCATTATGGGTATGGTACATTATGGGTATGGTGCATTATGGGTATGGTGCATCATGGGTATGGTGCATTATGGGTATGGTGCATTATGGGTATGGTGCATTATGGTATGGTACATTATGGGTATGGTGCATCATGGGTATGGTGCATCATGGGTATGGTGCATTATGGGTATGGTGCATTATGGGTATGGTGCATCATGGGTATGGTGCATCATGGGTATGGTGCATCATGGGTATGGTGCATCATGGGTATGGTGCATTATGGGTATGGTGCATCATGGGTATGGTGCATCATGGTATGGTGCATTATGGGTATTTTGCATTATGGGTATGGTGCATTATGGGTATGGTGCATTATGGGTATGGTGCATTATGGGTATGGTGCATTATGGGTATGGTGCATTATGGGTATGGTGCATCATGGGTATGGTGCATCATGGGTATGGTGCATTATTGGTATGGTGCATTATGGGTATGGTGCATTATGGGTATGGTGCATTATGGGTATGGTGCATTATGGGTATGGTGCATTATGGGTATGGTGCATTATGGGTATGGTGCATCATGGGTATGGTGCATTATGGGTATGGTGCATTATTGGTATGGTGCATTATGGGTATGATACATTATGGGTATGGTGCATTATGGGTATGATACATTATGGGTATGGTGCATTATAGGTATGGTGCATTATAGGTATGGTGCATTATAGGTATGGTGCATTATAGGTATGGTGCATTATGGGTATGATACATTATGGGTATAGTGCATTATGGGTATGGTGCATTATAGGTATGGTGGATTATGGGTATGTTGCATTATGGGTATGGTGCATTATGGGTAGAATAATATTGAGTGTGTCTGTGTGTATATATATAAGCTTTATTTAATGTGTGGACTGTCTTAGACATGAGTGGATATAATATATAGAGGTCTCAAACCTTCAGGGGAGCCGTGATAGCTCAGTGTTTAGTAAACTGGACTACAAAGGACAAGAGGTAGGGTTCGATCCCAAATGACGGCCTCCGGGTTCACCCAGCCTTAAATGTGTACCGGTTTTTTTTTATGGGAAAGTAAAGCGGTACGGGCGTAATACCGACCACATTACCCCAAAAATCATGTGCTGAAGGTCTGTAAAATTTATGGTCACTAACACCATATTCCCTATACGCCACTTGGCGTGATGGGGGTACTTTACATTTTTTTTTTTTCAAAACCTTCAGGGGCTTGTGTGGATCTACTGTCCTAGACTTGTGTGGACCTACTGTCCTAGACTTGTGTGGATCTACTGTCCTAGACTTGTGTGGATCTACTGTCCTAGACTTGTGTGGATCTACTGTCCTAGACTTGTGTGGATCTACTGTCCTAGACTTGTGTGGATCTACTGTCCTAGACTTGTGTGGACCTACTGTCCTAGACTTGTGTGGATCTACTGTCCTAGACTTGTGTGGATCTACTGTCCTAGACTTGTGTGGATCTACTGTCCTAGACTTGTGTGGATCTACTGTCCTAGACTTGTGTGGACCTACTGTCCTAGACTTGTGTGGACCTACTGTCCTAGACTTGTGTGGACCTACTGTCCTAGACATGTGTTGATCTACTGTCCTAGACTTGTGTGGACCTACTGTCCTAGACTTGTGTGGACCTACTGTCCTAGACTTGTGTGGACCTACTGTCCTAGACTTGTGTGGACCTACTGTCCTAGACATGGGCAAATACTTCATTTACTTTACATTCTGTGGTTCAATGCATTTACCTTTAGAAACTATTACTCTAAACCTTCTTCAAGGTAGAAATTGTTTGTAGGCAGAGCTGTTCCTTCAAGGACAACAGTTTTACTAGATTAAGTAAGTAATGTTATATGGCTCAGAGGTGTGGATATTAAATAATACAACTAAACACAAATTACGAACATTTGTAAACAATTGTTTAAGTAAAATTCTGAACATCAGCTGGTTGGACAAAATTAGAAATTTAGAAATATGGTAGAGAATAAAAACAAGGGCCAATCAAGCAACAGAAATTTAGAGATGGATTCACTAAACACATGAAGATAATCTGTTGCCTGCATAACAAAACAAGCACTGTTGTGGAACCCACATGGTAAGTGAAAGCTGGGAAGGACCAGGTGTACATGAAAAAGAGAAGTCATGGAAACTCTCAAGAATTAACGAAACAAAAGGCAAAAATAGATAAGTGAGAAATCTTATAGGTTATTTCATTAACCCAACTAAAAACAAAGAAAGATAACAAGATGAAGTCATTCAAAATATTTAGTTGCTAAGAAAAGAACACATCAAAAAAGGGACTGATAACATTTGTTCTTTCGACAATTGAACAGTACATGAAAAAGTAAAGAGCCTCATCACGTCATTATTATTATTGAGTTATTTGTGGGTCATCATCATTCTACTTCAAACATGTCCATAGGTGCTCAGATCCCCTCCTCAGCAATTCCCTCAGTGTCCAGCGACTGACGACTCCAGTTCTGTGTTGGTTAATAAGTCTTCTTATACGCCCACTAAGTTTCTCGTTTCTGGCTGTGCCCATCTTAACTCCCATCTATTTCATCCGAAGCAGTGATGTGGACTCATGGTTGTCAAAGTCCTGTGTCCTTCCCACTTCCCAGAGAGCATTGATGATGTCCAACCGATCCATTGGTTGACCGTCCTCAACAATAGCGCAGCTAGCCAACCTGTCCACTCTTTCATTTCCCTGTACTCCGCATGTCCTGGGACGTAGACAAGTGGCGTATAGGGAATATTGTGTTACTAACCATAATTTTTATAGACCTTCAGCACTTGCTGCTTTACTTTCGTACAAAAAATCTGGTATTTGAACATATCAACTTCTACTAGTTTTCATGCATGTAATTTTATTTGTCAACAAGGGCTAGGTTTATGGTTAGCTTTAGGGCAAGGTATTCTTAACCCAGGAGTCTTCTAATAACATATTAATAAAGTGCAAGGGGATGTCACTCTGAACAGAAATAATTTAGGTAGCTAAACTCAGAAATTACCCCATTCTAAATCTGATTCTCACCCTGTTACTTGTAAGACTTGTTACAATTGTTACTACTTACTTTCCTCTTCTACTGAAGTTTAGTTCATTTGAGTTCTGTTACAGTCAGTCTACGCAGAATTTAATTCATGTTGATTACCTGATGACTCATTAGAAGTGGGAAAGGGAGTTCATATGTGCTACATATAGTCATTTCTGACCTATGGAAGGAAATTATGGACAGTAAACAAACAAATTAGAAGACGATTACACAGAGATGGGATTTCTCAGAAGAATGTTGAAAGCTCCCTGGACAGCTAAAAAGACCAATAAGATAATTCTCAGAGGCCAACACAAAAAGGGAGCTCTTAAAAAACATCAGAAAGAAACAATCAACATTTTTCAGACACATAATGAGAAGAGGAAAGTTGGAATACTTGGTTACAACTGGGAAAATAAAAGGACAGAGAGATCGCGGACGATAAAGAGAGAAAATACTAGATAGCTTGGTGTCATGGCATGGAAAACAGTCAACAACAGAACTGCTATGATATACATTCAACTGTCTGTAGATAGAAGATTGTGGAAGGACATGATCGCTTACACTTACACCAACCGGTATGGCACATGATGATGATGATGACTCATTGAAAGTAATCTTATTTCTTAAACAATAACTTCAGACAACAAATATACGATAACTAACTAGCAGATACCGTCAGAGAAGTGATTTCAGATGTGATGTGTGAGCGAGCTGGCAGCAACAACTCTGGACTAGCCACAACAAAGTGACCACAAGAAGGCGTCTCTGACAACAGCTCCAAGTGAGTCAGTGTGTTCAGCAGTTGCCTGCAGTCAGAAATTGTCGTTGTAAACATTGCCTGTTGAACATTTACTATCAGACGACTATGTTTACTGATTATGTGAACTGTGTTTATGGTTATGGAAGGCTCCGGTATCACTGCAAACGAATAAACTCCATAATTATTATTACCTTATCAAGATTACCTTATCAACCAACACAGAACTGGAGTCGTCGGTCGCTGGACATTACGGTACTTGCTGAGGAGGGGATCTGAGCATCTATGGTCATGTTCGGAGTGCAATGATGATGACCCGCAAAAAACTCATTAACACACTCACATGAGCTGCCTCCAACATTCTCTTCGTTACTTCCCACTTCTCGGAAGGCATTGATAATGTCCGCCCGATCAATTGGTTGACCGTCTTCAACAACAGCGCAGCTAGCCAACCTGTCCGCTTTTTCTATTCCCCATACTCCTGCATGGGAGTCTGTGAAACTTACACTTTCTTTCACAATTTCAATTATCAGTCAGGCTCTTTACTTGTTTACTTACTGTTCAATAATAAAAATTAATTATATTCTGCGTAGACTGACTGTAACAGAACTCAAATGAACTAAACGTCAGTAGAATGTGAAAGTAAGTAGTAACAATTGTAACAAATCTTACAAGTAACAGGGTGAGAATCAGATTTAATTTCAACTTTCCTTTACTGTGTGTGAAACTGTGTTTCTTAAAAGTGTTCCTTGTTGCAGTTTCCTCATATTCCAAGTCCGGCTTGTTGCAGGAGCTACTGAGTTAAGTGATCTGTGTACACCGTGAGCTGTGGGTCGCATCCGTTTTGATCCTGCTTCGATATCCCGCTTGTTTACGATGATTGATGATATCGTATGACAGGGAACAGTTGGCTGTGTTCACCTTCTGCGCGGTTTCGCCTTATGTCTTTTGGCGTGTGCTGAGACTGCTACGATGGGGACTACAGTTACCTTTCTTTGTTTGGGAGATGAGTTAGTAATTCGGATGATTCCACTGGCACGGGCGGTTGAGCAATTATGGATTTTAATTCGTTTGCTGTGATACCGAGGCCTTCCATAACCAATAACCAATAACCAATCGTATGACGTGGAACAGATGGATGTATATGTATTCACTTTTAGGGCAGTTTCTCCTTATGTCTTTTGGCGTGTGTTAGGACTGCTTTGATGGGGACTGTAGCTACCTTTCTTTGTTTGGTAGATGAGATATTAATTCGGATGATTCCACTGGCACGGGCGGTTGAGCAATTATGGAGTTTAATTCGTTTTGAATGATACCGGGGCCTTCCATAACTACCATCCCATCTTCGAAGAATATGAGGATGTCATGTCGACGACTGTAATGAAGGTTCTTTTGGCATAGAATGGTGCAGTTGAATGCATTGACTTTTGAACAATAAGCCTAATGAGCCAGGTAACCAAAATCTTGCTAAAAGTTATACAAGGAAGGATTCAGAATAAAATCAATACTGAATTAGATGAGCAACAATTTGGATTTAGGAAAAATAGCGGGACAAAAGAAGTCATATTCAGCATGAGAACATTAATCGAAAAGTACACAGAAGTAAACAAACCAATATGTGCCTGCTTCATAGACTACATCAAAGCTTTTGATAGCGCACACCACAAACAACTTATAGAATGCCCGAAAGAGATACATCTAGATGACACAGACATACGACTAATATGTAATCTATACTGGGAGCAAACAGCAATAATAAAATATAACAAGGAGAACTCTACACCCATGGACATAAAAAGAGGAGTAAGACAAGGATGCATCCTATCACCAATCTTGTTCTATCTATACACTGAGCAAATCTTGAAAAACATCATAGAGATGCCAGGCCTACAGATTAATAGAAAGATAATCAATAACCAAAATAAATAAGATAAATGTTACATCTTCTCAATATTGGGTGTCCGGTTAGCGCAATCGATAGGCGGTTGGCTTACCACGGCAACAGCCGGGGTTCGTTCCCTGGCGAGGACACCTGGGTTTTACTAATTCCCTAAAAATTAGCGGGAGCCGCGATAGCTCAGTGGTTAGTGAACTGGACTACTACGGACAAGGGGTAGGGTTCGATCCCAACCGACGGCTCCGGGTTCACCCAGCCTTAAATGGGTACCGGATTTTTTCTGGGAAAGTAAAGCAGCACGGGCGTAATACCGACCACATTACCCCAAAAATCATGTGCTGAAGGTCTGTAAAATATAGGGTCACTAACACCATATTTCCCTATACGCCACTTGGCGTGACGGGGGGTACTTTACTTACTTACTTCTCAATATTCCTGTATGGTGCAGAAACATGGACACTAGACCAGAAACAGAAAATTGAAGCCTTTGAAATGTGGATTTATAGAAGAATAGGTAGAATTGGATGGAAAGAAAAGAAAACAAACGATGAAGTTTTAAACCAACTAAAAATGAAAAAAGAACAACTAAATACAATTAGAGCAAGACAAATGAAATTTTTGGGTCATGTTAAAAGACACAACAGTCTAATAAAAGTAATATTAGAGGGAAAAATACGAGGTAAAAGAGGCAGAGGCAGACCAAGACTAACATGGACGAGTAACATCAAAAGATGGACAAGTCAACCTATGACAATCTGCACTATCAAAGCAGGAGACAAGAGTGGAATGGCGCTCCATGGTAGCCAACCTTCGTTGCGGAGAAGGCACTCGATGATGAAAGTGTTGATGTCCAGAATCCGCAGATAAATAAAGTTCACTTCTCGATTGTCCCATTACCTGGCTCTCCCGGTCGTCGATTCAAAAAAATGGAGCGACTGGAGCCGAGGTGATCCCGGAGAGAGGCTTGGAGCTGGTTTGTTTTCTTCTTGTCGGGGAATTTGTGTTTGCTTTGTCGTGGATCTACTAGAACTGAGGGATAGGCTTTCGGAGTTGATGTCTTGACGTTATTGTGTGGTGAGGTCGCGTTTTCCCTGGCCCTGTGGCTGAGGCAATAACCGATAAGGGTACAGTCACCGTACAGGGGGCAGGGGCGTACAGTGTACAGCCAGTACAGTTACAGTTACTTACAGTGTTCAATGTAACAACTCAGACAACTGGATTCATTGACTTGACGGTTGAGAGTGTGGTGGTTGGTAATGTGTGCTTGATTCTTGTACTCGTTAGGCTGTCTTTACTGTCTACTGTCTTTAGTGTCTTAGCTCTTTGCGGAACTTTAGGTTTTCTTTACGTTCAGACCAGAGTAAATAGTATTATAAAATATAAAAATATTAAAAGACCAAAGCAAAAAGAGAGCTAATTTGTAATTTGCAATATTAGGAGTATTATGAATATACGAGTAGGAAGTTAAGGAAGAAACAATCATCATTCTTTCTATCTATCTATTGACCTTTCGAACCGTAGCCGGCCCATAGATGATAGGGCGTAGACCAAGATACTCCTTCTCCTATCTCTGAATTTTTGTTTAGCAGTTTTAAGAGTTTTCTTTTAAAGATATTTTATCAAATCTCGCCATTTGTCTCTGTTCTGTGCAAGCAGTTCTATCTGATTGAGGGATCCGAATCCTGCTCTTGCCTCTCTCATCAATGTTCTTCTCAGTGTCTCCCTGAGTCTTTCTCTTTTTCTCTTACCTGTTGATTCCCATATAGAGGGCTTGCTTTGCTATTCGATTCGGTTATTATCATCATTCTTTGGCCATGTAATAATTGTAATGAGAGGGGAATTAGATAATTTTCAATTAAAAATATACTTCACGTACCTGCATATATACAACTGGAATATATTGTAACAACTGGGAAAATTGACAGACAAAGAGATAGAGGGAAGCAAAGAGAAAAGATACCAGACAGCTTAAGAGAGCGGCATGGCAGAAGGTCAACAACAAAAATGATAAATGTCGAGATCGAGAAAATTGTGGAGAGACATGATCACCTACTCCAGCAGGCATGGTACTTGATGACTTGATGGTAATAAAAATATTCAAAGGGAGATAATTTTCAATTAAAAATATATTTCATGTACCTCCATAGATACAACACTACAGGTGCCCCAGACTGCTGAACACATACTTCAAGACTGTACTGAATATAGTAGACTGAGGAAAATCCATTGGTCCATAGATACAACGCTACAGGTGTCCCAGACTACTGAACACATACTTCAAGACTGCACTGAATATAGTAGACTGAGGAAAATCCATTGCTCCATAGATACAACACTACAGGTGTCCCAGACTACTGAACACATACTTCAAGACTGCACTGAATATAGTAGACTGAGGAAAATCCATTGGCCCATAGATACAACACTACAGGTGTCCCAGACTGCTGAACACATACTTCAAGACTGTACTGAATATAGTAGGCTGAGGAAAATCCATTGGCCCATAGATACAACACTACAGGTGTCCCAGACTGCTTAACACATGCTTCAAGACTGTATTGAATATAGTAGACTGAGGAAAATCCATTGGTCCATAGATACAACACTACAGACAAAACTATAACCCAGGAAATAATGACAGCATCTGATTCCCATATCTCTGTTTGGGTAAACACACTTCTGTGTATCAAAAGTTCAATGAAAATCTTAGTTTCCGAACCTCAAATGTCACAATCAAGTGGTAGTAATTTTTACAACGGTATCGTGAAAACATAACCCAAAGATAGATATCGTAATCTAAGGGTAAGTAATTCTGAGAGCCGTGATAGCTCAGTGGTTAGTCACCTGGCCTACTATGAATAAGAGATCAGGTTCGATCCTGATTGATGGCTTCCAGGTTCATCCAGCCTTAAATGAGTACCTGATTTCTTTTCTGAAATAAAAGTGGGACAGATGTAATACTGATCGCATTACTCCAGAAGTCATGTGCCGAAAGTCGTAACAAAATATGGTCACTGACACCATAACTGCCGCTTGGTGTGATGGGGCATTTTACTTTCTTGTCTAAGTAGTTCTGTTTTGTTTATTTTTTTTTTTTCTTGTGAACTTTTCTTTCTGATTCATCTCGGATAGCTTGAACGACAGACATACAGTCTTATAGGGCTGGTGTCCTCATTTTTACTCCAAATTCATCTCGGATAGCTTGAACGACAGACATACAGTCTTATAGGGCTGGTGTCCTCAGTTTTACTCCAGATTCATCTCGGATAGCTTGAACGACAAACATACAGTCTTATAGGGCTGGTGTCCTCAGTTTTACTCCTAATTCATCTCGGATAGCTTGAAAAACAGACATGGAGTCTTAGAGGTTTGGTGTCTTCAGCTTTACTCCAGATTCATCTCGGATAGCTTGAAAAACAGACATGGAGTCTTAGAGGTTTGGTGTCTTCAGCTTTACTCCTAATTCATCTCGGATAGCTAGAAAAACAGACATCGAGTCTATAGGGCTGGTGTCTTCAGCTTTTCTCCTAATTCATCTCGGATAGCATAGATGACAGACATGGAGTCTTATAGAGCTGGTGTCTTCAGTTTTATTCCTAATTCACCTCAGATAGCATAGATGACAGACATGGAGTCTTATAGAGCTGGTGTCTCCAGTTTAGCTTCTCTGGTATCTTTCTGGCCTTGTTTTTCACTGAAGAATTTCTTTACACCGACTTTTCAGGTGTGGTGTTTTATAAATGTGTTTGTGTGTTGTTGACAGGTTGTTGCCAATCACAAGATGGAGACAGACTGTTCTCGAATTCAGTATGCAGGGACCTCTATTCTGGGAGAAGTGCAGGTGTCGCTGTGTGACGAGTCAATGAAACGTAATGTTGACGACGGCACCCCAGACAAGAAATTAAAGAAGAGAAGAAGATCAAGTTTATCTTCTCATCGGAGATCAATCACCGGAGATATCATTCCAAAATTTCACATCGGTACAGGTCTGTTTTTTTTTCCAGTTGTCACTTTAACCTAATTACAATGCATTCTGGGATAACTTGGCCGTTAGAAAGCATTACCAGAAAAATAAAACTAGGACTGACATTACAATATCTATCTGTCTGTCTATCTAAACTATCTGTCTGTCTGCCTTTCTTTCTTTTTTCTGTCAACCTTCCTTCCTTCCTTCCTTCCTTCCTTCCTTCCTTCCTTCCTTCCTTCCTTCCTTCCTTCCTTCCTTCCTTCCTTCCTTCCTTCCTTCCTTCCTTCCTTCCTTCCTTCCTTCCTTCCTTCCTTCCTTCCTTCCTTCCTTCCTTCCTTCCTTCCTTCCTTCCTTCCTTCCTTCCTTCCTTCCTTCCCACATTCCCTCCCTCCCTCCCTCCATTCCTTCTTTTCTTCCTTCCTTCTCACATTCCCTCCCCCCCTTCCTTCCTTACTTCTTCCCTCCCTTCCTTCCTTCTTCCCTTTCTCCCTCCCCCCTTCCTTCCTTCCTTCCTTCCTAAAAGAAGAAGGTGGTCATATGTTGGTTATGTGATGAGAAGAGTCAAGAGATGAAGGTGGTCATATGTTGGTCATGTGATGAGAAGAGACAAGAGAAGATGGTGGTCATATGTTGACCATGTGATGAGAAGAGACAAGAGAAGATGGTGGTCATATGTTGGTCATGTGATGAGAAGAGTCAAGAGATGAAGGTGGTCATATGTTGGTCATGTGATGAGAAGAGACAAGAGAAGATGGTGGTCATATGTTGACCATGTGATGAGAAGAGACAAGAGAAGATGGTGGTCATATGTTGACCATGTGATGAGAAGAGACAAGAGAAGATGGTGGTCATATGTTGACCATGTGATGAGAAGAGACAAGAGAAGATGGTGGTCATATGTTGACCATGTGATGAGAAGAGTCAGAGATGAAGGTGGTCATATGTTGGTCATGTGATGAGAAGAGACAAGAGAAGATGGTGGTCATATGTTGACCATGTGATGAGAAGAGACAAGAGAAGATGGTGGTCATATGTTGACCATGTGATGAGAAGAGACAAGAGAAGAAGGTGGTCATATGTTGGTCATGTGATGAGAAGAGACAACAAGAGAAGAAGGTGGTCATATGTTGGTCATGTGATGAGAAGAGACAATAAGAGAAGAAGGTGGTCATATGTTGGTCATGTGATGAAAAGAGACAACAAGAGAAGAAGGTGCGTCATATGTTGGCCATGTGATGAGAAGAGACAAATCTCAAAGCAGGCCTTCAAATGGGAGCCAGAGGGTTAAAGAAAGAGGCTGACCTAGAGAAACACATGTGGCAAGAAGCAACAACAGCTGGTATCAGCTCCCTTGCTGAGGTTGAGAGGCTTTCCCAGAACAGGAAGATATGACGAGATACAATGAGGGTCCTGCGTGAGGTCTGATAAAAAAGTAGAAGTAAAGTACCCCCGTCACACCAAGTGACGTATAGGGAATATGGTGTTAGTGACATACATTTTACAGATCTTTGGCACATGATTTTTGGGGTAATGTGGTCAGTATTACACCCATGCCATTTACTTTCCCAGAAAAAAATCCGGTACCCATTAAAGGCTGGGTGAACCTGGAAGCTGTCGGTTGGGATCGAACCCTACCTCTTGTCCTTTGTAGTCCAGTCTACTAACTACTGAGCTATTGCGCCTGCAAGGTCTGATGCTTGATAGCTAAGATCATCAGACAAGGAGCCTAGGCTCTCTGCCTTCCATGCCACTTTCAGCTGAAGAATAAATCTATGTTTGGTAGACAGACACAGTCATTTTTTTTAAATTAAAATTTTCCTTTCAGAAGCAGAATCTGGTAGCCAGGAAAGCTCAGAAAGTAGCAGCCAGAAGACAACATCAGATGAAAACCAACCAGCACAGGAAGTCAAAACAAATGAATCAAGGTTTGCCTTTTTATGTCTTCTATTTTAAAAAATTTATTAAGCGAAATGCGCTGGCCTGGAACAGGTAGGAGATCTATTGATAATCCATTTGGAGGACCTGGACTTTGCTGATGACATAGTTCTCATCAGCAATCAGATAAAAACGATGCAGGAAAACACAAATGAACTATCATCAATAGCCAGCAAAATTGGGCTTGAGGTCAATCATGAAAAGACTAAAGTCATGAAAAGTTTAATTCCAACAAGTGACAAAATATACATGGAAAACAAACCAGTAGAAGAGATCGATCACTTCATCTATCTTGGAAGTCACATTGATCGAGAAGGGGATACGAGCAAAGAAATTAGAATCAGACTGGCTAAAGCAGCAATGTCTTTCAGAAGCCTTGAAAAGTTGTGGAAATCAAAACTCATTAGCACAAACACAAAACTTAGGCTATTCAAATCAAATGTACTATCAACCCTTACGTATGCGTGTGAAAGCTGGAAAACAACAAGAGATATAGAAACAAAGTTGAACGCATTCGAAAATAAATGTCTAAGGAAAATACTTGGTATAGAATGGAACGAATTCAAAACAAACGAGGAAATTAGAGAAATCGCCAATCAACCACTAATATCTTCAGTAATAAAGAAAAGACGATGGTCATACGTTGGACATGTGATGAGAAGAGATAATAATCGAATAGCAAAGCAAGCCCTCATATGGGAAACAACAGGTAAAAGAAAAAGAGGAAGACCCAGGGAGACACTGAGAAGAACATTGATGAGAGAGGCAAGAGCAGCAGGAATCGGCTCCCTCAATGAGATAGAACTGCTTGCACAGAACAGAGACAGATGGCGAGATTTGATAAAATATCTTTAAAAGAAAACTGCTAGAACAAAAATTCATATAGGAGAAGGTGTATCTTGGTCTACGCCCTATGGGCCGGTTACGGCTCGAAAGGTCAATAGATAGATAGATTTTAAAAAATATCTTTATGATGCCAAAGTTACGTATATTTCTCTAACTCAAGCTTGCAGGAAAGCGCTAAAAGAGGATCCATGATACTTAGCTAACGGTGATCGTGAGCTCAGGTTATCATCATATGTGAAGTGGTATTATCATTATTATCAAGACATAGTGACCCAGATGCTATACGTTCTGTGAGAATGGTTCCCCATAACTTGTCATACAGGGTTGTTTCAGTGGGCCATATTTGTGTTCTTAGGGTGTTGAGAGTGCTGCAGTCCTGTAGGATATGCTCTGGAGTTTGTCTGGATGCTCCTGTGTTGAGAGTGCAGTAGTCCTGTATATGCTCTGGAGTTTGTCTTGACGCTCCTGTGTTGAGAGTGTTGCAGTCCTGTATGATATGTTCTGGAGTTTGTCTGGATGCTCAAGAAGTGTATGTTGCTAGGTCACTGAATCCATCTTGTCTAGACATGCTCTGAGGCCACAATGACCTTTTCTGAGTCTGAACATCTTGGTCTGCTCATATTTGCTAAGCTTGTTTAAGCCACCATTATTTGCCTCATATTTTCCATACAACTCCCTCCATTCTGTTTTCCTAGTTTGTTTAAGCCACCAGAGATGAGACGCAGAATGGCTCAGGAAATAGCAAGCTTTCCAAAAAATGAGGAAGATGCAGTGCAATCCATTTTTGACAATCGAAACAAGAAAAAGAGTTCTTAAATGTTATGTAGAGCCAGTCTTAACATATGGATGTGAATTATGGACTATCTATCTATCTATCTATTGACCTTTCGAGCCGTAACCGGCCCATAGGGCGTAGACCAAGATACACCTTCTCCTATATGAATTTTTGTTCTAGCAGTTTTCTTTTAAAGATATTTTATCAAATCTCGCCATCTGTCTCTGTTCTGTGCAAGCAGTTCTATCTCATTGAGGGAGCCGATTCCTGCTGCTCTTGCCTCTCTCATCAATGTTCTTCTCAGTGTCTCCCTGGGTCTTCCTCTTTTTCTTTTACCTGTTGTTTCCCATATGAGGGCTTGCTTTGCTATTCGATTATTATCTCTTCTCATCACATGTCCAACGTATGACCATCGTCTTTTCTTTATTACTGAAGATATTAGTGGTTGATTGGCGATTTCTCTAATTTATGGACTACAGACAAGAAAATTACTGGAGGCTGTAGAAATGTGGTTTTATAGAAGAATGTTGAGAGTACCATGGACAGCTAAGAAGAGTAATGAAGAGGTTCTGAAAGAGGTCAAAGCAAAAAGAGAACTAATTTCCAATATTAGGAAGAAACAATCATCATTTTTTGGCCATGTAATGAGAAGAGAACAGCTGGAATATATTGTAACAACTGGGAAAATTGAGGGACAAAGAGATAGAGGGAAGCAAAGAGAAAAGATACCAGACAGCTTAAGAGAATGGCTTGTCAGAAGGTCAACAACAGAAATGATAAATAACTGCCGAGGTAGAAAGTTGTGGAGAGGCATGATCACCTACGCTAGCAGGGCCGGTACTTGATGATGGTGATAATTGAAGGTCTCCACCTACTTTTGTGAGTTATCTCCTCTCTTGTTTCCAGGAATGCCACATTGTGCTGGTGTCGGCTGCAGGGACTAGTCCTGGCTTCTTCTGACAGCGAAAATATGTTGTCACATGTAGTTCCTTAGTTCTAGTTCCTTAGTTCTCAAAATTCAGGATAGTTACAGCCATTCCTTGACCATAACAAAGATATGAATAGAAATTTAGATGGATTGGACACACATTAAGAAAACCTAGGGTCATCCTAGCAAGACAGGCACTGTCATGGTACCCACTAGGGAAGAGGATGCCAGGAAGGCCCAGGAATACATGGGATAGAGAATTCTTTGAAGCTCTCAAGAACATTGGTCTAGACTGAAGAGAAGTAGAGAAAATGTCCAAGAATAGGGATGGATGGAGAGAGCTTGTCTGTGGTCTAGACTGAAGAGAAGTAGAGAAAATGTGCAAGAATAGGGATGGATGGAGAGAGCTTGTCTGTGGTCTAGACTGGAGAGAAGTAGAGAAAATGTGTAAGAATAGGGATGGATGGAGAGAGCTTGTCTGTAGTCTAGACTGAAGAGAAGTAGAGAAAATGTCCAAGAATAGGGATGGATGGAGAGACCTTGTCTGTGGTCTAGACTGGAGAGAAGTAGAGAAAATGTCCAAGAATAGGGATGGATGGAGAGACCTTGTCTGTAGTCTAGACTGAAGAGAAGTAGAGAAAATGTCCAAGAATAGGGATGGATGGAGAGACCTTGTCTGTAGTCTGTGTTCCAAAAAGGGTTGTTAAGGACTTTCTTCTTCTTCTTCATCCTTTCAGCTCCCTGTGGAGCATAGGTCTTCAACAAACACTTTCAACTCCCTGTGGAGCATAGGTCTTCAACAAACACTTTCAACTCCCTGTGGAGCATAGGTCTTCAACAAACACTTTCATTTCAACTCCCTGTGGAGCATAGGTCTTCAACAAACACTTTCAACTCCCTGTGGAGCATAGGTCTTCAACAAACACTTTCAACTCCCTGTGGAGCATAGGTCTTCAACAAACACTTTCATTTCAACTCCCTGTGGAGCATAGGTCTTCAACAAACACTTTCAACTCCCTGTGGAGCATAGGTCTTCAACAAACACTTTCATTTCAACTCCCTGTGGAGCATAGGTCTTCAACAAACACTTTCAACTCCCTGTGGAGCATAGGTCTTCAACAAACACTTTCAACTCCCTGTGGAGCATAGGTCTTCAACAAACACTTTCATTTCAACTCCCTGTGGAGCATAGGTCTTCAACAAACACTTTCATTTCAACTCCCTGTGGAGCATAGGTCTTCAACAAACACTTTCATTTCAACTCCCTGTGGAGCATAGGTCTTCAACAAACACTTTCATTTCAACTCCCTGTGGAGCATAGGTCTTCAACAAACACTTTCAACTCCCTGTGGAGCATAGGTCTTCAACAAACACTTTCAACTCCCTGTGGAGCATAGGTCTTCAACAAACACTTTCAACTCCCTGTGGAGCATAGGTCTTCAACAAACACTTTCATTTCAACTCCCTGTGGAGCATAGGTCTTCAACAAACACTTTCATTTCAACTCCCTGTGGAGCATAGGTCTTCAACAAACACTTTCAACTCCCTGTGGAGCATAGGTCTTCAACAAACACTTTCATTTCAACTCCCTGTGGAGCATAGGTCTTCAACAAACACTTTCAACTCCCTGTGGAGCATAGGTCTTCAACAAACACTTTCAACTCCCTGTAAGATCATTCCAAGTCTTCCTCATCCTCTTTATCCCTGCTTCCACCTGTCTTCTCCAAGAATATTTCTAGTCTTGCACTTGTCCATATTTGTGAAGCATTTGTAGCTTATCTTATTTACAGTATGAGATAGCCACTTCCATCGCCAGCCATCTCTAAAGGACTTTGATTGATACTAAACACAAATATTTTGTTATATGATGTATTTGGGGGATGTCGGGTGTTCGAAGGTTCACAAGTTGAGGAATAGTTGGGAATCACTGTTGTAGTTATAAGCTGATGTTTTTATTTTATCAACAGTCGAGTGTCCAACCTGTTGTAGTTATATCCTGATGTTTTTATTTTATCAACAGTCGAGTGTCCAATCTGTTGTAGTTATAAGTTGATGTTTTTATTTTATCAACAGTCGAGTGTCCAATCTGTTGTAGTTATATCCTAATGTTTTTATTTTATCAACAGTCGAGTGTCCAATCTGTTGTAGTTATAAGTTGATGTTTTTATTTTATCAACAGTCGACTGCTCAATCTGTTGTAGTTATAAGTTGATGTTTTTATTTTATCAACAGTCAAGTGTCCAACCTGTTGTAGTTATAAGTTGATGTTTTTATTTTATCAACAGTCGATTGCCCAATCCAGTGAATCTCCAAATGGATGCAATCATTGACAGAATGCGGCATCAGATTACAGCGTAAGTGACTCACTTCTCTTCTGCCTTTTTATCAATTTTATTCTGATTAAAGGCGTTGTGATTAAATCAGTTTTTTAAAACTGAGAAGTCAAAGTCTAGTTGTGACAAAAGCTGCAGTTATCTTCTTTATTATCTACCAGTCTTCTTCTTTCATTCATCATTTACCTTTCAGCGTCAAGGGGAGGTATCAAATGTGGTCTTTTGCTCTTCAGTTGTTCTCTCTTGCTGTTATACTTTTATAGTGTTTCTAATATTAATTTATATATATAATATAAACCACCCACTTGTGTCTCACAAACCACCCACTTGTATATCTCAAAACCACCCACTTGCATCTCACAAAACCACCCACTCATATTTCACAAAACCACCCACTTTTATTTCACAAAACCACCCACTTGTTCACAAAACCACCCACTTGTGTCTCACAAAACCACCCACTTGTGTCTCACAAAACCACCCACTTGTGTCTCACAAAACCACACACTTGTGTCTCACAAAACCACCCACTTGTGTCTCACAAAACCACACACTTGTGTCTCACAAAACCACCCACTTGTGTCTCACAAAACCACCCACTTGTGTCTCACAAAACCACCCACTTGTGTTTCACAAAACCACACACTTGTGTCTCACAAAACCACACACTTGTGTCTCACAAAACCACCCACTTGTGTCTCACAAAACCACCCACTTGTGTCTCACAAAACCACACACTTGTGTCTCACAAAACCTTCCTAATCCAGAAATACACTTACAGTCAGCTGGCAATTGAACAAGGACACCATCTTTGTCATTATCTTTTTGCTTTCTCACTCTTGATATGAAGGCTAAACAACGAGTATACACAGTGGGTCAATCTGTTGACGACCAGCGAAGCGGAGGAGGAAGCATCCACTCAGTGAGTTTTACTTTTTGTCCATTTCATCTTTGTCTGATGTTAACATCTTTTATATAGAAACAAAGTTGAATGCATTCGAAAATAAATGTCTAAGGAAAATACTTGGTATAGCATGGAACGAATTCAAAACAAACGAGGAAATTAGAGAAATCGCCAATCAACCACTAATATCTTCAGTAATAAAGAAAAGATGATGGTCATAGGTTGGACATGTGATGAGAAGAGATAATAACCGAATAGTAAAGCAGGCCCTCATGTGGGAAACAACAGGTAAGAGAAAAAGAAGAAGACCCAGAGAGACACAGAAGAACATTGATGAGAGAGGCAAGAACAGCAGGAATCGGCTCCCTCACTGAGATAGAGCTGCTTGCACAGAACAGAGACAAATGGCAAGATTTGATAAAATATCTTTAGAACGATTGAAAACTGCTAGAATAAAAATTTAGATAAGAGAAGGAGTATCTTGGTCTACGCCCTATGGGCCGGCTACAGTTGAAAAGGTCAATAAAATCTTTTTGTCCATTTCATCTTTGTCTGATGTTAACATTTTTTGTCCATTTCATCTTTGTCTGATAACATCTTTTTGTCCATTTCATCTTTGTCTGATGTTAACATCTTTTTGTCCATTTCATCTTTGTCTGATAACATCTTTTTATCCATTTAATCTTTGTCTGATGTTAACATCTTTTTGTCCATTTCATCTTTGTCTGATGTTAACATCTTTTTGTCCATTTCATCTTTGTCTGATGTTAACATCTTTTTGTCCGTTTCAACTTTGTCTGATGTTAACATTTTATAATTCGGAGAGTAGATTCAGAGGGGAAGCTAACCATCTGGTCAGCTATGATGAAGCCAAATCCATCATCAAAGGCCAGTATCATGAAGAATGGAAACGAGAACACTCAAAGTATGACGAGAGGGATGGATACCTCCAACTATCAAGGAGAGATCAAGTCATCATACTTTGCCTACACACTGGCCACAACAGAATGAGAAATCACATGTTCAACAAATTCAAAATAGGAACAACCAGCCTATGCCACTGTACCCTGGATAATATGACAACAAAACATGTTCTACAGGATTGCCCCCCAGTACACAGACCTGAAAAGGACAATGTGGTCCACACCCACCTCCCTGGAAGAGAAACTATACATGACAACCGAATCACTTAAACAGACAGCTGCCGTCATAAGAAAGTCTGGAGTCCTGGTCTGATTGAGCCATGGTCACAGAATAAGAACAGGAAGCTTTCCTGCAAACCACAGTTTCAAGCAGTTTTTAAAAAAAAATAAAACTAACTTTACAGCGTTATCTGGGGGAACAGCTGGAGAATAAAGGCTGTATGCCCAGAGCAGTTACCACAAGGTGTTCTGGTCATAGTTTTTAATTTCACTCCCTATTGAAAAACAACTCACCACCGTACCATGATTCAAATGTTTATTCTTCTTGTTTGGAACTCAACAAGCTATCGATTCAGCCAGGTGCTCTCCCCTGTACCATTATAGGCTGGTATATTTAGTCAGGATGTTTCGCAAACCTTCAAACCCAGAACACAGCAACAGACCAACACCTAGTTGGCCAAGCCCATGATGGACCCTCCACTCTTTGGTGTCACGTCACTAATTGGCTAAATCCTGTGCTCACTGGTGACCACTTCTGATGAACAGATACCCTTCTGTTGCTAAGCTTTATATCAAAAGTTTCGTTATTGCCCATTTATTTTTGTGAATAAAAAAAGGGGGGGGGGATATCTCGTCGTCTTTGACTAACCAATGAAATTATTTTCCCAGCTGCGGTGAATTTCTTTGACCAGCACTGCTTTAGAGCTCACCTGTTTCAGAAAATGGGTTCATGAACAACAGACAAGATAATCACCGGAAGCTGTAGAAATATGGTTTTACAGAAGAATGTTGTGAATACCATGGACAATAGGACAACAGACAAGACAATCACTGGAAGCTATAGAAATATGGTTTTACAGAAGAATATTGAGAATACCATGGACAATAGTACAACAGACAAGACAATCACTGGAAGCTGTAGAAATACGGTTTTACAGAAGAATGTTGAGAATACCATGGACAATAGGACACCAGACAAGACAATCACTGGAAGCTGTAGAAATATGGTTTTACAGAAGAATGTTGAGAATACCATGGACAATAGGACAACAGACAAGACAATCATTGGAGGCTGTAGAAATATGGTTTTACAGAAGAATATTGAGAATACCATGGACAATAGGACAACAGACAAGAAAATCATTGGAGGCTGTAGAAATATGGTTTTACAGAAGAATGTTGAGAATACCATGGACAATAGGACAACAGACAAGACAATCACTGGAAGCTGTAGAAATATGGTTTTACAGAAGAATGTTGAGAATACCATGGACAATAGACAAGACAATCATTGCAGGCTGTAGAAATGTGGTTTTACAGAAGAATGTTGAGATACCATGGACAGCTAAGAAGAGTAATGAAAACGTTCTGAAAGAGGCCAAAGCAAAAAGAGAGCTAATTTCCAATATTAGGAAGAAACAATCATCATTTTTTGGCCATGTAATGAGAAGAGAACAACTGGAATATATTGTAACAACTGGGGAAAATTTAAGGACGAAGAGATAGAGGGAAGCAAAGAGAAAAGATACCAGACAGCTTAAGATAATAGCTTGGCAGAAGGTCAACAACAG
Source organism: Megaustenia siamemsis (assembly GCA_032433765.1). Classification (NCBI taxonomy): domain Eukaryota; kingdom Metazoa; phylum Mollusca; class Gastropoda; order Stylommatophora; family Ariophantidae; genus Megaustenia; species Megaustenia siamemsis. The sequence goes on from JAVIAB010000159.1 coordinate 47,572,637, forward strand.
AAATGATAAATAACTGTCGAGATCGAAAGTTGTGGAGAGACATGATCACCTACGCCAGCAGGCCCGGTACTTGATGATGATGATGATGATCTTAAAGAAAGTAGGTCATTTTATATGTCACTGTTCATATCACCCACAAATGTTCTGATGATCCTGGAAATATGTGGGCATGGCACGGTAAAACCGTGATAGCTCAGTGGCTAGTGAACTGGACTACAAAGGACAAGAGGGAGGGTTCGATCCCAACCGACGGCTTCCGATTCACCCAGCCTTAAATGGGTACCGGATTTTTTTCTGGGAAAGTAAAGCGGCTCGGGTGTAATACCGACCACATTACCCCAAAAATTATGTGCCGAAGGTCTGTAAGATTTATGGTCACTAACACCATATTCCCTATATGCCACTTGGCGTGACGGGGGTACTTTACGATAAAACCACGAGGCGTAGTTTACTTTTCCACTTATGATATTACTTATGTTAATTTTACGTATTACTCCGATCAACAGACTGACCTTGAACTTAAACCTGCCAGCAAATGACATCCCAGCAGATGTCAAAGAACTTGCCATGTCAAAATACATCACGTCCAAACCTCAGGATCTACGTTCCATCCAGCGCAAACTTGAGGGACTCTTGTTGCAGTGCAAGTTTGATGTACGTACTTGTATGTTCTCTATATGTTATATAATAATTACTGTAACTACGATTGTAATTATGGTCAATCACTAACATAGAATTATGGAAATGGACCAGCCAAATACCAGTGGATAAAGAGATACAGCGAAGACGATAGCGCTGGATAGGACACACACTGTGGAAGCCAACTGAGAGTATTACGCAACAGGCCATTTTTTGGAATCCCCAGGGGAAAAGACAAAGAGGAAGACCAAGAAATTCTTGGAGAAGAAAGACAGAAGCAGAGATGAGGATGATGGGGAAGACATGGAATGATCTTAAAAGAATGGCAAGAAATAGAATGACTTGGAAAGTGTTTGTTGAAGACCTATGCTCCACTGGGAGCTGAAAGAAGAAGACTGTAACTACGATGGTACATCAGTAAAGTAAAGTGCCCCGTCACGCCAAGTGGCGTATAGGGAATATGGTGTTAGTGACCATAAATTTTACAGACTTTCGGCACATGATTTTTGGGCAATGTGGTCGGCATTACGCTCGTGCCGCTTTACTTTCCCAGAAAAAATCCGGTACCCATTAAATGCTGGGTCGTCCTGGAAGCCGTCAGTTGGGATCGAACCCTACCTCTTGTCCTTTGCAGTCCAGTTCACTAACCATTGAGCTATTGCGGCTCCCATGGTACATCAGTACTTCACAAAAATAAATGAAAAGGTGGCTTGAAAGTCGTGTACTTCCAAGGTTTGAGAAGCATGTAATTTCAGTATTTGATGTGTACTTTCAGTATTTGACGTGTACTTTCAGTATTTGACGTGTACTTCCAAGGTTTGAGAAGCATGTAATTTCAGTATTTGATGTGTACTTTCAGTATTTGATGTGTACTTTCAGTATTTGACGTGTACTTCCAAGGTTTGAGAAGTATGTAATTTCAGTATTTGATGTGTACTTTCAGTATTTGATGTGTACTTTCAGTATTTGACGTGTACTTTCAGTATTTGATGTGTACTTTCAGTATTTGATGTGTACTTTCAGTATTTGATGTGTACTTTAAGTATTTGACGTGTACTTCCAAGGTTTGAGAAGCATGTAATTTCAGTATTTGACGTGTACTTTCAGTATTTGATGTGTACTTTCAGTATTTGACGTGTACTTCCAAGGTTTGAGAAGCATGTAATTTCAGTATTTGATGTGTACTTTCAGTATTTGATGTGTACTTTCAGTATTTGATGTGTACTTTCAGTATTTGACGTGTACTTTCAGTATTTGATGTGTACTTTCAGTATTTGAGAGTCTTGTATTTTCAGTATTTGAGAGATGTGTACTTTCAGTATTTGAGAGGTGTGTACTTTCGGTATTTTAGTGATTTGTGCTTTCAGTATTTGCTGAAAGGCTTGGCCCCATACACTGTATGTAAGATGACTGCATATCATAAGATATACCTTACTTTATGGATGACTAGCAGATGGCCAAAGGACTAGGGAGAGCCCAAAACTCCTATTTCTAGACGTGTGTAAACGTGACATGAAGACTGTGAACATAAACTCTGCAGCCTGGGAAGACATAGCTGAAGACCACAATCTTTGGAAACACACACGGCTGTGTAGCAAAAGTTCAAAGAAAATCATATTTTGCAAACTCCAAATGTAACAATTCTTCTTCTTTCTTCCTTCTTTTCTCTTTCTCACTGATACCTAAAAGGTGTCGTGGTTATATTATTTGTCGTTCTTGAGCTGCTCGAACTGTCTGAATTAGTGATTTTACTTTGTTGTTACATGTCTCTATCACTGCATCTATCCATCTTCTTTTTCTTCTTTTCTCTTTCTCACTGATACCTAAAAGGTGTCGTGGTTTATATCATTTGTCGTTCTTGAGATGCTCGAACTGTCTGAATTAGTGATTTTCCTTTGTTGTTACATGTCTCTATCACTGCATCTATCCATCTTCTTCTGGGTCTTCCTCTTGGTCTTTTTTCCATGCATTCTCGAGAAAAACTCTCTTGATGGTGATTGGTGAGGATTCATTCTGACCAGGTGGCCCAAAAGTTGTTGTTCTATATATTCTAGGCAGGGTTTAGTTCCTACCATTTTTCTCATGGTTTCATTTGGTATTCTATCTCTTCTTGTGTTGTTTGTTACTTTTCTCAAGCATCGCATCTCACATGTATTTACCTTTCTTAAATGTGATTTAGAAAGGGTCTATGTTTGACTTCCATAGCACAAAGTTGGTGTGAAAATGCTATTTATCTTTTAATAACAAGAAAATGTAACAATTAAGTGGTATTAATTTTTGCAACGATATCATGAAAACGTGACCCACATATAGGTAATATAATCTAGTGTTAACACTACAAGATTTGTTTAAATCTAGTGTTAACACTGCAAGATCTGTTTAAATCTAGTGTTAACACTGCAAGATTTGCTTAAATCTAGTGTTAACACTGCAAGATCTGTTTAAATTTAGTGTTAACACTGCAAGATTTGTTTAAATCTAGTGTTAACACTGCAAGATTTGTTTAAATCTAGTGTTAACACTGCAAGATATGTTTAAATTCTATGGTTAACATTTGCAAGATCTGTTTAAAATCTATTGTTAACAGTGCAAGATCAGTTTAAATCTAGTGTTAACACTGCAAGATCTGTTTAACGTATAATTCTTCTTTCTGATTTTGTTTCCCCATGTTTATACAATTATTGTCTTTTATTTTGACACATTTAGTCACAGATGTGCTTACAAGACCTTGAGCTGATCAAGGAGACTGTGGAGACAGTTACCAGCACCAGTAGCTATCTCAGCTCCCACTTTGGTTAGTGTTTCTCACTGTTTGTTTCAATAGTTTTTTTTATTCTGGTTACGGTGGAGCGTTATTTGAGGTGCTTGGTCGGGGAGGATTTTGGGAGAATTTATTGTTGCCCAGTATGATAAAAAAAACAAACTATTAGATAGTAGTTGTAGGAGGGAGTGGTGCAATGAGCGGTGAGTGGAGATTGTTACGGGGAGTGGAGAGATTGGTGAAATGTGTGGGGAATGGAGAGATTGGTGCAATGTGTGGGGAGTGCAGGGATTGGTGTAATGTGTGGGGAGTGCAGGGATTGGTGCAATGTGTGGGGAGTGGAGGGATTGGTGCAATGAGCGTACTGAAATGAAACTGAGAATAGCTGATAGTTCTGAAGTAGGAATTTTATGTTTTGTGTGGGGCACAAAACAAGACATATTAACAAATGTTAGTAACCATTATGTCTCACTTCATCTTGTTATGTTGTATATGGGGCACCCAACAAGACATATTAACTAATGTTAGTAGTCATCACATCTCACCCCATCAAGTTATGTTATATATGGGGCACCCAACAAGACATATTAACTAATGTTAGTAGCCATCACATCTCACCCCATCAAGTTATGTTATATATGGGGCACCCAACAAGACATATTAACTAATGTTAGTAGCCATCACATCTCACCCCATCAAGTTATGTTATATATGGGGCACCCAACAAGACATATTAACTAATGTTAGTAGCCATCACATCTCACTTCATCAAGTTATGTTATATATGGGGCACCCAACAAGACATATTAACTAATGTTAGTAGCCATCACATCTCACCCCATCAAGTTATTCCCTCATAGCAGATTCATTTTACAGCAATGGAGCTGAATTGAGTTATTTGCGGGTCATCATTATTGCACTCTGAACATGTCCATAGGTGCTCAGATCCCCTCCTCAACAATTCCCTCAGTGTCCAGCGACTGACGACTCCAGTTCTGTGTTGGTTGATAAGTTTTCTTACACGGCCACTAAGTTTCTCATTTCTGGCTGTGCCCATTTTAACTCCCATTTCCATCATCCAGAGAAGTGACGTGGATCTGTGTTTGTCGAAGTCCTTTGCTCTTCCCACATCTCGGAGGGCATTGATGATGTCTGCCCGATCCATTGATTGTCCATCCTCAACAACAGCGCAGCTAGCCAACCTGTCCGCTCTTTCATTTCCCCGTACTCCTGCATGTCCAGGGACATAGACAAATGTGACCTTATGTTTTTTGGACTTCTGCTAAAACTCTACTCATTGCATGCGTACAGAGCCCGCCTCCACTTTTTTTATCATGCTCATCGAATCACTCAGTATACATGCTTGGGTGTAGTCTTGGAGCTGAAAGTTGTCAGCGACTCATAGCTGATAGCTTGCATCAGGATCAGTGATCTAGAACTATCCAGACCTTATCCACCTCTCCATGGTACCTCCAGTAACAGACCAACCTGTCTAGTCTGGTCAAATAATTAGGGTATCGAGAGGGAAGGCAACCCGATACTCTAAAATGCCATGTCGGAGTCTGATGTGTTGGGCCAAAAGGCGCGAATATCATAGTTCTACTGTAAACCACAACACAACACCTCCACGCCCTCTTAATGTCCTCTTAAGGGTGGATGATGAAGTCATTGGGTGAATGCAAGCAGGACATCAACACCCTCAAGCTCATTATTCATTAAACATCAGTTGCTTTGAGCAGCATTAGGTATGATCACGAACATGACCTAGTCTGGTAAAGAAAATGTCGGAGAGTAAACCGGATCAAAAATCCTTGCAGGGGTCCATATTAGTCCTGACAGATGATGCAATCACCAGAAGGTCAGAAAAAATGATTAAACTTCCAGATATAAATGTTTGTAGGTGGTCATATAATGGCCATGTGATGAGAAGAGACAACAAGAGAAGAAGGTGGTATGTTGGCCATGTGATGAGAAGAGACAGGAGAAGAAGGTGGTCATATGTTGGCCATGTGATGAGAAGAGTTAACAAGAGAAGAAGGTGGTCATATGTTGGCCATGTGATGAGAAGAGACAAGAGAAGGTGGTCATATGTTGGCCATGTGATGAGAAGAGACAAGAGAAGGTGGTCATATGTTGGCCATGTGATGAGAAGAGACAAGAGAAGGTGGTCATATGTTGGCCATGTGATGAGAAGAGACAACAAGAGAAGGTGGTCATATGTTGGCGATGTGATGAGAAGAGATAACAAGAGAAGAAGGTGGTCATATGTTGGCCATGTGATGAGAAGAGACAAGAGAAGGTGGTCATATGTTGGCCATGTGATGAGAAGAGACAAGAGAAGGTGGTCATATGTTGGCCATGTAATGGGAAGAGACAACAGGAGAAGAAGGTGGTCATATGTTGGTTATGTGATGAGAAGAGACAACAAGAGAAGAAGGTGGTCATATGTTGGTCATATAATGATGAGAAGAGACAAGAGAAGAAGGTGGTCATATGTTGGTCATGTGATGAGAAGAGACAACAAGAGAAGAAGGTGGTCAATATGTTGGTCATGTGATGAGAAGAGATAACAAGAGAAGAAGGTGGTCATATGTTGGCCATGTGATGAGAAGAGACAACAAGAGAAGAAGGTGGTCATATGTTGGCCATGTGATAAGGGACAAGAGAAGAAGGTGGTCATATGTTGGCCATGTGATGAGAAGGGACAAGAGAAGAAGGTGGTCATATGTTGGTCATGTGATGAGAAGAGACAACAAGAGTAGAAGGTTGTCATATGTTGGTCATGTGATGAGAAGGGACAACAAGAAAAGAAGGTGGTCATATGTTGGTCATGTGATGAGAAGGGAGAACAAGAGAGGAAGGTGGTCATATGTTGGTCATGTGATGAGAAGAGACAACAAGAGAAGAAGGTGGTCATATGTTGGTCATGTGATGAGAAGAGACAACAAGAGAAGAAGGTGGTCATATGTTGGTCATGTGATGAGAAGAGACAACAAGAGAAGAAGGTGGTCATATGTTGGTCATGTGATAAGAAGGGACAACAAGAGAGGAAGGTGGTCATATGTTGGCCATGTGATGAGAAGAGACAACAAGAGAAGAAGGTGGTCATATGTTGGTCATGTGATGAGAAGCGACAACAAGAGAAGAAGGTAGTCATATGTTGGTTATGTGACGAGAAGAGACAACAAGAGAGGAAGGTGGTCATATAATGGTCATGTGATGAGAAGAGACAACAAGAGAAGAAGGTGGTCATATGTTGGTCATGTGATGAGAAGAGACAACAAGAGAAGAATGTGGTCATATGTTGGTCATGTGATGAGAAGAGACAACAAGAGATGAAGGTGGTCATATGTTGGCCATGTGATGAGAAGAGACAACAAGAGAAGAAGTTGGTCATGTGATGAGAAGAGACAACAAGAGAAGAAGGTGGTCTTATGTTGGTCATGTGATGAGAAGAGACAACAAGAGAAGAAGGTGGTCATATGTTGGTCATGTGATGAGAAGAGACAACAAGAGAAGAAGGTGGTCATATGTTGGTCATGTGATGAGAAGAGACAGCAAGAGAAGAAGGTGGTCATATGTTGGCCATGTGATGAGAAGAGACAACAAGAGAAGAAGGTGGTCATATGTTGGTCATGTGATGAGAAGAGACAACAAGAGAAGAAGATGGTCATATGTTGGTCATGTGATGAGAAGAGACAACAAGAGAAGAAGGTGGTCATATGTTGGTCATGTGATGAGAAGGGACAACAAGAGAAGAAGGTGGTCATATGTTGGTCATGTGATGAGAAGAGACAGCAAGAGAAGAAGGTGGTCATATGTTGGTCATGTGATGAGAAGGGACAACAAGAGAAGAAGGTGGTCATATGTTGGTCATGTGATGAGAAGAGACAACAAGAGAAGAAGGTGGTCATATGTTGGTCATGTGATGAGAAGAGACAGCAAGAGAAGAAGGTAGTCATATGTTGGTCATGTGATGAGAAGAGACAACAAGAGAAGAAGGTGGTCATATGTTGGTCATGTGATGAGAAGAGACAACAAGAGAAGAAGGTGGTCATATGTTGGTCATGTGATGAGAAGAGACAACAAGAGAAGAAGGTAGTCATATGTTGGTCATGTGATGAGAAGAGACAACAAGAGAAGAAGGTGGTCATATGTTGGTCATGTGATGAGAAGAGACAACAAGAGAAGAAGGTGGTCATATGTTGGTCATGTGATGAGAAGAGACAACAAGAGAAGAAGGTGGTCATATGTTGGTCATGTGATGAGAAGAGACAACAAGAGAAGAAGGTGGTCATATGTTGGTCATGTGATGAGAAGAAAGTGGTCATATGTTGGTCATGTGATGAGAAGGGACAACAAGAGAAGAAGGTAGTCATATGTTGGTCATGTGATGAGAAGGGACAAGAGAATCTCAAAGCATCCCTAAAATTGGAACTAGAGGGTAAAAGAAAAAACGGTCATCATAGAGAAACACTAAATAAAAAACACTAAGGCAAGAAGCCAGCCGTGTGTTACCGTGGCCTCATTATGAGGAAATGTAAAGAATAGTGACACTGTGACCTTCCAGGCATGTCATAAGAGGCGACTAAAGAGGTTGATCGATGGCTTGACAAGCTGTCATTGTAAAAGTATTGTTATGGAAACAGCGCCATAGATTTTAGAAGCAGTGATCTCTGCAATATGTGCCATTTTGGAACGCAAGGTTTCTGTTTTTGAGATTGTAGTTCTGCCCTATGTGCCGTCTTCGGCTCGAAAGGACAATAGATAGTTGGATGGATGGATGGATGGATAAGAGGATGGATGGATTGGATGGACGGACGGATGGCATGCAGGAAGGCAGGCAAGAAGCAACAATAGCAGGCACCAACTCCCTTGTTGAGGTTGACAGACTCTTCCAAATCAGGGATGTATGGCAAGATAAAACTCTGGTCCTGTGTAAAGGGGGATCACGATAGCTCAGTGGACAAGAGGTAGGGTTCGATCCCAACCGACGGCTTCCGGTTCACCCAGCCTTTAATGGGTACCGGATTTTTTCTAAGAAAAGTAAAGCGGCACTGTCGTAATACCAACCACATTACCCCAAAAATTATGTGCCGTAGGTCTGTAAAAATTTATGGTCACTAACACCATATTCCATATACGCCACTTGGTGTGACGAGGGTACTTTACTTTTTACTGTGTTATGGCTGACAGTTAATAACAAAGCTCGTCGGTCATAGAGAGTCTAGGATTTCTACCCTATGTGCTGTCTTTAGCTCGAAAGGACAATAGATGGATAGACGTACAGACATTTGTCATTGGCAATCTGCATTTATTTATTCTTTCAATAAGTAATTTCAATGTTCTATATATTTGATATATTGAATATTTTTTCAATAATTTTATGTGTTTGCATATTGAATATCAACCTTCTAATGAAAGAGATGGGAGTTAAGATGGGCACAGCCAGAAATGAGAAACTTTGTGGGCGTGTAAGAAGACTTATCAACCAACACAGAACTGGAGTCGTCAGTCGCTGGACACTGCGGGACTTGCTGAGGAGGGGATCTGAGCACCTGAGGACATTTTCGGAGTGCAATGATGATGACATTGCGACTCGCACCAAGAAACAAAGCCCCCGGAATCGATAACATCCCAGTAGAAATGCTAACAGCAGCGGGAGAGACAGGATGTAAATGGCTACACAGAATATTCAACGCTGCATGGATACAACAGCAAGTCCCAGACGATTGGAAACAGTCCATTATATTACCGATATGGAAAAAGAAGGGCAGAAGAAGAGACTGCAACCAATATAGAGGAATATCGCTATTAAGCCACACAGGGAAGTTATATGCCAAGATAGTTGAAAAAAGATTGAGACCAATTATAGACCCACAACTAAGCGATGCTCAGATAGGCTTCAGGAGGAACAGAGGCTGCACAGATGCCCTATTTATCATAAAACAACTAGCGTAGAAAACAATAGAGCATAATAAAACACTGTATACAGCTTTTATTGACCAAGAAAAGGCGTTCGATAGGGTGGACAGGGAACAACTGTGGTCCTTATTGCCCTTGTACGGAGTGAGTCACCACCTAGTAGAGATATGCAAGAGCCTCTATGAAAGTAGTCGCACTACAGTAAGATCTTCAGCAGGCTACTCTAAACACTTCACCATTAACTCCGGAGTAAGACAAGGCTGTGTGCTTTCCCCTTTACTTTTCATCACATATCTGGACAATATATGCAAATTAGCATGTCCAATCAAAGGAAGTATACCAACAATGATGATAACAAGCGATAACACAAAAGAGAACGAAATATACGTACCAGAAAACAACAGAAGAGAGGAAGAAATAAATGAAATACTATTTGCAGACGACCAAGTTCTGATACATGAAACAACTGAGGACCTACAAGAACATATCAACAGGCTAAACAACACTTGTAAACAATACAACATGAAGATCAACATAAGCTAAACCGAAGTAATGGCAATAGCGAGAAAGAAAGAAAAACTAAACATCATAATAGATAATACGACTTTGAAGCAAGTTGACAATTTTAAATATCTGGGTAGAACGCTAACACAAGACAATAACCAAGAAACAGAGATAGATATAAGGTGTAACAAAGCATGCCAAGTTATTGGCCAAGTATCAACACTATTGAAAAACAAAGCAATAACTACGGAAGCAAAAAGGGCAATATACAAATCAATTTTTCTACCAACTCTGTGCTATCAGTGCCAGAATTGGACGCTGGACTCTAGAACAATAAGAAAGATAACGACCACCGAAATGTGTCAGAAGAATGACAGGAAACAGCTTAAGGGACAGAGTAAGAAATACAGACCTGAGGAAGAAACTCGAAATTTGAACCAGCCATCGAATACATAAAGAAGCAACAGATAATTGGTTTGGCCACATAACAAGACAAAAAGAACTAACAATGTCTCAAAGAGCCATAGACAAACGCTACGAAAATGCCAGATTAAGAGGAAGACCGAGAAAGAGATGGATAAAGGGAATACTAGAGTCACTAGGAGGGATAACACCAGAAGAGGCCAACAGAAGAGCAAAGAATCGCAGATTGTATCTCCCCTCGACGCCAACGGCAGCAGAGGAAGGTTCGAGAGTAAGAAGAAGAATGATGATGACCCACAAATAACTCAATAAATATTTTAATGTGTTTCTCAAATTTATGTTTTCAATGTTTTTGTATATCAGCCATCATCGCTGACGAAGTCATGAACGCAGACAAAGACAATCCAGAAACTGGGGCAAGAACTACAGACTCAAGACAGACAATTCTTGGTTACCAAGAATATTCCTGATTTGTGGGTTTTTGAAGACATCATTATCATGTGCCATTGATGTTGGTGATCTCCATATTTGTCTGTCACCGCTACTTGTGTTGTCCGTTAGCTTTTTTGTTGAATTTCTTAAGTGTCACTCACTATCTTATAACTGTCCTGTCTCTGTCTACACAGTTGTTTGTCATTGCTACTTTAGTTGATTTGCATCATCTTTCCAAGAAGATGGGAGCCACGATAGCTCAGTGGTTAGTGAACTGGACTACAAAGGACAAGGGGTAGGGTTCGATCCCAACCGACGGCTTCCGGGTTCACCCAGCCTTAAATGGGTACCAGATTTTTTTCTGGGGAAGTAAAGCAGCACGGGCGTAATACCAACCACATTACCCCAAAAATCATGTGCTGAAGGTCTGTAAAATATAGGGTCACTAACACCATATTTCCCTATACGCCACTTGGCGTGACGGGGTACTTTACTTTTTTTTTTTTCCCAAGAAGATAAAATACACAAACTTCTCATATTCTACATTTAAAGTCAAGGTCAAGTACAAGACTTGAATCAGCGTCTTAGCACGCAAGTTTTTTCACCCATATGTGCTCGGCCACCTATCTAGAAGTGTTTGGAGACTTCTGAATATTGTCGCTTCAAGCATAAAAATTCTCGATGTAAGGCAGCATTCCTCATCATCCCAGAGAACAACCCTGGTATCCATTTCTGCCAGCGGCTGGGTTGGCCGCGGGGATATTACCCCCCCCCCCCCCCCCCCCCCACACCATGACTACAACTCACACTACTTCCAGCAAGAATCGAACACGGGTTGTCCTAATGTTGGTAGCCCAGTTGGGCGGTTTTCCCAACTAGGCTACCAAGGGCCCCCCCCCCACACACACACACACACACATTCAAAGTGGAAAAATTTCATTCTTGAAATGTAACAGCTTTTGTGGTTAAAAATTGAATATTGCATCCCCCCGTAACTCTCACATTTGTCAATCTTTGATGTTACAAGCACTATTCTACTTAAATGTCATTCATACATTAACTTTAGCTAAACTATTTCATGTTTTATGTTTAGTGTCACAAACTGGAACCACTCCCATCAAATATCAATTTTTAAAAATGAGGGGACTGTGCTCTATACATTCATAAATAGTGCAGTATTTCCAATATTAGAACTAACATGTCACTTTGAGATTAAAATTAACAGCTGTGGCTATATTTTACCCTGTGAGTGTCTCCTTTCTTTCTTTCGCTGTTCTCAATTTCTGTTCCTCATCATACTTTCTTTTTGCTTTACTTATCTGTGTCACTTATTTTTTTTTTTTATCACCTCAGTGCAAAATAAAGACAAGTGGAACAATATTAAAACAGGTAAATGAATTTAGATATCTGGGAACTTTGTTAACCTCAGATGGTAGATGTACAACAGAGGTGAGATGCAGAATGGTTCAGGCAAAAGCAGCTTTCTAAAAAATTAGAAAGATACTAGGCAATCCATTTTTGACAATAGAAAGAAGAAAAAAAGAGTTATTAAATGTTATGTAGAGCCAGTCTTAACATATGGATGTGAATCATGGACAACAGACAGGAAAATCACTGGAAGCTAAAGAAATGTGGTTTTACAGACGAATGTTGAGAATACCATGGACAGCTAAGAAGAGTAATTAAAACATTCTGAAAGAGGCCAAAGCAAAAAGAGAGCTAATTTCCAATATTAGGAAGAAACAATCATCATTTTTTGGCCATGTAATGAGAAGAGAACAACTGGAATATATTGTAACAACTGGGAAAATTGAGGGATGACGAGATAGAGGGAAGCAAAGAGAAAAAATACCAGACAGCTTAAGAGAATGGCTTGGCAGAAGGTCAACAACAGAAATGATAAAAAAACTGTCGAGATTGAGAGTTGTGGAGAGACATGATCACCTAAGCCAGCAGGCCCGGTACTTGATGATGATGATTGTCACTTATTTATCCCATTTGTTACATCTTTTTTTGTTTTTCTTGTCTTTTGCTCTCTTTCTGTGTGTTGTCCTCAATGTCTTTTTTATCACAATTTTTGTTTTTCCAGTTGTCACATTGGTCATGTATTTATCCCTTCCTGATGTGCTTTAATAAAGAACTGTCCTTGTTTGATATTTCTGATGAGATTTTGATCATTTTTGTAACATTAAATACTTGCCTCCGAACATAGACACCTGCTGCTCACTTGTACCTTAGACACCTGCTTCTTACTTGTACCACAGACAGACACCTACTGCTTGTACCTTAGACACCTGCTGCTTGTACCTTAGACACCTGCTTCTTACTTGTACCACAGACAGACACCTGCTTCTTACTTGTACCTTAGACAGATACCTGCTGCCCACTTGTACCTTAGACAGACATCTGCTACTTACTTGTACCTTAGACAGACACCTGCTACTTACTTGTACCACAGACAGACACCTGCTACTTACTTGTACCTTAGACAGATACCTGCTGCCCACTTGTACCTTAGACAGACATCTGCTACTTACTTGTACTTTAGACAGACACCTGCTTCTTACTTGTACCTTAGACAGACACCTGCTGCCCACTTGTACCTTAGACAGACACCTGCTGCTCACTTGTACCTTAGACAGACACCTGCTTCTTACTTGTACCACAGACAGACACCTGATACTTGTACCATAGACAGACACATGCTGCCCACTTGTACCTTAGACAGACACCTGCTGCTCACTTGTACCTTAGACAGACACCTGCTGCCCACTTGTACCTTAGACAGACACCTGCTGCTCACTTGTGCCATAGACAGACACCTGCTACATGTACCTTAGACACCTGCTACTCACTTGTACCTTAGACAGACACCTAATACTTGTACCTTAGACAGACACTTGCTATTTACTTGTGCCATAGACAGACACCTGCTGCCCACTTGTGCCATAGACAGACACCTGCTGCTCACTTGTGCCATAGACAGACACCTGCTGCTCACTTGTGCCATAGACAGACACCTGCTACTCACTTGTACCTTAGACAGACACCTGCTACTCACTTGTGCCATAGACAGACACCTGCTGCTCACTTGTGCCATAGACAGACACCTGCTGCTCACTTGTGCCATAGACAGACACCTGCTGCTCACTTGTGCCTTAGACAGACACCTGCTGCTCACTTGTGCCTTAGACAGACACCTGCTTCTTACTTGTGCCATAGACAGACACCTATTGCCCACTTGTACCTTAGACAGACATCTGCTGCCCACTTGTACCTAAGACAGACACCTGAAGCTCACTTGTGCCATAGACAGACACCTGCTACTTGTACCTTAGACACCTGCTACTCACTTGTACCTTAGACAGACACCTAATACTTGTACCTTAGACAGACACCTGCTACTTACTTTTACCTTAGAAGACATCTGCTACTTACTTGTACCTTAGACAGACACCTGCTGCCCACTTGTACCTTAGACAGACACCTGCTGCTCACTTGTGCCATAGACAGACACCTGCTGCTCACTTGTGCCATAGACAGACACCTGCTACTCACTTGTACCTTAGACAGACACCTGCTACTCACTTGTGCCATAGACAGACACCTGCTGCTCACTTGTGCCATAGACAGACACCTGCTGCTCACTTGTGCCATAGACAGACACCTGCTGCTCACTTGTGCCTTAGACAGACACCTGCTGCTCACTTGTGCCTTAGACAGACACCTGCTTCTTACTTGTGCCATAGACAGACACCTATTGCCCACTTGTACCTTAGACAGACATCTGCTGCCCACTTGTACCTAAGACAGACACCTGAAGCTCACTTGTGCCATAGACAGACACCTGCTACTTGTACCTTAGACACCTGCTACTCACTTGTACCTTAGACAGACACCTAATACTTGTACCTTAGACAGACACCTGCTACTTACTTTTACCTTAGAAGACATCTGCTACTTACTTGTACCTTAGACAGACACCTGCTGCCCACTTGTACCTTAGACAGACACCATCTGCCCACTTGTACCATAGACAGACACCTGCTGCCCACTTGTGCCATAGACAGACACCTGCTGCCCACTTGTACCTTAGACAGACACCTGCTGCCCACTTGTACCTTAGACAGACACCTACTACTTACTTATACCATAGACAAACACCTGCTGCTCACTTGTGCCATAGACAGACACCCACTGCTCACTTGTGCCATAGACAGATACCCGCTGCCCACTTGTACCTTAGACAGACACCTGCTGCTCACTTGTGCCATAGACAGACACCTGCTGCTCACTTGTGCCATAGACAGACACCCACTGCTCACTTGTGCCATAGACAGATACCCGCTGCCCACTTGTACCTTAGACAGACACCTGCCGCTCACTTGTGCTATAGACAGACACGTGCTACTCATTTGTGCCATGGACAGACACCTGCTGCTCACTTGGGTCACTAACACCATATTCCTTATACGTCACTTGGTGTGACGGGGTTACTTTATTTACTTTTACTTATGACATAAAGCTTTAACCGTACCATTTTTTCCATTTATTTTTTTTAAATTCTCCTTACAATGAGCTTTACTGTAAAAAAAAATGCACATTTTGATGTATTTCTTTGTCGTGAGCCTACTGTATCCATACACCCAGCTTGCATCACCTGTGACCATCAAGGACTTGTGAAGTTCAGTGCAAACCAAGCAACCAATAGCTGACCTGCTCTACTTGTCAGAACATTCGCTGACTCTTGATTTGCAGGCTGGGTAATTGATTTTTTTTTAAATAAGGATAAAGAAGAAAAAAATGGGATTAAAAAAAAAAAATAGACGTTATGTCGGGTTTCTCATTATAGGTTAGTTCTGTTGTAGAATCAATTCACAGGAAGAGGTATGTTTACAGCACTTGAGGAAAAATGACAAATAATGAACAGAAAAAAAAACAGAACAATATAATGTCCAAAAAGGACCATATATTGTTATTTGTGAGTGTCTTTGTTTTCGGACCATATATTGTTATTTGTGAGTGTCTTTGTTTTCGGACCATATATTCTTCTTTGTGAGTGTCTTTGTTTTCGGACCATATATTGTTCTTTGTGAGTGTCTTTGTTTTCGGACCATATATTCTTCTTTATTTTTTTTCTGTAGTTGATTATTTGTCATGTTTTTCCGAGTGCTGTAAACATACCTCTTCCTCTGAATTAATTCGCTGATTATCGCCTCGGAAGTTTCCCTCTAGAATAATATTCATTTATTATTATTTGTCTCCCGTTTCTATTGTACTTAGATTTTGGAGTATCACAATGAAATTGATCAAAATATTCCCAAGTATTTAGTGTGAACATCTTCAGGTAACATTTTATGGCATGGTTTGGGGTTATCATGTCAATTGATATTGCATTAACCGCAGCAACCTCTCTTGACAACCAGATATCAGTCAGGGCTGGTATGTTCTTATACTCATGCCACCGATTTGTCAGTATTGAATGTGGATGGTGTGTAGAAATTTCCTCGCTGGCATCACAACAAGCCTTTGTAACTCTGGGAAACACAGCAAATAATGCTATGAGGTAGCCGAACATACTGACAGACTTACGTTGACCGTACCGATAGACATTGTAACACGTCCGGTCCATGGGGTCAAACTCAGGTCATAAATCAACCTGAGCCAGGAAGTCTGAGTCCCCGTGTCTCTCTTAGTGTGAACACACAGCTGTGTGTAAAAAGTTTAGAGAAATTACTATTTTTGGAGCACCTAATGTTACATCTAAGTGGTAGTAATTTTTACTACAGTATCGTAAACATGCCAGCCACAGATTTGTATCATAATTTAGGGTTATAACATCAATTTTTGTTTTTTCAAATTCAATGAACGCTGCTGTAGGTGTGCAACACTTTCAAGGCCTCCAAACAGTTCATGTGAGGAAGACACACTCACAAGATATCTCCACCCATCATTGGGCACTCACAAGAGAGCTCCACCCATCATAGGGCACTCACAGGAGATCTCCACCCATCATAGGGCACTCACAAGAGATCTCCACCCATCATAGGACGGTCACAAGAGATCTCCATCCATCATAGGGCACTCACAGGAGATCTCCACCCATCATAGGGCACTCACAGGAGACCTCCACCCATCATAGGGCACTCACAGGAGACCTCCACCCATCATAGGGCACTCACAGGAGAACTCCACCCATCATAAGAGATCTCTGCCCAACCCGGTCTGGAGCAAGCATGGACAACTCTCACCAGGACCTGCCGCTATCATTTCGTCATGTATGGTTCATCACCATGTCCCCAATGGTCTACCTCTATCATTTCATCATGTATGTTTCGTCGCCATGTCCCCAATGGTCTACCTCTATCATTTCATCATGTATGGTTCGTCGCCATGTCCCCAATGGTCTACCTCTATCATTTCGTCATGTATGGTTCGTCGCCATGTCCCAATGGTCTACCTCTATCATTTCATCATGTATGGTTCGTCGCCATGTCCCCAATGGTCTGCCTCTATCATTTCGTCATGTATGGTTCGTCGCCATGTCCCCAATGGTCTACCTCTATCATTTCGTCATGTATGGTTCGTCGCCATGTCCCCAATGGTCTACCTCTATCATTTCATCATGTATGGTTCGTCGCCATGTCCCCAATGGTCTGCCTCTATCATTTCATCATGTATGGTTCGTCGCCATGTCCCCAATGGTCTACCTCTATCATTTCATCATGTATGGTTCATTGCCATGTCTCCAATGGTCTACCTCTATCATTTCATCATGTATGGTTCATTGCCATGTCTCCAATGGTCTACCTCTATCATTTCATCATGTATGGTTCGTCGCCATGTCCCCAATGGTCTACCTCTTCATTTGTCGGGTAGTGTCCATGTTAATGCTATGTTCGGATGCCTGGTTCGTTCCACTCGTAGAACATGGTCTAGCCATTTCCAGTGTTTTCTTTTCACTTCTTGATTGATGTTGTTAATGTCTAATCTTCTTGTCACACCTTGATTGATGTTGTTAATGCCTGATCTTCTTGTCACACCTTGATTGATGTTGTTAATGCCTGATCTTCTTTTCACTTCTTGATTGATGTTGTTAATGCCTGATCTTCTTTTCACTTCCTGATTGATGTTGTTAATGCCTGATCTTCTTTTCACTTCCTGATTGATGTTGTTAATGCCTGATCTTCTTTTCACTTCTTGATTGATGTTGTTAATGCCTGATCTTCTTTTCACTTCCTGATTGATGTTGTTAATGTCTAATCTTCTTGTCACATCTTGATTGATGTTGTTAATGTCTAATCTTCTTGTCACATCTTGATTGATGTTGTTAATGCCTGATCTTCTTTTCACTACTTGATTGATGTTGTTAATGTCTAATCTTCTTGTCACATCTTGATTGATGTTGTTAATGTCTGATCTTCTTGTCACTTCTTGATTGATGTTGTTAATGTCTGATCTTCTTGTCACTTCCTGATTGATGTTGTTAATGTCTAATCTTCTTGTCACACCTTGATTGATGTTGTTAATGCCTGATCTTCTTTTCACTACTTGATTGATGTTGTTAATGCCTGATCTTCTTGTCACTACTTGATTGATGTTGTTAATGCCTGATCTTCTTTTCACTACTTGATTGATGCTGTTAATGCCTGATCTTCTTTCCACTACTTGATTGATGTTGTTAATGTCTGATCTTCTTTCCACTACTTGATTGATGTTGTTAATGTCTGATCTTCTTGTCACTTCTTGATTGATGTTGTTAATGTCTGATCTTCTTGTCACATCTTGATTGATGTTGTTAATGTCTGATCTTCTTGTCACTTCTTGATTGATGTTGTTAATGCCTGATCTTCTTTTCACTTCTTGATTGATGTTGTTAATGCCTGATCTTCTTGTCACTCCTTGATTGATGTTGTTAATGCCTGATCTTCTTGTCACACCTTGATTGATGTTGTTAATGCCTGATCTTCTTGTCACTCCTTGATTGATGTTGTTAATGCCTGATCTTCATTTCACTCCTTGATTGATGTTAATGCCTGATCTTCATTTCACTCCTTGATTGATGTTGTTAATGCCTGATCTTCATTTCACTTCTTGATTGATGTTGTTAATGCCTGATCTTCTTGTCACTTCTTGATTGATGTTGTTAATGCCTGATCTTCTTGTCACACCTTGATTGATGTTGTTAGTGCCTGATCTTCTTGTCACTTCTTGATTGATGTTAATGTCTGATCTTCTTTTCACTTCTTGATTGATGTTGTTAATGCCTGATCTTCTTTTCACTTCTTGATTGATGTTGTTAATGCCTGATCTTCTTTTCACTTCTTGATTGATGTTGTTAATGTATGATCTTCTTTTCACTTCTTGATTGATGTTGTTAATGTCTGATCTTCTTGTCACTTCTTGATTGATGTTGTTAATGCCTGATCTTCTTGTCACTTCTTGATTGATGTTTTTAATGCCTGATCTTCTTTTCACTTCTTGATTGATGTTGTTAATGCCTGATCTTCTTGTCACTTCTTGATTGATGTTGTTAATGCCTGATCTTCTTTTCACTCCTTGATTGATGTTGTTAATGTCTGATCTTCTTGTCACACCTTGATTGATGTTGTTAGTGCCTGATCTTCTTGTCACTTCTTGATTGATGTTGTTAATGTCTGATCTTCTTTTCACTTCTTGATTGATGATGTTAATGCCTGATCTTCTTGTCACTTCTTGATTGATGTTGTTAATGTCTGATCTTCTTTTCACTTCTTGATTGATGTTGTTAATGTATGATCTTCTTGTCACACCTTGATTGATGTTGTTAATGTATGATCTTCTTGTCACACCTTGATTGATGTTGTTAATGCCTGATCTTCTTTTCACTTCTTGATTGATGTTGTTAATGCCTGATCTTCTTGTCACACCTTGATTGATGTTGTTAATGCCTGATCTTCTTGTCACTTCTTGATTGATGTTGTTAATGCCTGATCTTCTTGTCACACCTTGATTGATGTTGTTAGTGCCTGATCTTCTTGTCACTTCTTGATTGATGTTAATGTCTGATCTTCTTTTCACTTCTTGATTGATGTTGTTAATGCCTGATCTTCTTTTCACTTCTTGATTGATGTTGTTAATGCCTGATCTTCTTTTCACTTCTTGATTGATGTTGTTAATGTATGATCTTCTTTTCACTTCTTGATTGATGTTGTTAATGTCTGATCTTCTTGTCACTTCTTGATTGATGTTGTTAATGCCTGATCTTCTTGTCACTTCTTGATTGATGTTAATGTCTGATCTTCTTTTCACTTCTTGATTGATGTTGTTAATGCCTGATCTTCTTGTCACTCCTTGATTGATGTTGTTAATGCCTGATCTTCTTGTCACTTCTTGATTGATGATGTTAATGCCTGATCTTCGGGCAGCCTCTTTGTTCGTAATGTGTTACCCCTACGGATATTTAGATTCTTAAGACAACGACCTTTAAATCCTCAAAGCCTGGTTTCTATCTTCTGGTTCATTCTCCATGTTTCTGCTGCATATCAGAGTATGGATCGCACATTTGACTTGTCAATTCTAAGTTTGGGTGCTGAGGTGGAGACTAGTTGAATGCTACATTACAACCACTATAAAACATAACTCACTGTGTCCTGATAACAAAACAAATATTCTGTTCATTATTAAATAGTTGTCTTATTTCTCTAGAACAACAAAATATGGTACAAAGAAAATTGCTACAGCTGTTGCTCTACAAATGATCTATTTGTGAACATTTTAATTTTACAAGGTCATTGGACACTTCTTTCAGACTATGGTCAGTTTACAGTAGACACATGTTTGAATATACTAACAAGACAAGAGGAGGCCAGTGCTATAGATGGGAGAGTAACATCAAGAGATGGACAAATAACAGTCTGTTAGAATGTACCAACAAGACATGAGATGGACAAATAACAGTCTGTCAGAATGTACCAACAAGACAAGAGATGGACAAATAACAGTCTGTCAGAATGTACCAACAAGACAAGAGATGGACAAATAACAGCCTGTCAGAATGTACCAACAAGACAAGAGATGGACAAATAACAGCCTGTCAGAATGTACCAACAAGACAAGAGATGGACAAATAACAGTCTGTCAGAATGTACCAACAAGACAAGAGATGGACAAATAACAGCCTGTCAGAATGTACCAGCAAGACAAGAGATGGACAAATAACAGTCTGTCAGAATGTACCAGCAAGACAGAGATGGACAAATAACAGTCTGTCAGAATGTACCAGCAAGACAAGAGATGGACAAATAACAGCCTGTCAGAATGTACCAGCAAGACAAGAGATGGACAAATAACAGTCTGTCAGAATGTACCAACAAGATAAAAGATGGACAAATAACAGCCTGTCAGAATGTACCAACAAGACAAGAGATGGACAAATAACAGCCTGTCAGAATGTACCAACAAGACAAGAGATGGACAAATAACAGTCTGTCAGAATGAACCAACAAAGCAAGAGATGGACAAATAACAGTCTGTCAGAATGTACCAACAAGACAAGAGATGGACAAATAACAGTCTGTCAGAATGTACCAACAAGACAAGAAATGGACAAATAACAGTCTGTCAGAATGTAGCAACAAGACAAGAGATGGACAAATAACAGTCTGTCAGAATGTAGCAACAAGACAAGAGATGGACAAATAACAGTCTGTCAGAATGTACCAACAAGGCAAGAGATGGACAAATAACAGCCTGTCAGAATGTAGCAACAAGACAAGAGATGGACAAATAACAGTCTGTCAGAATGTACCAACAAGGCAAGAGATGGACAAATAACAGCCTGTCAGAATGTACCAACAAGACAAGAGATGGACAAATAACAGTCTGTCAGAATGTACCAACAAGACAAGAGATGGACAAATAACAGTCTGTCAGAATGTACCAACAAGACAAGAGATGGACAAATAACAGTCTGTCAGAATGTACAAACAAGACAAGAGATGAACAAATAACAGCCTGTCAGAATGTACCAACAAGACAATAGATGGACAAATAACAGTCTGTCAGAATGTAGCAACAAGACAAGATATGGACAAATAACAGTCTGTCAGAATGTACCAACAAGACAAGAGATGGACAAATAACAGTCTGTCAGAATGTAGCAACAAGACAAGATATGGACAAATAACAGTCTGTCAGAATGTACCAACAAGACAAGAGATGGACAAATAACAGTCTGTCAGAATGTACCAACAAGATAAAAGATGGACAAATAACAGCCTGTCAGAATGTACCAACAAGACAAGCGATGGACAAATAACAGTCTGTCAGAATGTACCAACAAGACAAGAGATGGACAAATAACAGCCTGTCAGAATGTACCAACAAGACAAGAGATGGACAAATAACAGTCTGTCAGAATGTACCAGCAAGACAAGAGATGGACAAATAACAGCCTGTCAGAATGTACCAGCAAGACAAGAGATGGACAAATAACAGTCTGTCAGAATGTACCAACAAGATAAAAGATGGACAAATAACAGCCTGTCAGAATGTACCAACAAGACAAGAGATGGACAAATAACAGCCTGTCAGAATGTACCAACAAGACAAGAGATGGACAAATAACAGCCTGTCAGAATGTACCAACAAGACAAGAGATGGACAAATAACAGCCTGTCAGAATGTAGCAACAAGACAAGAGATGGACAAATAACAGTCTGTCAGAATGTACCAACAAGGCAAGAGATGGACAAATAACAGCCTGTCAGAATGTACCAACAAGACAAGAGATGGACAAATAACAGTCTGTCAGAATGTACAAACAAGACAAGAGATGGACAAATAACAGTCTGTCAGAATGTACCAACAAGAGATGAACAAATAACAGTCTGTCAGAATGTACCAACAAGAGATGAACAAATAACAGTCTGTCAGAATGTACCAACAAGACAATAGATGGACAAATAACAGTCTGTCAGAATGTACCAACAAGACAATAGATGAACAAATAACAGTCTGTCAGAATGTACCAACAAGACAATAGATGGACAAATAACAGTCTGTCAGAATGTAGCAACAAGACAAGAGATGGACAAATAACAGTCTGTCAGAATGTACCAACAAGACAAGAGATGGACAAATAACATTCTGTCAGAATGTACCAGCAAGACAAGAGATGGACAAATAACAGTCTGTCAGAATGAACCAACAAAGCAAGAGATGGACAAATAACAGTCTGTCAGAATGTACCAACAAGACAAGAGATGGACAAATAACAGTCTGTCAGAATGTACCAACAAGACAAGAAATGGACAAATAACAGTCTGTCAGAATGTAGCAACAAGACAAGAGATGGACAAATAACAGTCTGTCAGAATGTAGCAACAAGACAAGAGATGGAAAAATAACAGTCTGTCAGAATGTACCAACAAGGCAAGAGATGGACAAATAACAGCCTGTCAGAATGTAGCAACAAGACAAGAGATGGACAAATAGCAGCCTGTCAGAATGTACCAACAAGACAAGAGATGGACAAATAACAGTCTGTCAGAATGTACCAACAAGACAAGAGATGGACAAATAACAGTCTGTCAGAATGTACCAACAAGACAAGAGATGGACAAATAACAGTCTGTCAGAATGTACAAACAAGACAAGAGATGGACAAATAACAGCCTGTCAGAATGTACCAACAAGACAATAGATGGACAAATAACAGTCTGTCAGAATGTAGCAACAAGACAAGATATGGACAAATAACAGTCTGTCAGAATGTACCAACAAGACAAGAGATGGACAAATAACAGTCTGTCAGAATGTAGCAACAAGACAAGATATGGACAAATAACAGTCTGTCAGAATGTACCAACAAGACAAGAGATGAACAAATAACAGTCTGTCAGAATGTACCAACAAGACAAGAGATGGACAAATAACAGTCTGTCAGAATGTAGCAACAAGACAAGAGATGGACAAATAACAGTCTGTCAGAATGTACCAACAAGACAAGAGATGGACAAATAACAGTCTGTCAGAATGTACCAACAAGACAAGAGATGGACAAATAACAGTCTGTCAGAATGTACCAACAAGACAAGAGATGGACAAATAACAGTCTGTCAGAATGTACCAACAAGACAAGAGATGGACAAATAACAATCTGTCAGAATGTAGCAACAAGACAAGAGATGGACAAATAACAGTCTGTCAGAATGTAGCAACAAGACAAGAGATGGACAAATAACAGTCTGTCAGAATGTACCAACAAGACAAGAGATGGACAAATAACAGTCTGTCAGAATGTAGCAACAAGACAAGAGGTGGACAAATAACAGTCTGTCAGAATGTAGCAACAAGACAAGAGATGGACAAATAACAGTCTGTCAGAATGTACCAACAAGACAAGAGATGGACAAATAACAGTCTGTCAGAATGTACCAACAAGACAAGAGATGGACAAATAACAGTCTGTCAGAATGTAGCAACATGACAAGATATGGACAAATAACAGTCTGTCAGAATGTAGCAACAAGATTGTCAGATCAAGGCAAAACACATGTATATGTCGACATACCCAAAAAAATCTAAAACATTAATATAATTATCTATAGCAGTAAATGATTCATGATATCTATCTATGCATCTATAACAACAAATACAATTTAAACAGCCAGAAATATGAAATAACAAAACATGATTAATTGTAGGCAGGGCTAGTGGTTGAGCAAAACTTTCACTGGTCGATGATGTTAAGTTTGTTTCTGACACACCTCAGTCAACCCAAATGTAAAAATAGGTACCCAACTCGCAGAATTATGAAAGGAAAAAATAGCAGGGACTATAAACCGCTACTAGTGGCTCCTAACATTACACTAGTAAGGTATAAATGAACTAATTTATGCTGACAACCAGGCCCTAACAGCTTTCAAAGAAACAACTTTAACAACATCTACTATCCTTGAATAAAGAATGTAAAGGACTCACAGTGTATCCGCGTGCTGCAGAGCTATTTACTTGAGTTGGCCAGTTTATAACGTGGAAATGGGTTCTTGACCGTGCGACTGAGTAAGTGCACGTTAGTCTAGACCATCCACAGCATCGACGTTCAGCGACTAAATCATCTATGATACTATGACGACGGTATACGCATTCAGTGGGTAGATTCGTTGAAGAAATCCAAAATACGTAAGGTCACCTTTGTCTATGTCCCTGGACATGCGGGAGTACGGGGAAATGAAAGAGTGGACAGGTTGGCTAGCTGTGCTGTCGTTGAGGACGGGCAACAAATGGATCGGGCGGACATCATCAATGTCCTCCGAGATGTGGGAAGAGCACAGGACTTCGACAAACACAGATCCACGTCACTTCTTCGGATGATGGAAATGGGAGTCAAGATGGGCACAGCCAGAAATGAGAAACTTAGTGGCCGTGTAAGAAGACTTATCAACCAACATAGAACTGGAGTCGTCAGTCGCTGGACACTGAGGGAATTGCTGAGGAGGGGATCTGAGCACCTATGGACATGTTCGGAATGCAATGATGATGACTCGCAAATAACTCAATAAAAGAATGTAAAATGAAAATAAGTGCTGAAAAAAAAAACAGAAATTATATCAATAGGAAGACAAAAGAAGACATTTAACATAGCTATAGAACATCAAGTTGTCAAACATGTAAGAAACTCTAAATATCTGGGAACAACATTCTCTGAAGATAGTAAAATCGACAAATAAATAGACATACGATGTAACAAGGCAAAGCAAATATTGAGGCAGCTATCCCCTATACTTCAACACAAACCAAATATTGGGACAGCTATCCCCTATACTTCAACAGAAACCAAATATCGGGGCAGCTATCCCTTATACTTCAACACAAACCAAATATCGGGACAGCTATCCCCTATACTTCAACACAAACCAAATATCGGGGCAGCTATCCCTTATACTTCAACACAAACCAAATATCGGGACAGCTATTCCCTATACTTCAACACAAACCAAATATCGGGACAGCTATCCCCTATACTTCAACACAAACCAAATATCGGGACAGCTATCCCCTATACTTCAACACAAACCAAATATCGGGATACTATACTTCAACTAGGCCTACTGCACTGAAACATTCTAGTTTGTGTTGACAATGTTACGTGAAGCTTTAACAATACATAAATATTTAACAATATGTTTCATTTCTCCTCATAAGAAGCTTCACATTTTGCTACATTTTTGTTGATATCAGAGCATGATAGACAAGTCCTAGTTTAGCGTGATTTGTGTGAAATATTTACATGTCGAAGTCTAGGTTACCTCCCCTGCCTTGCTAGGCGTATGGGGTATATGGTTTTAGTGACCAGATTTTTCTATGACGACACAATTTGGATGATGTGGTCGGTATCACGCCAGGCCACCTTACTTCCCAGAAAAAAAAAGTCTCGACTAATTTTTAGAGGCTGGGTGTACCTCGAAGAATTGTTGGCGCGATTTGAGAAAAAAATCCACTTCATGAAATCAAACCCGAGCCTATCTGATCAGGAAGTGGCACGCTAACCAATCAGCCACCGAGGCTGCTATACTGCTGAACTCTCAGTCCATGTTGAGAACTAGTTCTTGAGAGTGCAGGATTTGGGACATAAGGTTGCTTTAACCAGGCAACTTTAATGTTGGTCGGAAAGTTGGCAAGGACTTTCATGAAAATCTGGCATAGAGAAAGGTGAAAGCAGTGGCTGGCTATTTTCAACAAGAAAACAATATTGATAAGATACCAGGCAGTACAACATCTCTACGCTCTATAAATGGATATTTTTGGTTTCACAACAAGCAGTTATGTCATTCCAGACATCATAAATACAAGATATTTCTTTTACATTATAATAATCTGGATTTCAAAAGCATTGAAAGAAATCATCATCATCAAGTACCGGGCCTGCTGGCGTAGGTGATCATGTCTCTCCACAACTTTCGATCTTGACAGTTATTTATCATTTCTGTTGTTGACCTTCTGCCAAGCCATTCTCTTAAGCTGTCTGGTTTTTTTTTTTTCCTTTTGCTGTTATGTTTCCTAGTGTTCAATTCATGAAATGAATGGAAAGAAATATACAATTTAAAAAATAGCTTGAAAAGTAGTTTGTTGATATTTAGTTGTCCTGTTCTATTTGTACATTATAGTGAAGGAGGGGCAAAAAAAAATAAAAAATAAAGGACTCAGCCTCAATAGTATAAAGACAGAAGTAATGGTATCAACAAAGAAAAAATCACCGCAATGCACAATAAAGACAAGTGGAACAATATCAAAACATGTAAATGAATTTAAATATTTGGGAAATTTGTTAACCTCAGACGGAAGATGTACAAAAGAGGTGAGATGCAGAATGGCTCAGGCAAAAGCAGCTTTCCAAAAAATGAGGAAGATACTATGCAATCAATTTTTGACAATAGAAACAAGAAAAAGAATTCTTTAATGGTTATGTAGAGCCAGTCTTAACATATAGATGTTAATCATGGACAATAGGACAACAGACAAGAAAATCACTGGAGTCTGTATAAATGTGGTTTTACAGAAGAATGTTGAGAATACCATGGAGAGCTAAGAAGAGTAATGAAAACGTTATGAAAGAGGCCAAAGCAAAAAGAGCTAATTTCCAATATTGGGAAGAAACAATCATCATTTTTTGGCCATGTAATGAAAAGAGAACAGTTGGAATATATTGTAACAACTGGGAAAATTGAGGGACGAAGATATACCAGACAGCTTAAGAGAATGACTTGGCAGAAGGTCAACAACAGAAGTGATAAATAACTATTAAGATAGAGAGTTGTGGAGAGACATGATCACCTACGCCAGCAGGCATGGCACTTGATGTTCTGTTTCACAAATAACAAGTGTTGATGATTCTTTATGATAGACCCAAGCTTGGTCAAACTTCTATCTCAAACTTGACAGATACTTGAGCTGGAGAAATGATACATTCTGATCCACCAAAAATGGTAAATTATATATTCTTATTTTCTTCCTCATTTACCTTTCAGCGTCGAGGGGAGATATAGTTTTTGGTCTTTTGCTCTTCAGTTGGCCTCTGCAGCTGTTATGTTTCCTAGTGTTTCTAATATTCCATCAATCCATCTTTTGCTCTTCTGTTGGCCTCTGCAGCTGTTATGTTTCCTAGTGTTTCTAATATTCCATCAATCCATCTTTTACTCTTCTGTTGGCCTCTCCTGCTGTTATGTTTCCTAATGTTTCTAATATTCCATCAATTCATCTATTACTCGTCTGTTGGCCTCTCCTGCTGTTATGTTTCCTAGTGTTTCTAATATTCCATCAATCCATCTTTTGCTCTTCTGTTGACCTCTCCTACTGTTATGTTTCCTAGTGTTTCTAATATTCCATCAATTCATCTTTTGCTCTTCTGTTGGCCTCTGCAGCTGTTATGTTTCCTAGTATTTCTAATATTCCATCAATCCATCTTTTGCTCTTCTGTTGGCCTCTGCAGCTGTTATGTTTCCTAGTGTTTCTAATATTCCATCAATCCATCTTTTGCTCTTCTGTTGGCCTCTGCAGCTGTTATGTTTCCTAGTATTTCTAATATTCCATCAATCCATCTTTTACTCTTCTGTTGGCCTCTGCAGCTGTTATGTTTCCTAGTGTTTCTAATATTCCATCACTCCATCTTTTGCTCTTCTGTTGACCTCTCCAGCTGTTATGTTTCATAGTATTTCTAATATTCCATCAATCCATCTTTTGCTCTTCTGTTGACCTCTCCAGCTGTTATGTTTCATAAAAAAAAAAAAGTAAAGTACCCCCCGTCACGCCAAGTGGCGTATAGGGAAATATGGTGTTTGTGACCCTATATTTTACAGACCTTCAGCACATGATTTTTGGGGTAATGTGGTCGGTATTACGCCCGTGCTGCTTTTACTTTCCCAGAAAAAATCCGGTACCCATTTAAGGCTGGGTGAACCCGGAGCCGTCGGTTGGGATCGAACCCTACCCCTTGTCCGTAGTAGTCCAGTTCACTAACCACTGAGCTATCGCGGCTCCTACTAATTTTTAGGGAATTAGTAAAACCCAGGTGTCCTCGCCAGGATTACGAACCCCGGCTGTTGCCGTGGTAAGCCAACCGCCTATCGATTGCGCTAACCGGACACCCTGTTATGTTTCATAGTGTCCCTAATATCCCATCAATCCATCTTTTTTGTGGTCGACCATTGAGTCTGGTGTTCTCGCAACGTTTATTGAAGGCTCGTTGTGTAGGGGTTTGATCTTTCTGTCTTATCATGTTGATGAACAATTGTATCTGTTGTTTCTTTGTGTATTCTACGGTGGGAATTACTCCTAATTTTTTTCTCAGTTCTTCATTTCTGATCTTATCTCTCAGACTGTTTCCTGTCATTCGTCTAACACATTTCATCTCTGTAGAGGTTATTTTTCTTTTTGTTCTTGCATCTAGGGTCCAGGACTGGCATTGGTAGCACAACGTTGGGGTGAAGATTGTATTGTAGAGTGCCAGGTCTGGCATTGGTAGCACAATGTTGGGGCGAAGATTGTATTGTAGAGTGCCAGGTCTGGCATTGGTAGCACAATGTTGGGGTGAAGATTGTATTGTAGAGTGCCAGGTCTGACATTGGTAGCACAGCGTTGGGGTGAAGATTGTATTGTAGAGTGCCAGGTCTGGCATTGGTAGCACAGCGTTGGGGTGAAGATTGTATTGTAGAGTGCCAGGTCTGACATTGGTAGCACAACGTTGGGGTGAAGATTGTATTGTAGAGTGCCAGGTCTGACATTGGTAGCACAGCGTTGGGGTGAAGATTGTATTGTAGAGTGCCAGGTCTGGCATTGGTAGCACAACGTTGGGATGAAGATTGTATTGTAGAGTGCCAGGTCTGGCATTGGTAGCACAACGTTTGACACAGATATTATTCCAAATATTTCTTCTAATAAAATATAAATCTACGGAAACATCACTAAAACACACAAACTATGAAGATAAAATATTCACATTTTCTTGTGGTTTCACAAATGTAAACCACTCGCAGAGAATATTAGTTTTGAAAATAATTATCGGAATGTGGCATCTTCCAGACATCACACACAAGCGCGCTGTCGCATGTCTAAATCTGGATGAGTAAATTCATTCATTGGGTGATGTCTCCACATCGAAGGTTGGCTAACATGGAGCACCATTCATTCATTAGGTGATGTCTCCACATTGAAGGTTGGCTAACATGGAGCACCATTCATTCATTAGGTGATGTCTCCACATTGAAGGTTGGCTAACATGGAGCACCATTTTACTCTGTCTCTTGCCTTGATAATGCACGTCGTCATAGGTTCACCTGTCCACCTTTTGATGTTATCAGTCCACTTTAGTCTTGGTCTGCCTCTGCCTCGTCTACCTTGTACCATCCCTTCCAAGATGACGATATCGAATCTCTTCACATGACCCAAAAGTTTCAGTTGTCTTGTCCGACCAGTGTTTAGAAGTCACGTTTCAGACTAGTCTATGTCTCAAGTTGAGTACATCTATAGCAAGTTTGTCCCAATTAGTTATGTTCATAGCATGTGCTCTCATGTCGTGTTTACTGAGGTCTTTGTATCTCCATTCTCTCTCATGCATATTTTAACAAAATGGTGTCCTGCAATAATTACAAAAATCTCTCTTCTCTCTCAGACATATTTTAACAAAATGGTGTCCTGCAATAATTACACAAAATCTCTCTTCTCTCTCAGTTTAACAAAATGGTGTCCTGCAATAATTACAAAAATCTCTCTTCTCTCTCAGACATATTTTAACAAAATGGTGTCCTGCAATAATTACAAAAATCTCTCTTCTCTCTCAGACATATTTTAACAAAATGGTGTCCTGCAATAATTACAAAAAATCTCTCTTCTCTCTCAGACATATTTTAACAAAATGGTGTCCTGCAATAATTACAAAAATCTCTCTTCTCTCTCAGACATATTTTAACAAAATGGTGTCCTGCAATAATTATAAAAATCTGTCTTCTCTCTCAGACATATTTTAACAAAATGGTGTCCTGCAATAATTATAAAAATCTGTCTTCTCTCTCAGACATATTTTAACAAAATGGTGTCCTGCAATAATTACAAAAAATCTCTCTTCTCTCTCAGTTTAACAAAATGGTGTCCTGCAATAATTACAAAAATCTCTCTTCTCTCTCAGACATATTTTAACAAAATGGTGTCCTGCAATAATTACAAAAATCTCTCTTCTCTCTCAGACATATTTTAACAAAATGGTGTCATGCAATAATTACAAAAAATCTCTCTTCAATATTTCAACACAATTTTGTCTGGTACAACAGTAGGAGACGGCACTCAATGATGATGATGACGACAGTTACAAACGCCTCTCTCTTTTTTGTGTGGCATATTTTAACATTTCTCAGGCTCAATTTCAAAAATGCTTGGCTTTGAAGCACATACAAAATTATATTTACTCTCTGGTACTTCTATAATGGAAGCCGCGATAGCTCAGTGGTTAGTCAACTGGACTACAAAGGACAAGGGGTAGGGTTCCATCCCAACCGACGGCTTCCGTGTTCACCCAGCCTTAAATGAGTACCGGATTTTTCTGGGAAAGTAAAGTGCCACGGGCGTAATACCGACCACATTACCCCAAAAATCATGTGCTGAAGGTTTGTAAAATATAGGGTCACTAACACCATGTTCCCTATACGCCACTTGGCGTGACGGGGGTACTTTACTTTATTACTTTACTTCTATAATGCATTTTTATCTCTGGTACTTCTATAAAGCATTCTTCTCTCTGGCACTTCTATAATGCATTCTTCTCTCTGGCACTTCTATAATGCATTTTTATCTCTGGTATTACTTCTATAATGCATTCTTCTCTCTGGCACTTCTATAATGCATTTTTATCTCTGGTATTACTTCTATAATGCATTCTTCTCTCTGGCACTTCTATAATGCATTTTTATCTCTGGTATTACTTCTATAAAGCATTCTTCTCTCTGGTACTTCTATAATGCATTTTTATCTCTGGTATTTCTATAATGCATTCTTCTCTCTGGCACTTCTATAATGCATTTTTATCTCCGGCACTTCTATAATGCATTTTTATCTCCGGCACTTCTATAATGCATTTTTATCTCTGGCACTTCTATAATGCATTTTTATCTCTGGTACTTCTACAATGCATTTTTATCTCTGGTATTTCTATAATGCATTCTTCTCTCTGGCACTTCTATAATGCATTTTTATCTCTGGTACTTCTATAATGCATTCTTCTCTCTGGCACTTCTATAATGCATTTTTATCTCTGGTATTACTTCTATAATGCATTTTTATCTCTGATACTTCTATAATGCATTTTTATCTCTGGCAGTTCTATAATACATTTTTATCTCTGGTACTTCTATAATGCATTTTTATCTCCGGTACTTCTATAAGGCATTTTTATTTCTGGTATTACTTCTATAATGCATTTTTATCTCTGGTATTACTTATATAATGCATTTTTATCTCTGGTATTTCTTCTATAAAGCATGTTTATCTCTGGCACTTCTATAATGCATTATTATCTCTGGCACTTCTATAAAGCATTCTTCTCTCTGGTACTTCTATAAATCAGGTTTATCTCTGGTACTTCTATCATGCATTTTTATCTCTGGTACTTCTATAAAGCATTCTTCTCTCTGGTACTTCTATAAAGCAGGTTTATCTCTGGTACTTCTATAATGCATTTTTATCTCTGGTACTTCTATAATGTATTTTTATCTCTGGTACTTCTATAATGCATTTTTATCTCTGGCACTTCTATAAAGCATTATTCTCTCTGGTACTTCTATAAAGCATTCTTCTCTCTGGTACTTCTATAAAGCATTCTTCTCTCTGGCACTTCTATAAATAATTCTGAATTTACAGGCACATACATTTAGCTTCCTCTGTAAAATTAATAGACTCATATTTTGAAGAAAAATAAATTAGCTTTTCTTTGGCATATTTCATGGCGCATTTATTTCCAACAAGAAAAAATATTTTTCTGTGGCATATTTTCTTTTATCTCTTATTTCGAATTTAAAATATCGTAAGATTTGTCTTTTTTGATTCAATCAAACTGATTTCGATTTTCCTGGCACATTTCTTTTTACTTTTATATAACTCTCTTATATATGGCACATTTATCTTCTGGCACATATATATATATAAATGTATTTGTCACGGCATATAAATTGGTTATTTCTTTCATGTTCGTTAAAGTGTCACTTTTTCTCTTCATGCATTGTAAATACCATTCTCTTTATGCTTTTCTACCTTGAGTCACATTTCGTTATTTCGTTCTCTTGTCACATTCCATACATTTATTCCTAATGTCACATTTTAATGTTGTATTCTCAATGTCACATTTCATTATTTCTTACTATTGTCACATTCAACACATAATACGCATCACATTTGGTCATTTCTTTCCCTTTGGCAAATTTTAGAATTTGCTTATTTTTATAAAATTTATCACTTTCTTTCTTTCTTTTTTCTTTATTTATTTCTCTTTTTCTTTCTTTCTTTCTCTCTATCTCTCTCTCTCTATCTCTCTCTCTCTCTCTCTCACTCTCTTTCTTGATAAAGATATTTTTCTTTATCAAACTCCTCTTCTTTACATGTTGTCAAGTCACTTTTTGTTATTTTTTTCATTTATAACATTTCACATGTCCTTCTCATTTTACTTGTCACATGTCCCTCTAATGTTACATGTCCTTCTCATTTTACTTGTCACATGTCCCTCTAATGTTACATGTCCTTCTCATTTTACTTGTCACATGCCCCTCTAATGTTACATGCCCTTCTAATGCCACATTTCACATGCCCTTCTCATTTTACTTGTCACATGTCCCTCTAATGTTACATGCACTTCTCATTTTACTTGTCACATGTCCCTCTAATGTTACATGCACTTCTCATTTTACTTGTCACATGCCCCTCTAATGTTACATGCCCTTCTGATGTCACATTTAATATGCCCTTCTAATATCACATTTCACATGCCCTGCTATGTCAAATTTCACATGCCTTTCTAAAGTCACATGTCCTTTTAATGTCATATGCCCTTCTAATATCACATTTCACATGCCCTTCTCATATCACATGTCACACGCCCTTCTAATGTCACATGTCCTTCTAATGTCACATGTCCTTCTAATGTTACATGCCCTTCTAATGTCACATGTCCTTCTAATGTCACATGTCATTCTAATGTCACATGTCCTTCTAATGTCACATGTCCTTATAATGTCACATGTCCTTCTAATGTCACATGTCCTTCTAATGTCACATGCCCTTCTAATGTCACATGCCCTTCTAATGTCACATGCCCTTCTAATGTCACATGCCCTTCTAATGTCACATGCCCTTCTAATGTCACATGCCCTTCTAATGTCACATGTCCTTCTAATGTCACATGTCCTTCTAATGTCACATGCCCTTCTAATAGCACATGCTCTTCTAATGTTACATGTCCTTCTAATATCACAAACCCTTCTAATGTCACATATCACATGCCCTTCTCATGTAACATTTAACATGCCCTTCTAATATCACAAACCCTTCTAATGTCACATATCACATGCCCCTCTCATGTCACATTTAGCATGCCCTTCTAATAGCACATGCCCTTCTCATGTCACATACCTTCTCATGTCACATAGTACATGCCCTTCTAATGTCACATGCCCTTCTAATGCCAAACGTCAGATGCGCTTCTAATGTCACATACCCTTCTAATGTCATATGTCACATGCCCTTCTAATGTCACATGCCCTTCTAATATCACATTTCGCATGCCCTTGTCATGTCACATGCCCTTCTCATGTCACATTTCACAATGTCCATTTCTTTATTTTATATTGTCCTTCTCTCTGAAGACATTTGCTATAGCTCCTCTCACTTGGCACATGATTGGCACTTCTTCAAAGCTTGGCACTTAAACTCCCTTCTTCTCTGTTGGCACAACCATCAGAAATTTTTGCAGAAAAATCGTCATAGAATCTGAAATGAAACCAAGTTTCGAATTTTATTTTAAAACCAGTTTGGCCACAAAAGTGGATCGTAAATTTGTTCACTTCCTTCTTCTTCTTCTTCTTCTTCTTCTCCTTCCTCTTCTACCTCTCAGCTCAATGTGGATGATAATTTCAAATCCAATTTTTCATTGTTCGGTTCCTTTTGGCCTAGTTAAAACCTATCAGCCATATTATCTATTTACAGTTTAACCAGGCTCTACGTAAATCCTGGCCACTGTCTTTCCCGCCATTTCTTTTATTCATCTCTTTTAGATTTGTGTTTTATTTTCTGGTTTGAATTTGTGTGTTTAATATTTATATTTGTTATACCTGATGAAGGTTTTTACCGAAGTGTTGTTGTTTGTCTTGACTTTACATTAGTTTAGCTGTTCCATACCGTTTTATGTTTATTTTACATTGCCTCCAGCCGACTAGTCTCATCCCAGCAATCTACTTCTCTCTCTCTCTCTCTCTCTCTCTCTCTCTCTCTCTCTCTCTGCGTTCAGGACTCAATCAGAGTAGGATCCCAGACTCTCACATGAAGTCAGCTGTCAGGTTAAGTGTGTTGATCGCCCCCACAGACAGAACATCACAATTAGAGTCTGCCAGATCCACTCTGATTGAACACCCGTTAAAAAAAACGTTGCACTGTGTTCTGCGCCAGTGGCCCAGTGCATCCGATTTCAGCCAGCATTTTATTCAGGTTTGCATTCCTTAACCTTTGATTGTCCCCAATCTTCCTGCAAGGCAGCAGATGATCTTTTCTGTAGGGGGATTCTGCCCTTAGATGATCGGCCCTCCCAGGTTTACGAGCACCATCTGCCCGAGTCACTAGAGGTGACTAACACAGACATGCACACACAAAGATAGGAGATGTGACCAACACAGACATGCACACACAAAGATACGAGGCATGAGTAACACAGACATGCACACACAAAGATATGAGGCATGACTAACACTGACATGCACACACAAAGATACGAGGCATGACTAACACTGACATGCACACACAAAGATACGAGGCATGACTAACACAGACATGCACACACAAAGATACGAGGCATGACTAACACTGACATGCACACACAAAGATACGAGGCATGAGTAACACAGACATGCACACACAAAGATACGAGGCATGACTAACACTGACATGCACACACAGCGATACGAGGCATGACTAACACTGACATGCACACACAAAGATACGAGGCATGACTAACACTGACATGCACACACAAAGATACGAGGCATGA
The DNA here is from genome assembly GCA_032433765.1 of Megaustenia siamemsis. NCBI lineage: Eukaryota > Metazoa > Mollusca > Gastropoda > Stylommatophora > Ariophantidae > Megaustenia > Megaustenia siamemsis. Next base: position 47,608,597 of record JAVIAB010000159.1, read on the forward strand.
CTAACACTGACATGCACACACAAAGATACGAAGCATGACTAACACTGACATGCACACACAAAGATACGAGGCATGACTAACATAGACATGCACACACAAAGATACGAGGCATGACTAACACTGACATGCACACACAAAGATACGAGGCATGACTAACACAGACATGCACACACAAAGATATAAGATGTGACTAACACAGACATGCACACACAAAGATATAAGATGTGACTAACACAGACATGCACACACAAAGATGCGAGGCATGACTAACACAGACATGCACACAGAAAGATACGAGGCATGAGTAACACAGACATGCACACACAAAGATACGAGGCATGACTAACACTGACATGCACACACAGCGATACGAGGCATGACTAACACTGACGTGCACACACAAAGATACGAGGCATGACTAACACTGACATGCACACACAAAGATACGAGTCATGACTAACACTGACATGCACACACAAAGATACGAAGCATGACTAACACTGACATGCACACACAAAGATACGAGGCATGACTAGCATAGACATGCACACACAAAGATACGAGGCATGACTAACACAGACATGCACACACAAAGATACGAGGCATGACTAACACAGACATGCACACACACAAAGATATAAGATGTGACTAACACAGACATGCACACACAAAGATATAAGATGTGACTAACACAGACATGCACACACAAAGATACGAGGCATGACTAACACAGACATGCACACACAAAGATACGAGGCATGACTAACACAGACATGCACACACAAAGATATAAGATGTGACTAACACAGACTTGCACACAGCGATACGAGGCATGACTAACACAGACATGCACACACAAAGATATGAGATGTGACTAACACAGACATGCACACACAAAGATATAAGATGTGACTAACACAGACATGCACACACAAAGATACGAGGCATGACTAACACAGACATGCACACACAAAGATATAAGATGTGACTAACACAGACATGCACACACAAAGATTCGAGGCATGACTAACACAGACATGCACACACAAAGATACGAGGCATGACTAACACAGACATGCACACACAAAGATATAAGATGTGACTAACACAGACATGCACACACAAAGATATAAGATGTGACTAACACAGACATGCACACACAAAGATATAAGATGTGACTAACACTGACATGCACGCACAAAGATATGAGATGTGACTAACACTGACATGCACACACAAAGATATAAGATGTGACTAACACTGACATGCACACACAAAGATATGAGATGTGACTAACACTGACATGCACACACAAAGATATAAGATGTGACTAACACTGACATGCACACACAAAGATATAAGATGTGACTAACACTGACATGCACACACAAAGATACGAGGCATGAGTAACACTGACATGCACACACAAAGATATGAGATGTGACTAACACTGACATGCACACACAAAGATATGAGATGTGACTAACACAGACATGCACACACAAAGATATGAGATGTGACTAACACAGACATGCACACAGCGATACAAGGCATGACTAACACTGACATGCACACACAAAGATATGAGATGTGACTAACACTGACATGCACACACAAAGATATGAGATGTGACTAACACAGACATGCACACAGCGATACGAGGCATGACTAACACTGACATGCACACACAAAGATATGAGATGTGACTAACACAGACATGCACACAGCGATACGAGGCATGACTAACACAGACATGCACACACAAAGATATGAGATGTGACTAACACTGACATGCACACACAAAGATATGAGATGTGACTAACACAGACATGCACACACAAAGATATGAGATGTGACTAACACAGACATGCACACACAAAGATATGAGATGTGACTAACACTGACATGCACACACAAAGATACGAGGCATGACTAACACTGACATGCACACACAAATATATGAGGCATGACTAACACTGACATGCACACACAAAGATATGAGGCATGACTAACACTGACATGCACACACAAAGATATGAGGCATGACTAACACTGACATGCGCACACAAAGATATGAGATGTGACTAACACTGACATGCACACACAAAGATATACCCATTAAGCTGATGAAAGCTTTAGGCTTAGACTTCCAGGCTACAAAGATGACGTATACTGGGGCACCGGTAAAGATGATCAGCAAGCCAATACCTGCAACACAAGAAAGGGTACCAGTTATGGTTCTATTCTATTGACCTTTCGAGCCGTAGCCGGCCCATAGGGCGTAGACCAAGATACTCCTTCTCCTATCTGAATTTTTGTTCTAGCAGTTTTCTTTTAAAGATATTTTATCAAATCTCGCTATTTGTCTCTGTTCTGTGCAAGCAGCTCTATCTCATTGAGGGAGCCGAATCCTGCTGCTCTTGCCTCTCTCATCAATGTTCTTCTCAGTGTCTCTCTGGGTCTTCCTCTTTTCCTCTTACTTGTTGTTTCCCATATGAGGGCTTGCTTTGCTATTCGGTTATTATCTCTTCTCATCACATGTTATGCTTAGGTTATGGTTAGGGGGACACAACCTGTTTGTGTTTACAACATAAACTTCTCATCCATGGGGGACTGGTTGGTCTCGAGGCAAGACGCTGGGCCTCGAGACAGAGAGGTCGTGGGTTCAAATCCCGGCTACACCGGTTGGGATTTTTATTTATGATTTCTCTCTGTGGCAACCACACCTGGTCTTAGCAGCGAGGCCCGGCTTGAAACGTCAATTACTCATCGACGGAAAAAATATTAGTACCTCCGTAGTCGGAGTTATCTGCCTGTTCGGTGAGGGACCCCTGTGCACACGGCTGCCAGGGAAACATGGATTCATCATCATCATCATCGACTGCCGTCTCCGCAACGAAGGTTGGCTACCATGGATCGCCACTCCACTCTGTTTCTTGCTTTGATGATGCATGTTGTCATAGATTGACTTGTCCTTCTTTTGATGTTACTCGTCCACGTTAGTCTTGGTCTGTCTCTTCCTCTTTTACCTTGTATTTTCCCTTCCAATATTACTTTTAGTAGGCTGTTGTGTCTTTTAACATGCCCCAAAAGTGGATTAACACACAAAATTCAGTTCCTAGTCTCTAGGGACTTCGTCATAGGTAAAAAGCTGGCGAACGAAAAAAAAAAATGTCTCGTTCATGCTCGGCCTTCATTCAATCAAAGCCCTTAAACCTACTCTTGGAGCACAGATCACGGACAATGTCTCTCCATTCATCTCTATTCTTTAAGCAAACCATATACTCTAAACCGACTCAGAAACCATATATTCTAGACCGACTCAGAAACCATATATTCTAGACCGGGTCAGAAACCATATATTCTAAACCAGGTCAGAAACCATATATTCTAGACCGGGTCAGAAACCATATATTCTAGACCGGGTCAGAAACTATATATTCTAGACCGACTCAGAAACCATATATTCTAGACCGGGTCAGAAACCATATATTCTAGACCGACTCAGAAACCATATATTCTAGACTGACTCAGAAACCATATATTCTAGACCGACTCAGAAACCATATATTCTAGACCGACTCAGAAACCATATATTCTAGACCGACTCAGAAACCATATATTCTAGACCGACTCAGAAACCATATATTCTAGACCGACTCAGAAACCATATATTCTAGACCGGGTCAGAAACCATATATTCTAGACCGACTCAGAAACCATATATTCTAGACCGGGTCAGAAACCATATATTCTAGACCGGGTCAGAAACCATATTTTCCAAACCCTAATCAGGGACAGGACAATTAGATTTTACCGTTTCCATTCTTCTTCTTTCCTTCCTCATCTACCTTTCAGCGTCGAGTGGAGATATAATTTGTGGTTTTTTGCTCTTTTGTTCACCTCTCCTGCTGTTATGTTTCCTAGTGCTTCTAATATTCCGTCGATCCTTCTATTTTTTTGGCCGACCCTTGGGTCTGGTGTTCTCACAACGTTTGTTGAAGGCTCGTTGTGTTGTGTTTTGGTTACTCTGTCTTATCACGTGGAAAAAAAACCATTTTCTCTGTTGTTTCTTTATATATTCTATGGCTGGGGCTATTCCTAGCTTTTTTCTCAGTTCTTAATTTTTCTGATCTTATCTCTCAGACTGTTTCCTGCCATTCGTCTAACACATTTAATCTCTGTAGAGGTTATTTTTCTTATTGTTCTTGCATCTATGGTCCAGGACTGGCATTGGTAGCACAACGTTGGGATGATGATTGTATTGTAGAGTGCCCGTTTTGCCCCTAGAGTTATTTCCTTGTTGGACAATAGTGGTGATAACTGTCCGATGATTTGACAAGCTTTGTTGCATCTTGATTCTATCTCTGCTGTTTGAGAATTATCGTTTGTCATTAGACTTCCTAGGTATTCGAATTCCTCTACTTGTTTTAGTTGTCTGCCTTCTATAGTTATGTTGATGTTCTGTTTATCTTTGGCGACTTTCATGACTTCTGTTTTGTTGATGTTGATTTTCATGTTGTATTTTGTGTCTGTGCTGTTGAGTTTGTTTAAGTGTTCTTGTAGGTCTTCTATTGTTTCATGTATTAGTGCCTGATCGTCTGCAAATAGAAGCTCGTTGATCTCCTCTGTCTCTGATAGGTTGGTTAGTTTGCATATATCAGTGGTGGCCAACTTGAGGTTGCCCGAGGGCCGGATTAAAGCCAAGGCCAAGACCCGCGGGCCACACTTAAGAATATCGTCAAAAATGACAGTAGGGACCTATGCGATATAGTAATATATAAATAATGCTTGCACTTTGACTACATATTTGATTTGTAACAAATCCATTAATTATTCATTTTAAAATTACCTTTAATGTCTCAGTGCGACGATTGTGACTTGTCACAGCTTTCCACCAGAGATTTGAAGTCCACTTCCATTTTTGACGTGGCGATTCGGAGAGAATGGGACAATGTCGAATCGGTCATTCTGTTCCTGGTCTTAGATTTAATTAACTTCATGGAAGAGAATGTTGTCTCGCAGAGATATGTGCTGCCGAATATAGAGCACATCTTTAGTGCCCATTTTCTCAGACACGGGTAACGTTCATTTGGTAGCAATTTCCAGAAGTCAGCTCCTAATGCCTTTACAGTACTGGGGAAGGGGTCACACTGAAGGTCACACAACTCTAGTTGAAGATCTGATGGCTGGCACTCCACTGTGCACTTAATTGGGTTATTAAAAAGTTCCGTTTGCGGACGAAACATTTCAAAATCTTGAAATCGTCGATCAAATTCACAAATCAAATGTTCAATGTCAGCTGCGTACTTACTGAAGTTTGCACTTTCTATCTCTGACAACAACTGCTTACAACTTGAAAAATGGAACAGATCATTTTTTTGCAAAGAAAGTCTAAATAGATTCAGCTTCTTTTTAAAACCATCAACATATCCCATCAATTGAAAAATGGTTTGCTTTTCCCCTTGTAGCTGCAAATTCAATATGTTCAAATGTTGTGTGATGTCTGTGAGATATGCCAGATTATGAAGGAAATTAATGTCTTTGAGTGCATGTTGAAGATCAATGGAGCATGGTAAGTTCTCTCGCAGGAAGTCATAAATGTCATTCTTCAGTTCAAACAATATTATTAAACATTTCCCTCGACTAAGCCATCTTACTTCTGTATAAAGCAGGAGATCACCGTAGCTAGAATCTACTTCCTCTAAAAATGATAAAAACTTCCTGTGATTTAAAGACTGGTGTCCTCCTCTTATCAAATTTGTTATTTTCACAACAGTAGCCATGGTGTCTTTTAGATTTATGGATTTTGCACAAAGGGCCTCTTGATGAATTATGCAATGCAATGTAGGTACGTTAATTTTGTTTTGCTTTAGAAGTCCAACAAAACCAGTATTTGAACCAATAAAAGCTTTGCAACCATCAGTACACACTGCAGACAACTTTCCAAAACCACCTACTTCATCTACGGCACTATGAACTGCAGAAAATATGTCTGTCCCTCTACAAGTGTCATGCAAAGAGCAAACTTTCAACAATTCTTCAATAACAGTAAAATCCTCCTGGATAACTTTAACAAAAATAAGAAGCTGGCAAGTGTCAGTGATGTCAGTACTTTCATCAATCGCGAGCGAAAAATATGAGCAGTTTTCAATACAAGATTTTAAACTTTGAGACAGTTGCAGACTGATGTCTTCTGTTCTTCTGGCTACAGTTTGTTTTGAAAGAGGCACAGATTCAAATTCTTTGGCTATTTTTTCTTGACCGAATGCCTTTGCCATTTGAATCGCACATTTCTTCACAAAATTTCCGTCAGTAAAGGGTTTTTTAGATTTTGCAAGCTCATAGGTAACTGTATATGATGCAATGATCGATGACTCTTTAATTTTATTGCCCTTTGTATACATACTTTGCTGTTGATTCAACTTTGTCTTCAGCTGTTCAACCAAAAGCTTCCTAGCTTCAATGCTATGTTTCTCATACATGTTTTGATGATGTGTGGCATAGTGCCGTTTTAAATTATATTCCTTCAAAACGGCTAACACTTGAACGCAAATTAAGCACTGAGGTTTACTATCCTTATTGAAGATGAACAAATAATCTAATTCCCATTCAGGTTTAAATATGCGATTTTCACAATCAACTTTTCTACGTTTTAACATGATTTAATACAAAATCTCACATCAAAGTTGAAAAGTCACAGAATGTTGGTCCACTATCGAAAATAAGTCCAGATTTGACAGTTATACACAGACTTGTGTTTGACAATGAAATCAAAAGATTGTGACCAAATAAACACGTTGCAGTCATTTTATGGACAAGACAAGACGATGGGATCAAAGGGAATGAAGGCGAACAGTGAAACATTTTGAATGTAACTTCAAAGACAGAATTAGAGCTACGAAGTCCCCTCACCCCTGTCCCTCCCAACCTCATTAACCCCTTACCGCGAAATGAAAGAGCCACCACAAGTCCAGACGACAAATGTTGAGCCAAAGATCTGACGCTATCACCGCACTGACAATAAAGCAACTTTGCGGTACCAACTCGAAGCAAAGACTTTGAATATTGTCGGCACCATTAGTTGTGCAGTGTGTGTGTGTGTGTGTGTGTGTGTGTGTGTGTGTGTGTGTGTGTGTGTGTGTGTGTGTGTGTGTGTGTGTGTGTGTGTGTGTGTGTGTGTGTGTGTGTGTGTGTGTGTGTGTGTGTGTGTGTGTGTGTGTGTGTGTGTGTGTGTGTGTGTGTTGTGTGTGTGTGTGTGTGTGTGTGTGTGTGTGTGTGTGTGTGTGTGTGTGTGTGTGTGTGTGTGTGTGCGTGTGCGTGCGTGCGTGCGTGCGTGCGTGCGTGCGTGCGTGCGTGCGTGCGTGCGTGCGTGCGTGCGTGCGTGCGTGCGTGCGTGCGTGCGTGCGTGCGTGCGTGCGTGCGTGCGTGCGTGCGTGCGTGCGTGCGTGCGTGCGTGCGTGCGTGCGTGCGTGCGTGCGTGCGTGCGTGCGTGCGTGCGTGCGTGCGTGCGTGCGTGCGTGCGTGCGTGCGTGCGTGCGTGCGTGCGTGCGTGCGTGCGTGCGTGCGTGCGTGCGTGCGTGCGTGCGTGCGTGCGTGCGTGCGTGCGTGTGTGTGTGTGTGTTATTTGAAATTATGTTGCCAATCTAGCTGTTGCGAGAAATTGACAGAGATTTTCAAATTGTGTATTCTTGAACGATAGAAGAGTTAACTCCGACACGGATTAAAACCAGGAGAAATCCGCTATTAGGGGTAAAAAATGAAGTAAGTCCGTGGAGCTTCGCGGGCCAAGAAAACTAGGCTGGCGGGCCGGATCCGGCCCGCGGGCCGCCATTTGGCCACCCCTGGCATATATAGTCCCTGTATGTAATAAACAGTAGGGGGGATAGTACGCACCCCTGTCTTACACCTGATCTAACTTCAAAGTGGTCTGTGTAGCCTGCTGCTGTTCTGACTATGCAGCTGCTGTCGTTGATGTATAGACTTTTATTTAGGTTGGTTAGATGTTGGCTTAGAAATACTAAAACTGAAATGATAACTCTAGACATGAAATTATAACATCACAGATAAAACGATAACGCTATAACTGAAGTGTAGCCTCAAAACATAATTCTCTTTACCTGTCTCGGTTGGGCTGGCGTAAAGAGGAAGAATCACAAGATAAATAGTAACAGTGACGTAAATGATTGGCCAGATCAGCGCCACCTGTGGGAGAAGTTATTGTGAAATGTGAGAGATATAATAACAAATGGTTAAATTATTGTTATAGTAGGATTTGGGTTTTTTTTCTCGTTTTGGTCGCGTGTAAATAAAGGGAGTCTATGGATACCCTGCTCATCTGGTTTCTTTACCAATAGAATATGAATGTTATGGTTAGTCGAAGGCCCCGGTATCACTGCAAACGAATTAAAATCCATAATTGCTCAACCGTCCGTGCCAGTGGAATCATCTAAATTGACAACTCATCTCATTGAAAGATCCAAACAAAGAAAGGCAGCTGCAGTCCCCATCATAGCAGCCACAGCACATGCTAATATACATAAGGCCAAGCGGCACCGAAAGTGAATGCAGCGGAACTGGCCTTCTTTACACGATGTCATCATTCATCGTAAACAATAGGAATATCGAAACACAATCCGGATGAAAAACACAGCACTGTGTGTACAGAGCACCTAACTCAGTAGCTCCGGAAGCAAGCCGGACATGGATTATGATGAAACTGCAACAAGGAACACTTTTCAGACAGTGCCTCCACGGTTCCTGTCGCCTATCCGCCATATTTACAGGAAGTCCTGTCTAGACAGCTTGTGTTACAAGAACGGCGAAGTTCATGAGTTGAACTGTGGGTAGAGGCTTGCGGAGAAACATCACTTACGCCGGGCATGGAACTTGATGATGATGATGATGATGATAATAATGTCCGCGGAGACCCTAGCACGCGCTTACGGAGCACCTGGGCTTCACGGAGCACAATTTAACGAGCACTGCCTTCTGTGATCTTGTTTGTAATGTTGTCCCCTCTGATTACCAAAAACTTCATCCTCCAAACTTCTCATCTCTCGATATTTGTCATTTTGGACCACATATTTTATGATCAAAATCTCATTCTTTTAAAATCTAAACTTTGTTTATTTCTTGCACAAATTTTACGACTCAAATTTTTAACTCAAATTCTGGCAGAATTCCCCGGCGGTGTGTGTATTTTATCACCCCGATGTAATCATCTCTCTCCTGTCCGTTTATGGGAAAGCCTGGTCATAATTCTTCAGTCGATGACAGAAGTAAATTAAGATTGTAATTCGAGGTGCACACTCACTGGCTACATGGTGTAAAGGTTATAATTGTGAGTGTACTATAAAGCTCGTTCAGAAATTCGTACCCACAGAGTTGATCAATTATCTCGGAAACTGTTTGATGAATTTCTCTAATTCTTTTTCATGAAATCCTATTTTTCCACCGACCTTCAGGTTTGATAACATTTAAGTACAAAGGTAGTCTGAATTTTGTACAAATTGTTTTTTTGTTATATAATTTTAGGAAAATATCAAATCGCGTGCTCTAAACATTAGATTTTACTGTAAATTATGTTAATATTTTAACAATACAAGTCAAAGGCGTATCCGTATTACATTGAAGAGAGTCACCATTTTTAATTTGCTTGCGTTCGCCCGATGACTAAAGTATTCTAGAGTATTCGTAGACTGTAGAATTCCTGTTCGTCATAGAGATAGGTAATTGCAAAAATGCCTGTACAATAACACAGTTAGCTTTTGCATAGTGATGAATTTACACTTTAAATTCTTCATGGTTTTAAAAATCAAGTAGTCACTTCACAACAGCTTACACATTATCATATGTAAAGGAATATACATTAATGGTAAATATTTTTTCAAAATACGCCTCTGAACCTATTTAACAAGAAATCGGAAATGACAAAAGCGGCGCGTCTTTTAAAATCACGTTCAGTAAGTGCGAGCAAGTGCTAAGATTGTATGGAGAAACACGTGATATTTTGCATTTTTAAATGACAATGTTGATTACAACAAATGTGGGTATTGTAAACTCCTAAAAATTTGGACAACCAAGAAAATCATATTTTTATATACCTCAAAGAAACAAAATGCTTTCCTAAATACATGACAGTAGGGAAAAAATCAGACTTAAGGTCGGTGGAAAAGTAATATTTCATATAAAAAAAATTATTGAAATTCCTCAAACATTTTCCAAGATAATTAATCAACTCTGTGGGCACGAATTTGTGAACGAACTAAAGGTCTTCACTCGATAGATAGAAACCTTTAGACTTTTTATTTTTATTTCTCATTCCAGTTGGAAATTATTAATTTTTAAAATTATTTATTACTTTTTATTTAAATCTATATATGTTTTTCTGTTGTATGTTTGTTCCTGCTGAAGGCCTATTGAGCCAAAGCGTTGTTCTAATTTGTATCGTCCACTTATTACGTACAGTTTTAACCACACAATTTTTTTTTCTATTTTTCTTTATATATTTGTTCCATTTCTCCTCACAATTAGTTTTACTGTAGCTTCGCATTTTTGATACACTTCTTTGATCTAACCTTAATAGAAACCCTATCCCTGAAGAGGGAGTCATATTAGCTCAGTGGTTAGTGAACTGGACTACAAACACAAGAGGTAGGGTTCGTTCCAACCAACGGCTCTCGGTTCACCCAGCCTTAAATGGGTACCGGATTTTTTTCTCTGGGAAAGTAAAGGGCACGGGCGTAATACCGACCACATTACCCCAAAAATCATGTGCTGAAGGTCTGTAAAATGTATGATCACTAACACCATATTCCCTATACGCCACTTGGCGTGACGGGGGTACTTTACTTTTTTTTTTAACATGTGTCAACAAACACCACTTACATTGTCAGAAAAGCTGGAATTAAATTGTCTTTATTTCAGCAACTCACCAACCGCTGAAGGTGAAAAGTCTAGGTTACCTTTCATCATCATCATTGAGTGCCGTCTCCGCAACGAAGGTTGGCTACCATGGAGCGCCATTCTGCTCTATCTCTTGCTTTGATGGTGCAGGTTGTCATCGGTTGATTTGTCCATCTTTTGATGTTACTCGTCCATGTTAATCTTGGTCTGCCTCTGCCTCTTTTACCTTGTATTTTCCCATCCAGGATTACTTTCAGTAGGCTGTTGTGTCTTTTAACATGGCCCAAGAATCGCATTTGTCTTGTTCTAATTGTGTTCAGAAGTTCTCTTTTCATTTTTAGTTGTTTTAAGACTTCATCGTTTGTTTTCTTTTCCTTCCATCCAATTCTGCCTATTCTTCTATATATCCACATTTCGAAGGCTTCAATTCTCTGTTCTGTTTTCTTGTCTACCTTTACCTTTATAGGTTACCTTTACTACTACTTTTACTATGTCTGAAGAGTAGCCAGTTGCCATGGGTTAACTCACAATGTAAGCAAGACAAATGATTTATTTAAAGGGAGCTGCGTTAGCTCACTGGTTAGTGGACTACTAAGAACAAGAGGTCGACTTCGATCCTGATCGACGGCTTCCAGGTTCACCCAGCCTTAAATATGTACCACATTGAGTTATTTGCGGGTCATCATCATTGCACTCCGAACATGTCCATAGGAGCTCAGATCCCCTCCTCAGTTATTGAGTTATTTGTGGGTCATCATCATTGCACTCCGAACATGTCCATAGGTGCTCAGATCCCCTCCTCAGTTATTGAGTTATTTGCGGGTCATCATCATTGCACTCCGAACATGTCCATAGGTGCTCAGATCTTCTCCTTAGCAAGCTACACGATTTTTTGTGGGAAAGTAAAGCGGCACTGGCGTAATACCGACCACGTTAATCCAAAAATAATGCGCTGTAGGTCCCGTAAAAATTAAGGTCACTAACACCATATTTCATGTACGGCACTTGGCGAAACAGATCCCCTCCTCATTATTCACATAATTTCTCATCTCCTCCCCCCCCCCATTATTCACATAATTTCTCATCTCCTCCTCCTCCTCATTGCTCACATAATTCCTCCCCCTCCTCATTGCTCACATAATTTCTCCCCCTCCTCATTGCTCACATAATTCCTCCTCCTCCTCATTGCTCACATAATTCCTCCCCCTCCTCATTGCTCACATAATTTCTCCCCCTCCTCATTGCTCACATAATTTCTCCCCTCCTCATTGCTCACATAATTCCTCCTCCTCCTCATTGCTCACATAATTTCTCCCCTCCTCATTGCTCACATAATTCCTCCTCCTCCTCATTGCTCACATAATTCCTCCTCCTCCTCATTGCTCACATAATTTCTCCCCCTCCTCATTGCTCACATAATTCCTCCTCCTCCTCATTGCTCACATAATTCCTCCTCCTCCTCATTGCTCACATAATTCCTCCTCCTCCTCATTGCTCACATAATTCCTCCTCCTCCTCATTGCTCACATAATTTCTCCCCCTCCTCATTGCTCACATAATTCCTCCTCCTCCTCATTGCTCACATAATTTCACCCCCTCCTCATTGCTCACATAATTCCTCCTCCTCCTCATTGCTCACATAATTCCTCCTCCTCCTCATTGCTCACATAATTTCACCCCCTCCTCATTGCTCACATAATTCCTCCTCCTCCTCATTGCTCACATAATTCCTCCTCCTCCTCATTGCTCACATAATTTCACCCCCTCCTCATTGCTCACATAATTCCTCCCCCTCCTCATTGCTCACATAATTCCTCCTCCTCCTCATTGCTCACATAATTCCTCCTCCTCCTCATTGCTCACATAATTCCTCCTCCTCCTCATTACTCACATAATTCCTCCTCCTCCTCATTGCTCACATAATTCCTCCTCCTCCTCATTGTTCATATAATTTCTCCCCTCCTTCTCCACCTCATTGTTCATATAATTTCTCCCCTCCTTCTCCTCCTCATTGTTCACATAATTTCTCCCCTCCTTCTCCTCCTCATTGTTCACATAATTTCTCCACCCCCCCCCTCACTCATTGTTCTCACAACTCCCCCTCCCCCCTCACTCATTGTTCTCACAATCCCCCCTCTTCCTCTTGTTCCCCCCCCCCCCACTCCAGAACAACCACCACCCACCTTAATGGGCCGATGCATATCCGGCCTCTTCCACCTCAAGTACAGCAGCACAACGACAGCCATCCCGATAGACAACCAAGTGGCAAAGCCCACGTAGTTGATGAGGGCGTAGATGTCGGACGAGGCCAAATACACTAGCGACAGGGCGCCCTGAAACAATGAACGATACGCCCAATCACAAATAGTAAGTGCCTTTTGTTGATATCAAAACAAACCAACAACATCAAGTAGCGGATAATGGTAGCCTTCCCAACCTCGCAACTCTTGTGGGGAGTATGGTGTTAGTGATCAGGTGGTTCTGTGACCACGGACCATTTTGTGGGTGAATTTAGACTTTTGACTTTAAATTTTAGACTTTAAACTTTAGATTTCAGAATTTAGACTTTAAACTTTAGACTTTAGATTTTAGACTTTAGACTTTAAACTTTAGACTTTAAACTTTAGACTTTAGACTTTAAACATTAGACTTTAAACTTTAGACTTTAGACTTTAAACTTTAGACTTTAAACTTTAGACTTTAGATTTCAGACTTTAGACTTTAGACTTTAAACATTAGACTTTAGACTTTTGACTTTAGACTTTAAACTTTAAACTTTAAACTTTAGACTTTAGACTTTAGACTTTAAACTTTAGACTTTAGATTTCAGACTTTAGATTTCAGACTTTAGACTTTAAACTTTAGACTTTAGATTTTAGATTTTAGATTTAAGACTTTAGATTTCAGACTTTAGACTTTAGATTTTAAAATAAAACTTTAGACTTTAGATTTCAGACTTTAGACTTTAGATTTTAAACTTTAGACTTTAAACTTTAGATTTTAGACTTTAGATTTTAGACTTTAGAACGGAATGGCTCCACTGCAAATATGAATAATATATATATATATATATATATATATATATATATATATATATATATATATATATATATAAAGTTTTTCTTTAGAAAGAAACACATTTCTGTTGACATTTGATCCAAGCTTCTTCCCGAGACTTTGGTTTTCCTTGACCTTTCTTCATGGCAGCAGTTCTAGCAGTCACAGTTATTGTGGTTCACGGACCAGACAATTTGATTGTTCCTTCTTCAATTGTTATTTTATCAAATGTTCCTTTAACAATTGTTCCCTTACCAATTGTTCCTTTATCAGTTGTTCCCTTACCAATAGTCCCTTCATAAATTATTTCTATTGCCATAAAAATCAGTAACGTTTAAAAGAAACAGGGAGGACATGGATAGAGTTGGTTAGTCCAGGACAGGAAGAAATGGTTTGTTGAAGATCTGTGAGAAGAGAGTTAGAAACAGATATAAGAGGGAGGACATGGATAGAGCTGGTTAGTCCAGGACAGGAAGAAATGGTTTGTTGAAGATCTGTGAGAAGAGAGTTAGAAACAGATATAAGAGGGAGGACATGGGTAGAGCTGGTTAGTCCAGGACAGGAAGAAATGGTTTGTTGAAGATCTGTGAGAAGAGAGTTAGAAACAGATATAAGAGGGAGGACATGGGTAGAGCTGGTTAGTCCAGGACAGGAAGAAATGGTTTGTTGAAGATCCGTGAGAAGAGAGTTAGAAACAGATATAAGAGGGAGGACATGGGTAGAGCTGGTTAGTCCAGGACAGGAAGAAATGGTTTGTTGAAGATCTGTGAGAAGAGAGTTAGAAACAGATATAAGAGGGAGGACATGGGTAGAGCTGGTTAGTCCAGGACAGGAAGAAATGGTTTGTTGGAGATCTGTGAGAAGAGAGTTAGAAACAGATATAAGAGGGAGGACATGGATAGAGCTGGTTAGTCCAGGACAGGACAGGAAGAAATGGTTTGTTGGAGATCTGTGAGAAGAGAGTTAGAAACAGATATAAGAGGGAGGACATGGATAGAGTTGGTTAGTCCAGGACAGGAAGAAATGGTTTGTTGGAGATCTGTGAGAAGAGAGTTAGAAACAGATATAAGAGGGAGGACATGGGTAGAGCTGGTTAGCCCAGGACAGGAAGAAATGGTTTGTTGGAGATCTGTGAGAAGAGAGTTAGAAACAGATACAAGAGGGAGGACATGGATAGAGTTGGTTAGTCCAGGACAGGACAGGAAGAAATGGTTGTTGGAGATCTGTGAGAAGAGAGTTAGAAACAGATACAAGAGGGAGGACATGGATAGAGTTGGTTAGTCCAGGACAGGACAGGAAGAAATGGTTGTTGGAGATCTGTGAGAAGAGAGTTAGAAACAGATACAAGAGGGAGGACATGGATAGAGTTGGTTAGTCCAGGACAGGACAGGAAGAAATGGTTGTTGGAGATCTGTGAGAAGAGAGTTAGAAACAGATACAAGAGGGAGGACATGGATAGAGTTGGTTAGTCCAGGACAGGACAGGAAGAAATGGTTGTTGGAGATCTGTGAGAAGAGAGTTAGAAACAGATACAAGAGGGAGGACATGGATAGAGTTGGTTAGTCCAGGACAGGACAGGAAGAAATGGTTGTTGGAGATCTGTGAGAAGAGAGTTAGAAACAGATACAAGAGGGAGGACATGGATAGAGTTGGTTAGTCCAGGACAGGACAGGAAGAAATGGTTGTTGGAGATCTGTGAGAAGAGAGTTAGAAACAGATACAAGAGGGAGGACATGGATAGAGCTGGTTAGTCCAGGACAGGAAGAAATGGTTTGTTGAAGATCTGTGAGAAGAGAGTTAGAAACAGATATAAGAGGGAGGACATGGATAGAGCTGGTTAGTCCAGGACATAAACGAATATGAGATAAACGTAACATAATATGGCAATGATACCAACCCCGTGTGATAAACGTGGCACAATGTTCCATTGATACCGACCCCGTGTGATAAACGTGACACAATGGTACTAACCCCGTGTGATAAATGTGATAATATGATATCAACCCCGTGTGATAAACGTGACACAATGACACCAACCCCGTGTGATGAACGTGACACCAACCCCGTGTGATAAACGTGACGCAATTATTTCAAACATGTGTGATAAACGTGACGCAATGATATCAACCCCGTGTGATAAACGTGAGACAATATTAC
>JAVIAB010000159.1:47627218-47964718 GCA_032433765.1 Megaustenia siamemsis
TTATTATTGTTGTTGTTATTGTTATTAAAATTGTTATTATTATTGTTATTATTGTTATTATTATTATTATTATTATTATTGTTATTATTATTATTATTGTTGTTATTATTGTTATTATTATTATTGTTGTTATTATTATTATTATTGTTGTTATTATTGTTATTATTGTTATTATTGTTATTATTATTATTATTATTATTATTATTATTATTGTTATAAATATATTATTGACAGTGTAAAGGGGATGTACCCCAAAATTACATTGTTGACAGTGTAAAGGGGATATATCCCAGAATTATTTTATTGACAGTGTAAAGGGGATACATCCCAGAATTATATTATTGACAGTGTAAAGGGGATATATCCCAAAATTACATTGTTGACAGTGTAAAGGGGATATATCCCAGAATTATTTTATTGACAGTGTAAAGGGGATACATCCCAGAATTATTTTATTGACAGTGTAAAGGGGATATATCCCAGAATTATTTTATTGACAGTGTAAAGGGGATACATCCCAGAATTATATTATTGACAGTGTAAAGGGGATATATTATTGACAGTGTAAAGGGGATACATCCCAGAATTATATTATTGACAGTGTAAAGGGGATACATCCAGAATTATATTATTGACAGTGTAAAGGGGATACATCCCAGAATTATATTGTTGACATTGTAAAGGGGATATATCCCAAAATTACATTGTTGACAGTGTAAAGGGGATATATCCCAGAATTATATTATTGACAGTGTAAAGGGGATACATCCCAGAATTATATTATTGACAGTGTAAAGGGGATATATTATTGACAGTGTAAAGGGGATATATCCCAGAATTATATTATTGACAGTGTAAAGGGGATACATCCCAGAATTATATTATTGACAGTGTAAAGCGGATGTATCCCAAAATTACATTGTTGACAGTGTAAAGGGGATATTCTGTATCAGGTCTACGCTTCATTAACAACATCGTGTTTACGATAGCGGCTTGTTAAACCTCTGATCAACGGTTCTATACCAAGCCGGAGAAAAACAATTCCTCCATTTTGGAAACAACAAGGAAAATACTTGGTATAGCGTGGAACGAATTCAAAACGAGGAAATTAGAGAAATCGCCAATCAACCACTAATATCTTCAGTAATAAAGAAAAGATGATGGTCATACGTTGGACATGTGATGAGAAGAGATAATAACCGAATGGCAAAGCAAGCCCTCATATGGGAAACAACAGGTAAAAGAAAAATAGGAAGACCCAGGGAGACACTGAGAAGAACATTGATGAGAGAGGCAAGAGCAGCAGGAATCGGCTCCCTCAATGAGATAGAGCTGCTTGCACAGAACAGAGACAAATGACGAGATTTGATAAAATATCTTTAAAAGAAAACTGCTAGAACAAAAATTCAGATAGGAGAAGGTGTATCTTGGTCTACGCCCTATGGGCCGGTTACGGCTCGAAAGGTCAATAGATAGAAAGGGGATACATCCCAGAATTATATTATTGACAGTGTAAAGGGGATATATCCCAGAATTATATTATTGAAAGTGTAAAAGGGATATATCCCAGAATTATATTGTTGACAGTGTAAAGGGGATATATCCCAGAATTATATTATTGACAGTGTAAAAGGGATATATCCCAGAATTATATTATTGGGAGTGTAAAGGGGATATATCCCAAATCAAGACTGTTGACAGTACGTTGTTGTGTCCAAAAAGTCAGTGCTGGCCGTGTAAAGATAATATATATCCCAAATTAAATTATTGACAGTTTAAACACGTTGACATCTCCTCGAGTTAAAGTGTTCACAGTTTAAATCCGCTGATATCTCCTCAAGTTAAAGTGTTCACAGTTTAAATCTGCTGATATCTCCTCAAGTTAAAGTGTTCACAGTTTAAATCCGGTGATATCTCCTCGAGTTAAAGTGTTCACAGTTTAAATCTGCTGATATCTCCTCAAGTTAAAGTGTTCACAGTTTAAATCTGCTGATATCTCCTCAAGTTAAAGTGTTCACAGTTTAAATCTGCTGATATCTCCTCAAGTTAAAGTGTTCACAGTTTAAATCTGCTGATATCTCCTCAAGTTAAAGTGTTCACAGTTTAAATCCGCTGATATCTCCTCAAGTTAAAGTGTTCACAGTTTAAATCTGCTGATATCTCCTCAAGTTAAAGTGTTCACAGTTTAAATCCGCTGATATCTCCTCAAGTTAAAGTGTTCACAGTTTAAATCTGCTGATATCTCCTCAAGTTAAAGTGTTCACAGTTTAAATCTGCTGATATCTCCTCAAGTTAAAGTGTTCACAGTTTAAATCCGCTGATATCTCCTCAAGTTAAAGTGTTCACAGTTTAAATCTGCTGATATCTCCTCAAGTTAAAGTGTTCACAGTTTAAATCTGCTGATATCTCCTCGAGTTAAAGTGTTCACAGTTTAAATCCGGTGATATCTCCTCGAGTTAAAGTGTTCACAGTTTAAATCAGGTGATATCTCAAGTTAAAGTGTTCACAGTTTAAGTCCGCTGATATCTCCTCAAGTTAAAGTGTTCACAGTTTAAATCCGGTGATATCTCAAGTTAAAGTGTTCACAGTTTTAAGTCCGCTGATATCTCCTCAAGTTAAAGTGTTCACAGTTTAAATCCGGTGATATCTCCTCAAGTTAAAGTGTTCACAGTTTAAGTCCGCTGATATCTCCTCAAGTTAAAGTGTTCACAGTTTAAATCCGGTGATATCTCCTCAAGTTAAAGTGTTCACAGTTTAAATCCGGTGATATCTCAAGTTAAAGTGTTCACAGTTTAAATCCGCTGATATCTCCTCAAGTTAAAGTGTTCACAGTTTAAATCCGGTGATATCTCAAGTTAAAGTGTTCACAGTTTTAAGTCCGCTGATATCTCCTCAAGTTAAAGTGTTCACAGTTTTAAGTCCGCTGATATCTCCTCAAGTTAAAGTGTTCACAATTTAAATCCGCTGATATCTCCTCAAGTTAAAGTGTTCACAATTTAAATCCACTGATATCTCAAGTTACAGTGTTCACAGTTTAAATCCGCTGATATCTCAAGTTAAAGTGTTCACAGTTGAAATCCGCTGATATCTCCTCTAGTTAAAGTCTTGACAGTTTAAATCGGCTTATATCTCAAGTTAAAGTGTTCACAGTTTAAATCTGCTGATATCTCAAGTTAAAGTGTTCACAGTTTAAATCTGCTGATATCTCCTCAAGTTAAAGTGTTCACAGTTTAAATCTGCTGATATCTCCTCGAGTTAAAGTGTTCACAGTTTAAATCCGGTGATATCTCCTCGAGTTAAAGTGTTCACAGTTTAAATCTGCTGATATCTCCTCGAGTTAAAGTGTTGACAGTTTAAATCTGCTGATATCTCCTCAAGTTAAAGTGTTCACAGTTTAAATCTGCTGATATCTCCTCAAGTTAAAGTGTTCACAGTTTAAATCTGCTGATATCTCCTCGAGTTAAAGTGTTGACAGTTTAAATCTGCTGATATCTCCTCGAGTTAAAGTGTTGACAGTTTAAATCTGCTGATATCTCCTCGAGTTAAAGTGTTCACAGTTTAAATCTGCTGATATCTCCTCGAGTTAAAGTGTTCACAGTTTAAATCCGCTGATATCTCAAGTTAAAGTGTTCACAGTTTAAATCCGCTGATATCTCCTCAAGTTAAAGTGTTCACAGTTTAAATCCGGTGATATCTCCTCAAGTTAAAGTGTTCACAGTTTAAGTCCGCTGATATCTCCTCAAGTTAAAGTGTTCACAGTTTAAATCCGGTGATATCTCAAGTTAAAGTGTTCACAGTTTTAAGTCCGCTGATATCTCAAGTTAAAGTGTTCACAGTTTAAATCCGCTGATATCTCCTCATCTTTGTGGTATGGTATATATCTTGACAACACATCACACTCAAGGTAAAGTGTTCACAGTTGAAATCCGCTGATATCTCCTCAAGGTAAAGTGTTCACATGGTAAATCCACTGATATCTCAAGTTAAAGTGTTCACAGTTTAAATCCATTGATATCTCAAGTTAGAGTGTTGACAGTTTAAATGCGCTGATATCTCCTCTAGTTAAAGTGTTCACAGTTTTTATATCCAATGATATCTCAAGTTAAAGTGTTCACAGTTTAAATCCGCTGATATCTCAAGTTAAAGTGTTGACAGTTTAAATCGGCTGATATCTCAAGTTAAAGTGTTGACAGTTTAAATCCGCTGATATATTTCAAAGTTAGAGTGTTGACAATGCAAACATTTCATGTATCCCCCAAGCTAGATTATTGACATTGATAAGCATTACCTGGAAGTTGTAAAGAGGATCCCGTTGACTCCCCCAAAGGTTGAGAGAGAGACAAACACCGGCATACACCACCACATGACCCCGTAGAGACGTTTGGAGAACATCTGGCAGGGAGAAAAGTGGAGTTTTGGTGGATTTTGAGAAATAATGTGTGGAGTTTATGCAAACTGGTAATTAAATTTGCCTGTCTGTCTGTTTACCTGCCTGTCTGTCTGTCTGCCTGTCTGTCTGTCTGCTTGCCTGCCTGCATGTCTGTCTGTCTGCCTGCCTGTCTGCTGTGTCTGTATGTCTGTCTGTGTCTGTCTGTCTGCCTTCCCGTCTGTGTCTGTCTGTGTCTGTATGTCTGTATGTGTCTGTCTGTCTGCCTGCCTGCCTGTCTGTGTCTGTCTGCAACGGGTCAACACAAAGAAATGCATACAAATGCCAAGCTGCAGTAAAGCTACATTTCAGAGGAGAATTGAAAAAAAGGTGTGGTTAAAACTTTACGTCATTAATGGACAACACAAATTTGAACGACGTTTCAGCTCAATAGGCCTTCAGCAGGAACAAACAAAAAACACACACACACACAGAGATAAGCAAGTAAATAAAACTAGTCCTACATAGCTAACTAACAATGAAACATCCAAAACAAAATAATTAAAACTAGTTCGAGAAACACAAATGTCTTCCCTGTGTCGTGGACCGTGGCCAGAAGGTCAAGAACAAGGTGTGGATCCAAAAAAAAAAAAAAAGTAAAGTACCCACGTCACGCCAAGTGGCGTATAGGGAATATGGTGTTAGTGACCATAAATTTTACAGACCTTCAGCACATGATTCTTTGGGTAAAGGGGTCGGTATTACGCCCGTGCCACTTTGCTTTCCCCCCAAAAAAATCCGGTACCCATTTAAGATTGGGTGAACCGGAAGCTGTCGGTTGGGATCGAACCCTACCTCTTGTCCTTTGTAGTCCAATTCACAGAGCTGAGGTGCGGATACCCGCTGTAATTGACCAGCCGATGGGAGGGTCATCAGCGTGTGAAGGGTTCTAAAAATATGTGGAGGTTTGTCTAGGTTGCCTCGGCTACAACGCCATCGGCAATATATACATATACACGCACATACATGCAGACACTTACACATATATACACACACTCACTAATATATATATATATATATATATATATATATATATATATATATATATATATATATATATACAGACACCTACACACACGCATATATAAATATATTGCTACACCCATACGTGTGTATACACACACATGTGATAATAATGCGCATACAGCCCACATGCCCAGAAGTGCCCACATGCCCAGAAGTGCCCACATGCCCAAAAGTGCCCACATGCCCAAAAGTGCCCACATGCCCAGAAGTGCCCACATGCCCAGAAGTGCCCACATGCCCAGAAGTGCCCACACAGGCAGTGTATATATATACACACCCACACAGGCATATCAATTTTTTAGAAAGATTTCTTTTCCATCAAAATCCACGAAAATGTACTGGACACATACTCACCACGACCCGCGATAGCTCAGCGTTTAGTGAACTGGACTACAAAGGACAAGAGGTAGGGTTCGATCCCAACCGACGGCTTCCAGGTTCACCCAGCCTTAAATGGGTACCGGATTTTTTTCTGGGAAAGTAAAGCGGCACGGGCGTAATACCGACCACATTACCCCAAAAATCATGTGTTAAATGTCTGTAAAATTGATGGTCACTAACACAATATTCCCTATACGTCACTTGGCGTGACGGGGGCTCTTTACTTACTTACATACTCACCACAGCAACAGCTGCGCCACCAAGGACCTCCTCAGGGCTAACTGTTGTGAAATAAGCTATATTGACAAAGATGTAGACAGAAGTCACTAGAATGATAGAAAACCAAATGGCTTTTGGCAAGTTTCTGTGAAAGAGAAAAAAATTTAACAAACATACATTGTTAACATTCTGTTAACTTGTTCATTCCAGATATGTTTTCCATATTGAAAACAAGTATGAGCATGCTTTGCTCATTGTTAACATCTTCAGATTAGTTTTGCTCATTGTTAACATCTTCAGATTAATTTTGCTCATTGTTAACATCTTCAGATTAGTTTTACACATTGTTAACATCTTCAGATTAGTTTTGCACATTGTTAACATCTTCAGATTAATTTTGCTCATTGTTAACATCTTCAGATTAGTTTTGCTCATTGTTAACATCTTCGTTACTATAAAGTTATACTACAACGAATAAGGGCAGAACGTATTTCAATGTAGGGTTTCTTAAAGAACAAGGAATTAAAGATAAATTCGCAGTCACAATATCAAACAAATACCAAGTCCTCCAACAACTAGAAAATACAATAAATATAGAAGATCATTGGAAACAGGTAAAAAATATATGGAAAGAGACATGCGAAGAAACACTGGGGAAAAGAGAACGCCAGAATAAGGCATGGATGACAGCAGAGACCCTGGATAAAATTAAAGAAAGAAAGAACAAGAAAGCAGACATAAATAAAAGCAAAACAAGAAGTAATAAAGCCAAGACACAGGAAGCTTACACAGAGGTGAACAAAGAAGTGAGAAGATGCATTAAAAGGGATAAGAGGAAATATATAGATGAATTAGCTAAAGAGGCAGAAGAAGCAGCAAATAAAGGGAATATGAAAGAACTGTACAACAGCACAAAGAAATTAGGTGGAAAATACAAACAGATCAACGCCTTTATCAAAGATAAGAAAGGAAATCTGCTTAGTAATATAAAGGAACAAATGGAGAGATGGAAGGAGCACTTTGAAGAACTTTTGAACAGACCTGGCTCAAATAATCCTCCAGATATACTACCAGCAGAAGAAGAATTACACGTTAACTGCGGAAAACCAAGCAAAGAAGAAATAATGAAAGCCATCAAACTGTTAAAAGATGGTAAAGCCACAGGACCAGATGAAATTCCTTCGGAAGCCATCAAAGCAGATATTATCACCTCTACCAAGATGTTACATAATCTATTGGATAAAATTTGGGAGAGGGAAGAAATACCTAAAGACTGGAGAGAAGGTTATATGATCAAACTACCAAAGAAAGGAAGTTTACAGGAGTGCACAAATTATAGGGGAATTATGCTACTATCAGTGCCAGGAAAAATATTAGGCAGAATCATTCTGGAGAGACTAAAAGAGGCTATAGAGAAACACTTGAGAGATGAACAAGCAGGTTTTAGGAAGAACAGATCATGTGCTGATAAAATAACTACTCTACGTATAATAGTTGAACAAAGTTTAGAACTAAAATCCCCACTTTATATTGGATTCATAGATTACGAAAAGGCATTTGATAGTTTAGACAGAAGAATGCTTTGGAAGTTGCTGAGTCATTATGGAATCCCCATAAAGTTTATTAACCTGATAAAAACAATGTATGAAGGAACAAAATGTAGTGTGGTGCATGAAGGACAGCTTACAGAAGCATTTGAAATAAGAACAGGAGTAAGGCAAGGATGCCTTCTGTCTCCATTTCTCTTTCTACTGGCCATAGATTGGATTATGAAAATAACTCAAAACAACAGAAATGGGATCCAGTGGTCACTGACCAAACAACTTGATGATTTAGACTTTGCTGATGACATAGCTCTCCTATCACACAGCCACCAACAGATGCAAGATAAAATGAGTATATTAGATGAGAGATCACAACAGCTAGGACTAAAGATTAATAGAGATAAGACCAACATTATGAGAATTAATGCAGTTGGCAATAACCAAATAAAACTAGGAGAAATACCTCTACTAGACGTACAATCTTATATATATCTGGGCAGTAATATAGATAAAGAGGGAGGAACAGAAAACGATACCAAAATAAGGATATCAAAAGCAAGAGGAGCTTTCATTGCACTGGGAAACATATGGAAATCCAAAGAAATTAGGCTAAATACAAAAATACAAATTTTCAACTCCAATGTTAAGTCGGTTCTATTATATGGCTGTGAAACATGGAGAATAACAAAATTGACAATCACGAAGGTACAGACTTTCATTAATGGATGCTTGCGCAGAATAAAGGGATGGAAATGGCAGGACAAAGTCACAAACGTGGAATTATGGAAATGTACCGGTCAAATACCAGTGGATAAAGAAATACAGCGAAGACGATGGCGATGGATAGGACACACACTACGGAAACCAACTGAGAGTATTACACAACAGGCCCTTTTTTGGAATCCCCAGGGGAAAAGACAAAGAGGAAGACCAAGGAATTCTTGGAGAAGACAGATTGAAGCAGAGATGAAGATGATGGGGAAGACATGGAATGATCTTAAAAGAATTGCAAAAAACAGAACGACTTGGAAAGTGTTTGTTGAAGACCTATGCTCCACTGGGAGCTAAAAGGTAGAAGAAGAAGAAGAACATCTTCGGATTAGTTTTGCTCGTCTGTCAGTGGTGCCCCAACGACCCCCAGGTTGATGAAGTCTGTCAGTGGTGCCACAACAATCCCCAGGTTGATGAAGTCTGTCAGTGGTGCCCCAACAATCCCCAGGTTGATGAAGTCTGTCAGTGGTGCCCCAACAATCCCCAGGTTGATGAAGTCTGTCAGTGGTGCCCCAACAATCCCCAGGTTGATGAAGTCTGTCAGTGGTGCCCCAACAATCCCCAGGTTGATGAAGTCTGTCAGTGGTGCCCCAACAATCCCCAGGTTGATGAAGTCTGTCAGTGGTGCCCCAACAATCCCCAGGTTGATGAAGTCTGTCAGTGGTGCCCCAACAATCCCCAGGTTGATGAAGTCTGTCAGTGGTGCCACAACAATCCCCAGGTTGATGAAGTCTGTCAGTGGTGCCCCAACAATCCCCAGGTTGATGAAGTCTGTCAGTGGTGCCCCAACAATCCCCAGGTTGATGAAGTCTGTCAGTGGTGCCCCAACAATCCCCAGGTTGATGAAGTCTGTCAGTGGTGCCCCAACAATCCCCAGGTTGATGAAGTCTGTCAGTGGTGCCCCAACAATCCCCAGGTTGATGAAGTCTGTCAGTGGTGCCCCAACAACCCCCAGGTTGATGAAATCTGCCAGTGGCGCCCCAACAACCCCCAGGTTGATGAAATCTGCCAGTGGCACCCCAACAACCCCCAGGTTGATGAAATCTGTCAGTGGTGCCCCAACGACCCCCTTTACAATGTTTTTGAAAAACAAAAACACATACACATATATCTCTGTCTCCCTACCCTGGAACATTCCAATGCTTCATTTACATGAGATAATTTGTCTTCCCTGTTTACTTTTCCCCTGTGGTTTCCATTTGAAAGCTTGTCTAGCAACGCTACATCAAAATTATATTATTTGTCGCCTCTTAACTCTGTCTCATGGTGCTTCTCTGTGATAAATTGTGACATTAAACAGAGTGAACTATGAATAGAATGGAATGGAATAGAATAGAATAGAATAGAATAGAATAGAATAGAATAGAACAGAATAGAATAGAATAGAACAGAACAGAACAGAATAGAATAGAATAGAATAGAATAGAATAGAACAGAATAATAGAACAGAATAGAATAGAACAGAATAGAACAGAACAGAACAGAATAGAATAGAATAGAATAGAATAGAACAGAACAGAACAGAACAGAATAGAATAGAATAGAACATAATAGAATAGAATAGAACAGAACAGAATAATAGAACAGAATAGAACAGAATAGAACAGAATAGAATAGAATAGAACAGAACAGAATAGAATAGAATAGAACAGAACAGAACAGAATAAAACAGAATAGAACAGAATAGAATAGAACAGAACAGAATAGAATAGAATAGAATAGAATAGAACAGAACAGAATAGAACAGAATAGAACAGAACAGAATAGAATAGAATAGAATAGAATAGAACAGAATAATAGAAAGGATAGAACAGAATAGAACAGAATAGAATAGAATAGAACAGAATAAAACAGAATAGAACAGAATAGAATAGAACAGAACAAAATAGAATAGAACAGAATAGAATAATAGAACAGAATAGAATAGAATAATAGAACAGAACAATAGAATAGAATAGAATAGAATAGAATAGAATAGAATAGAATAGAATAGAATAGAATAGTAATCAATGACAGACAACTCTATGGACGAACCTGTATGGATCTTTGAGCTCTTCTATCACGAAGTTCAGATAGTTCCTGTGAGGGGAGAGAACAGACTTTTGTGAAACCTTAGGGTGTGGGGGAGGGGGGGGAGTGACTGAGTAATTATTAAAGGGGGGGAGGGGTAGAGGCAGCGTTTTCTAAATCTGACCCACACTGTACATTATACCCTGGGGCAGATGAACCGTTAAATAAACATCTGCTTAGGGCATCAAGGGAAGGGGGCACCACAAAGGTGCCCCAATCTTCTTTCTCTTCTTCTTCTTTTCTCTTTCTCACTGATACCTAAAAGGTGTCGTGGTTTATATCATTTGTCGTTCTTGAGCTGCTCGAACTGTCTGGATTAGTGATTTTCCTTTGTTGTTACATGTCTCTATCACTGCATCTATCCATCTTCTTCTTTTCTCTTTCTCACTGGTACCTAAAAGGTGTCGTGGTTTATATCATTTGTCGTTCTTGAGCTGCTCGAACTGTCTGAAATAGTGATTTTCCTTTGTTGTTACATGTCTCTGTCACTGCATCTATCCATCTTCTTCTTTTCTCTTTCTCACTGATACCTAAAAGGTGTCGTGGTTTATATCATTTGTCGTTCTTGAGCTGCTCGAAATGTCTGAATTAGTGATTTTCATTTGTTGTTGCATGTCTCTATCACTGCATCTATCCATCTTCTTCTTTTCTCTTCTCACTGATACCTAAAAGGTGTCGTGGTTTATATCATTTGTCGTTCTTGAGCTGCTCGAACTGTCTGAATTAGTGATTTTCCTTTGTTGTTACATGTCTCTGTCACTGCATCTATCCATCTTCTTCTTTTCTCTTTCTCACTGATACCTAAAAGGTGTCGTGGTTTATATCATTTGTCGTTCTTGAGCTGCTCGAACTGTCTCAATTAGTGATTTTCATTTGTTGTTACATGTCTCTATCACTGCATCTATCCATCTTCTTCTGGGTCTTCCTCTTGGTCTTTTTCCATGCATTCTCGAGAAGAACGCCCTTGATGGTGATTGGTGAGGATTCATTCTGACCAGGTGGCCAAACTATTTAAGTTGTTGTTCTATATATTCTTGGCAGGGTTTTGTTCCTACCATTTTTCTTATGGTTTCATTTGGTATCCTATCTCTTCTTATGTTGTTTATAACATACAAATATATCCAATAATAACAGGACCAGTGAGTGAGTACAGACCTTCACCCAGGCCCACAAGGGTCATGAAATCAAACAAACCAGGCTGGATGCCTTATCTCTATTAAAGTCTAGAAGCTGGTGTGTTACATAAGACTAGATTTGAGAATCTCATTAAAGACTCGGCAATTTTAAAAAAAGTGGGAGAAAACTGTTCAAAAATAAATAAAGTGGAAATAGATACAAGTAGACACTATACTCCATCTTACTGTCAGTTTTGTTTAGTTTTGATCAATCATCATCATCAAGTACCGGGCCTGCTGGCGTAGGTGATCATGTCCCTCCACAACTTTCGATCTCGACAGTTATTTATCATTTCTGTTGTTGACATTCTGCCAAGCCATTCTCTTAAGTTGTCTGGTATCTTTTCTCTTTGCTTCCCTCTATCTCTTCGTCCCTCAATTTTCCCAGTTGTTACAATATATTCCAGTTGTTCTCTTCTCATTACATGGCCAAAAAATGATGATTGTTTCTTCCTAATATTGGAAATTAGCTCTCTTTTTGCTTTGGCCTCTTTCAGAACATTTTCATTACTCTTCTTAGCTGTCCATGGTACTCTCAACATTCCTCTGTAAAACCACATTTCTACAGACTACAGTGATTTTCTTGTCTGTTGTCCTATTATCCATGATTCACATCCATATAATCAATATAATTTCGATAAATACAATGTTATTTTGATCAGCGATAGCTCAATGGTTAGTGAACTGGACTACAAAGGACAAGGGATCGGGTTTGATCCTGATCGACGACTTCCGGGTTCACCCAGCCTTAAATGGGTACCGGATTTTTTTTTCTGGGAAAGTAAAGCTGCACGAGGGTAATACCGACCACATACACCATAAATCATGTGCTGAAGGTTTGTAAGAATTATAGTCACTAACACCATATTCCTGTTACGTCACGTGTGTGACGGGGTTCTTTACTTTTTTTTTTACTTTACACGCAAATAAATATTATTCTTTATGTTACTGTCACTTTTGTTTAATTTCGATCAATACAATTGTATTGTATGGTTAATGTATTAACCATAAGATTCGTAAAGGAACGAACAATGCCGTATAAATCATAAGGTCTTTAGTAGAAAAAGTCATAGAGATGAAAATCCAAGTGAAAATATGCGCACATAAGCATGAATAACCAGAAGTTCCTACATACGAAAAGCTCCTCTCGGGTACCCGAGAGTCATGTTCTAGCTCATATTTCACATATAACTCTCTCCATTCTGTTTTCCTAACTTGTTTAAGCTGTCATGTTCTAGCTCATATTTCACATATAACTCTCTCCATTCTGTTTTCCTAACTTGTTTAAGCTGTCATGTTCTAGCCCATATTTCACATATAACTCTCTCCATTCTGTTTTCCTAACTTGTTTAAGCTGTCATGTTCTGCCCCATATTTCACATATAACTCTCTCCATTCTGTTTTCCTAACTTGTTTAAGCTGTCATGTTCTGCCCCATATTTCACATATAACTCTCTCCATTCTGTTTTCCTAACTTGTTTAAGCTGTCATGTTCTGCCCCATATTTCCCATATAACTCTCTCCATTCTGTTTTCCTAACTTGTTTAAGCTGTCATGTTCTGTCTCATATTTCCCATATAACTCTCTCCATTCTGTTTTCCTAACTTGTTTAAGCTGTCATGTTCTGTCTCATATTTCCCATATAACTCTCTCCATTCTGTTTTCCTAACTTGTTTAAGCTGTCATGTTCTGTCTCATATTTCCCATATAACTCTCTCCATTCTGTTTTCCTAACTTGTTTAAGCTGTCATGTTCTGCCCCATATTTCCCATATAACTCTCTCCATTCTGTTTTCCTAACTTGTTTAAGCTGTCATGTTCTGTCTCATATTTCCCATATAACTCTCTCCATTCTGTTTTCCTAACTTGTTTAAGCTGTCATGTTCTGTCTCATATTTCCCATATAACTCTCTCCATTCTGTTTTCCTAACTTGTTTAAGCTGTCATGTTCTGTCTCATATTTCCCATATAACTCTCTCCATTCTGTTTTCCTAACTTGTTTAAGCTGTCATGTTCTGTCTCATATCTCCCATATAACTCCCTCCATTCTGTTTTCCTAACTTGTTTAAGCTGTCATGTTCTGTCTCATATTTCCCATATAACTCCCTCCATTCTGTTTTCCTAACTTGTTTAAGCTGTCATGTTCTGCCTCATATTTCCCTACATAACTCTCTCTCTCTCTCTCTCTCTCTCTCTCTCTCTCTCTCTCTATTATGTTTTCCTGGCAGATTTAAGGATTGTCTTCACTTCTTTAAGGCTCTGATGTAGGTTGGACTGTTGAAGGCTCCAGCCTACTTTTACCAGTTTGTCTGTTTCAGCGTGTCCATGGAAAGTCAAATATTCAACAACCATACGACCTTTGGCGTCTTGGCAGATGGTTGGTAGCAAGTAATCATGTCTTGACAGACAGTTGGTAGCAAGTAATCATGTCTTGACAGACGGTTGGTAGCAAGTAATCATGTCTTGACAGACGGTTGGTAGCAAGTAATCATGTCTTGACAGACGGTTGGTAGCAAGTAATCATGTCTTGACAGACTGTTGGTAGCAAGTAATCATGTCTTGACAGACGGTTGGTAGCAAATCATCATGTCTTGACAGACTGTTGGTAGCAAGTAATCATGTCTTGACAGACTGTTGGTAGCAAGTAATCATGTCTTGACAGACGGTTGGTAGCAAGTAATCATGTCTTGACAGACGGTTGGTAGCAAGTAATCATGTCTTGGCAGACGGTTGGTAGCAAGTAATCATGTCTTGACAGACTGTTGGTAGCAAGTAATCATGACTTGACAGACGGTTGGTAGCAAGTAATCATGTCTTGGCAGACAGTTGGTAGCAAGTAATCATGTCTTGACAGACGGTTGGTAGCAAGTAATCATGTCTTGACAGACGGTTGGTAGCAAGTAATCATGTCTTGACAGACGGTTGGTAGCAAGTAATCATGTCTTGACAGACGGTTGGTAGCAAGTAATCATGTCTTGACAGACGGTTGGTAGCAAGTAATCATGTCTTGACAGACGGTTGGTAGCAAGTAATCATGTCTTGACAGACGGTTGGTAGCAAGTAATCATGACTTGATAGACGGTTGGTAGCAAGCAATCATGTCTTGGCAGAAGGTTGGTAGCAAGTAATCATGTCTTGACAGACGGTTGGTAGCAAGCAATCATGTCTTGACAGGTGGTTGGTAGCAAGCAATCATGTCTTGACAGACGGTTGGTAGCAAGCAATCATGTCTTGACAGGTGGTTGGTAGCAAGTAATCATGTCTTGACAGACGGTTTGTAGCAAGTAATCATGTCTTGACAGACGGTTGGTAGCAAGTAATCATGTCTTGAATGACGGTTGGTAGCAAGTAATCATGTCTTGACAGATGGTTGGTAGCAAGTAATCATGACTTGACAGACGGTTGGTAGCAAGTAATCATGTCTTGACAGACGGTTGGTAGCAAGTAATCATGTCTTGACAGACAGTTGGTAGCAAGTAATCATGTCTTGACAGACGGTTGGTAGCAAGTAATCATGTCTTGACAGACAGTTGGTAGCAAGTAATCATGTCTTGACAGACGGTTGGTAGCAAGTAATCATGTCTTGACAGACGGTTGGTAGCAAGTAATCATGTCTTGACAGACGGTTGGTAGCAAGTAATCATGTCTTGACAGACGGTTGGTAGCAAGTAATCATGTCTTGACAGACGGTTGGTAGCAAGTAATCATGTCTTGACAGACTGTTGGTAGCAAGTAATCATGTCATGACAGACAGTTGGTAGCAAGTAATCATGACTTGACAGACGGTTGATAGCAAGTAATCATGTCTTGACAGACAGTTGGTAGCAAGTAATCATGTCTTGACAGACAGTTGGTAGCAAGTAATCATGTCTTGACAGACGGTTGGTAGCAGGTAATCATGTCTTGACAGACAGTTGGTAGCAAGTAATCATGTCTTGACAGACGGTTGGTAGCAAGTAATCATGTCTTGACAGACGGTTGGTAGCAAGTAATCATGTCTTGACAGACGGTTGGTAGCAAGTAATCATGTCTTGACAGACAGTTGGTAGCAAGTAATCATGTCTTGACAGACAGTTGGTAGCAAGTAATCATGTCTTGACAGACGGTTGGTAGCAAGTAATCATGTCTTGACAGACAGTTGGTAGCAAGTACTCATGTCTTGACAGACGGTTGGTAGCAAGTAATCATGTCTTGACAGACGGTTGGTAGCAAGTAATCATGTCTTGACTGACGGTTGGTAGCAAGTAATCATGTCTTGATAGACGGTTGGTAGCAAGTAATCATGACTTGACAGACGGTTGGTAGCAAGTAATCATGTCTTGACAGACGGTTGGTAGCAAGTAATCATGTCTTGACAGACGGTTGGTAGCAAGTAATCATGACTTGACAGACGGTTGGTAGCACGTAATCATGTCTTGACAGACAGTTGGTAGCAAGTAATCATGTCTTGACAGACAGTTGGTAGCAAGTAATCATGTCTTGACAGACGGTTGGTAGCAAGTAATCATGACTTGACAGACGGTTGGTAGCAAGTAATCATGTCTTGACAGACGGGGGTAGCAAGTAATCATGTCTTGACAGACGGTGGGTAGCAAATAATCATGTCTTGACAGACTGTTGGTAGCAAGTAATCATGTCTTGACAGACGGTTGGTAGCAAGTAATCATGTCTTGACAGACGGTTGGTAGCAAGTAATCATGTCTTGACAGACGGTTGGTAGCAAGTAATCATGTCTTGACAGACAGTTGGTAGCAAGTAATCATGTCTTGACAGACAGTTGGTAGCAAGTAATCATGTCTTGACAGACGGTTGGTAGCACGTAATCATGTCTTGACAGACAGTTGGTAGCAAGTACTCATGTCTTGACAGACGGTTGGTAGCAAGTAATCATGTCTTGACAGAGGGTTGGTAGCAAGTAATCATGTCTTGACAGACGGTTGGTAGCAAGTAATCATGTCTTGACAGACGGTTGGTAGCAAGTAATCATGACTTGACAGACGGTTGGTAGCAAGTAATCATGTCTTGACAGACGGTTGGTAGCAAGTAATCATGTCTTGACAGACGGTTGGTAGCAAGTAATCATGACTTGACAGACGGTTGGTAGCAAGTAATCATGTCTTGACAGACGGTTGGTAGCAAGTAATCATGTCTTGACAGACAGTTGGTAGCAAGTAATCATGTCTTGACAGACGGTTGGTAGCAAGTAATCATGACTTGACAGACGGTTGGTAGCAAGTAATTATGTCTTGACAGACGGGGGTAGCAAGTAATCATGTCTTGACAGATGGTGGGTAGCAAGTAATCATGTCTTGACAGACTGTTGGTAGCAAGTAATCATGACTTGACAGACGGTTGGTAGCAAGTAATCATGTCTTGACAGACAGTTGGTAGCAAGTAATCATGTCTTGACAGACGGTGGGTAGCAAGTAATCATGTCTTGACAGACTGTTGGTAGCAAGTAATCATGACTTGACAGACGGTTGGTAGCAAGTAATCATGTCTTGACAGACAGTTGTAGCAAGCAATCATGTCTTGACAGACGATTGGTAGCAAGCAATCATGTCTTGACAGACGGTGGGTAGCAAGCAATCATGACTTGACAGGCGGTTGGTAAAAAGTAATCATATCTTGACAGACAGTTGGTAGCAAGCAATCATGACTTGACAGATGGTTGGTAGCAAGTAATCATGACTTGACAGACGGTTGGTAGCAAGTAATCATGACTTGACAGACGGTTGGTAGCAAGCAATCATGTCTTGACAGACGGATGGTAGCAAGTAATCATGACTTGACAGACGGTTGGTAGCAAGTAATCATGACTTGACAGACAGTTGGTAGCAAGTAATCATGACTTGACAGACAGTTGGTAGCAAGTAATCATGACTTGACAGACAGTTGGTAGCAAGTAATCATGACTTGACAGACGGTTGGTAGCAAGTAATCATGACTTGACAGACAGTTGGTAGCAAGCATTCTTGTCTTGACAGACGGTGGGTAGCAAGCAATCATGACTTGACAGGCGGTTGGTAGCAAGTAATCATGACTTGACAGACAGTTGGTAGCAAGCAATCATGTCTTGACAGACGGTTGGTAGCAAGTAATCATGACTTGACAGACGGTAGCAAGTAATCATGTCTTGACAGATGGTAGGTAGCAAGTAATCATGTCTTGACAGACGGTTGGTAGCAAGTAATCATGTCTTGACAGACGGTTGGTAGCAAGCAATCATGTCTTGACAGACGGTTGGTAGCAAGTAATCATGTCTTGACAGACAGTTGGTAGCAAGTAATCATGTCTTGACAGACAGTTGGTAGCAAGTAATCATGACTTGACAGACAGTTGGTAGCAAGCAATCATGTCTTGACAGGTGGTTGGTAGCAAGTAATCATGTCTTGACAGACGGTTGGTAGCAAGTAATCATGTCTTGACAGACAGTTGGTAGCAAGCAATCATGTCTTGACAGACGGTTGGTAGCAAGTAATCATGTCTTGACAGATGGTTGGTAGCAAGCAATCATGTCTTGACAGACGGTTGGTAGCAAGCAATCATGTCTTGACAGACAGTTGGTAGCAAGCAATCATGTCTTGACAGACAGTTGGTAGCAAGCAATCATGTCTTGACAGACGGTTGGTAGCAAGCAATCATGTCTTGACAGACGGTTGGTAGCAAGTAATCATGTCTTGGCAGACAGTTGGCAGCAAGTAATCATGTCTTGACAGACGGTTGGTAGCAAGCAATCATGTCTTGACAGGTGGTTTGTAGCAAGCAATCATGTCTTGACAGACGGTTGGTAGCAAGCAATCATGTCTTGACAGGTGGTTGGTAGCAAGTAATCATGTCTTGACAGACGGTTTGTAGCAAGTAATCATGTCTTGACAGAATGTTGGTAGCAAGCAATCATGTCTTGACAGAATGTTGGTAGCAAGCAATCATGTCTTGACAGACGGTTGGTAGCAAGCAATCATGTCTTGGCAGACGGTTGGTAGCAAGCAATCATGTCTTGACAGACGGTTGGTAGCAAGCAATCATGATAAGTCAGTAGTTTGGTAAAGCATTAGTGTCTCATACTATATAATGCTGTTTTACTGAACATCTTCTCTCGTGGCTGAATTTGCCAATCCTGGACATACAGATCCATCCACAGAACGAGCAAGGTGTACCCACGGTACCCGGCCTTGTCTCCTTTCTCTTGCGCCTTTTGTCTTCTGAATTTGACATCAACACTTGTTTCAACAACCACCACTTACATTATCAGAAAAGCTGGAATTAAATTGTCCATTATTTCAGCAACTCACCAACCGTTGTAGGCGAAAAGTCCAGAGTAGAACGCCAGAGATATTTCTCCGATGTCACTCTTCGAATTCTCAAAAGGGCTTTGGAAATGCTCGAATTCTCCTGTGGACAGAGACATCGATAACCGTCACAAATCATCAAGGGAAACAGATCAAAAGATAAAACATCAAGACATTTGTTAACGGAAATAAACGAGTACTTTTAGGCAAGAGATATTAAAATATACGTTTGTAATAACAATACATGAAATAAAAATATACGTTTGTAATAACAATACATGAAATAAAAATATACGTTTGTAATAACAATACATGAAATAAAAATATACGTTTGTAATAACAATACATGAAATAAAAATATACGTTTGTAATAACAATACTTGAAATAAAAATATGCGTTTGTAATAACAATACATGAAATAAAAATATACGTTTGTAATAACAATACTTGAAATAAAAATATGCGTTTGTAATAACAATACATGAAATAAAAATATACGTTTGTAATAACAATACATGAAATAAAAATATACGTTTATAATAACAATACATGAAATAAAAATATACGTTTGTAATAACAATACATGAAATAAAAATATACGTTTGTAATAACAATACATGAAATAAAAATATACATTTGTAATAACAATACATGAAATAAAAATATACGTTTGTAATAACAATACATGACATAAAAATATACGTTTGTAATAACAATACATGAAATAAAAATATACATTTGTAATAACAATACATGACATAAAAATATACGTTTGTAATAACAATACATGACATAAAAATATACGTTTGTAATAACAATACATGACATAAAAATATACGTTTGTAATAACAATACATGACATAAAAATATACGTTTGTAATAACAATACATGAAATAAAAATATACGTTTGTAATAACAATACATGAAATAAAAATATACGTTTGTAATAACAATACATGACATAAAAATATACGTTTGTAATAACAATACATGACATAAAAATATACGTTTGTAATAACAATACATGACATAAAAATATACGTTTGTAATAACAATACATGAAATAAAAATATACGTTTGTAATAACAATACATGAAATAAAAATATTAAAAAAAAATATTCTCAACAAAATCATACAGTAAGTGATAACATTGAACTAAACAGAAACATAGATGGTATAGGGGTGGAGATTAGTGGGTTGGTCTGTCTATAGGGTCAGAGAACTGGGTTCGATCCTGACCGGTGGCTTCAGTGGGCACCTAGTGGGTGAGGACAGGGGGTGGTGGAGGGGGTTTATATGATTTGATTCTGTTTAAAAAAAAACACAAAAAACAGCACCGGCGTAGTGCTGACATTACTAAAATAAATAGTAATTCTCCTTCCTCATTTGCCTTTCAGCGTCAACGGGATATATAATTTGTGGTCTTTTGCTCTTCTGTTGACCTCTCCTGCTGTTATGTTTCCCATGTTTCTAATATTCCATCAATCCATCTTTTGCTCTTCTGTTGACCTCTCCTGCTGTTATGTTTCCTAGTGTTTCTAATATTCCATCAATCCATCTTTTGCTCTTCTGTTGACCTCTCCTGCTGTTATGTTTCCTAGTGTTTCTAATATTCCATCAATCCATCTTTTGCTCTTCTGTTGACCTCTCCTGCTGTTATGTTTCCTAGTGTTTCTAATATTCCATCAATCCATCTTTTGCTCTTCTGTTGACCTCTCCTACTGTTATGTTTCCTATTGTTTCTAATATTCCATCAATCCATCTTCTGTTGCTCTCCTGCTGTTATGTTTCCTTGTTTCTAATATTCCATCAATCCATCTTTTGCTCTTCTGTTGACCTCTCCTGCTGTTATGTTTCCTAGTGTTTCTAATATTCCATCAATCCATCTTTTGCTCTTCTGTTGACCTCTCCTGCTGTTATGTTTCCTATTGTTTCTAATATTCCATCAATCCATCTTTTGCTCTTCTGTTGACCTCTCCTGCTGTTATGTTTCCTAGTGTTTCTAATATTCCATCAATCCATCTTGCTCTTCTGTTGGCCTCTCCTGCTGTTATGTTTCCTATTGTTTCTAATATTCCATCAATCCATCTTTTGCTCTTCTCTGGCCTCTCCTGCTGTTATGTTTCCTAGTGTTTCTAATATTCCATCAATCCATCTTTTGCTCTTCTGTTGACCTCTCCTGCTGTTATGTTTCCTAGTGTTTCTAATATTCCATCAATCCATCTTTTGCTCTTCTGTTGACCTCTCCTGCTGTTATGTTTCCTAGTGTTTCTAATATTCCATCAATCCATCTTTTGCTCTTCTGTTGATCTCTCCTGCTGTTATGTTTCCTATTGTTTCTAATATTCCATCAATCCATCTTTTGCTCTTCTGTTGCCTCTCCTGCTGTTATGTTTCCTAGTGTTTCTAATATTCCATCAATCCATCTTTGTTCTTCTGTTGACCTCTCCTGCTGTTATGTTTCCTATTGTTTCTAATATTCCATCAATCCATCTTTTGTTCTTCTGTTGACCTCTCCTGCTGTTATGTTTCCTAGTGTTTCTAATATTCCATCAATCCATCTTTTTTCTTCTGTTGACCTCTCCTGCTGTTATGTTTCCTATTGTTTCTAATATTCCATCAATCCATCTTTTGCTCTTCTCTTGGCCTCTCCTGCTGTTATGTTTCCTAGTGTTTCTAATATTCCATCAATCCATCTTT
Source organism: Megaustenia siamemsis (assembly GCA_032433765.1). Lineage (NCBI taxonomy): Eukaryota > Metazoa > Mollusca > Gastropoda > Stylommatophora > Ariophantidae > Megaustenia > Megaustenia siamemsis. The sequence continues at coordinate 47,648,825 of JAVIAB010000159.1, forward strand.
TGCTCTTCTGTTGATCTCTCCTGCTGTTATGTTTCCTATTGTTTCTAATATTCCATCAATCCATCCTTTGCTCTTCTGTTGGCCTCTCCTGCTGTTATGTTTCCTAGTGTTTCTAATATTCCATCAATCCATCTTTGTTCTTCTGTTGCTCTCCTCTGTTATGGCATCTCTCCTGCTGTTATGTTTCCTAGTGTTTCTAATATTCCATCAATCCATCTTTTGTTCTTCTGTTGACCTCTGTTATGTTCCTATTGATCCTTTGCTCTTTGGCCTCTCTGCTGTTATAGTGTTTCTAATATTCCATCAATTCATCTTTTGTTCTTCTGTTGACCTCTCCTGCTGTTACTATTGTTTCTAATATTCCATCAATCCATCTTTTGTTCTTCTGTTGACCTCTCCTGCTGTTATGTTCCTAGTGTTTCTAATATTCCATCAATCCATCTTTTGTTCTTCTGTTGATCTCTCCTGCTGTTATGTTTCCTATTGTTTCTAATATTCCATCAATCCATCCTTTGCTCTTCTGTTGGCCTCTCCTGCTGTTATGTTTCCTAGTGTTTCTAATATTCCATCAATCCATCTTTTGCTCTTCTGTTGACCTCTCCTGCTGTTATGTTTCTAAGTGTTTCTAATATTCCATCAACCCATCTTTTTCGTGGGCGGCCCTTGAGTCTGGTGTTCTCGCAACGTTTATTGAAGGCTCGTTGTGTTGTGTTTTGATCTTTCTTTCTTGTCACGTGGCCAAACCATTTTATCTGTAGTTTCTTTATGTACTCTATGGTGGGAATTATTCCTGGCTCTTTTCTCAGCTCTTTATTTCTGATATTTCAAAAAATTGCAAGATGGGATAAAACTATGAGAACTAATCTATTAATCCATGCAACATAGTACTCATCATCATCATGTACCATACCGATTGGCGCAGGCGATCATGTCCTTCCACAACTCTCTATCTACAGTTCAGCGTATCAATTATGTTGTTCAATGTTTACCGTGCCATTACCCCAACCTATCTAGTATAGATTAATAGAATGCTAGACCGTGCCATTACCCCAACCTATCTAGTATAAATTAATAGAATGCTAGACCGTGCCATTACCCCAACCTATCTAGTATAAATTAATAGAATGCTAGACCGTGCCATTAACCCAACCTATCTAGTATAAATTAATAGAATGCTTGACCGTGCCATTACCCCAACCTATCTAGTATAAATTAATAGAATGCTAGACCGTGCCATTACCCCAAGCTACCTAGTATAGATTAATAGAATGCTAGACCGTGCCATTACCCCAAGCTATCTAGTATAGATTAATAGAATACTAGACCGTGCCATTACCCCAAGCTACCTAGTATAGATTAATAGAATGCTAGACCGTGCCATTACCCCAAGCTACCTAGTATAGATTAATAGAATACTAGACCGTGCCATTACCCCAAGCTATCTAGTATAGATTAATAGAATACTAGACCGTGCCATTACCCCAAGCTACCTAGTATAGATTAATAGAATACTAGACCGTGCCATTACCCCAACCTATCTAGTATAGATTAATAGAATGCTAGACCGTGCCATTACCCCAAGCTATCTAGTATAGATTAATAGAATGCTAGACCGTGCCATTACCCCAAGCTACCTTGTATAGATTAATAGAATGCTAGACCGTGCCATTACCCCAAGCTACCTAGTATAGATTAATAGAATGCTAGACCGTGCCATTACCCCAACCTATCTAGTATAGATTAATAGAATACTAGACCGTGCCATTACCCCAACCTATTTAGTATAGATTAATAGAATACTAGACCGTGCCATTACCCCAAGCTACCTAGTATAGATTAATAGAATACTAGACCGTGCCATTACTCAAAGCTATCTAGTATAGATTAATAGAATGCTAGACCGTGCCATTACCCCAAGCTATCTAGTATAGATTAATAGAATGCTAGACCGTGCCATTACTCCAAGCTATCTAGTATAGATTAATAGAATGCTAGACCGTACCATTACCCCAAACTATCTAGTATAGATAAATAGAATGCTAGACCGTGCCATTACTCCAAACTATCTAGTATAGATTAATAGAATGCTAGACCGTGCCATTACCCCAAGCTACCTAGTATAGATTAATAGAATGCTAGACCGTGCCATTACCCCAACCTATCTAGTATAGATTAATAGAATACTAGACCGTGCCATTACCCCAACCTATTTAGTATAGATTAATAGAATACTAGACCGTGCCATTACCCCAAGCTACCTAGTATAGATTAATAGAATACTAGACCGTGCCATTACTCCAAGCTATCTAGTATAGATTAATAGAATGCTAGACCGTGCCATTACCCCAAGCTATCTAGTATAGATTAATAGAATGCTAGACCGTGCCATTACTCCAAGCTATCTAGTATAGATTAATAGAATGCTAGACCGTGCCATTACCCCAAACTATCTAGTATAGATAAATAGAATGCTAGACCGTGCCATTACTCCAAACTATCTAGTATAGATTAATAGAATGCTAGACCGTGCCATTACTCCAAGCTATCTAGTATAGATTAATAGAATGCTAGACCGTGCCATTACCCCAAGCTACCTAGTATAGATTAATAGAATGCTAGACCGTGCCATTACTCCAAGCTATCTAGTATAGATTAATAGAATGCTAGACCGTGCCATTACCCCAAACTATCTAGTATAGATAAATAGAATGCTAGACCGTGCCATTACTCCAAACTATCTAGTATAGATTAATAGAATACTAGACCGTGCCATTACTCCAAGCTATCTAGTATAGATTAATAGAATGCTAGACCGTGCCATTACTCCAAACTATCTAGTATAGATTAATAGAATGCTAGACCGTGCCATTACCCCAAGCTATCTAGTATAGATAAATAGAATGCTAGACCGTGCCATTACTCCAAACTATCTAGTATAGATTAATAGAATGCTAGACCGTGCCATTACTCCAAGCTATCTAGTATAGATTAATAGAATGCTAGACCGTGCCATTACCCCAAGCTATCTAGTATAGATTAATAGAATGCTAGACCGTGCCATTACCCCAAGCTATCTAGTATAGATTAATAGAATGCTAGACTAGCCAAAACTGTCTCTATCTACCTAACTGTCTGGATGACTGTCTGTCTTTCTGTTTTTATGTCTGTGTTTGTCTGTCTATTTCCATCCCTTTTTCTCCTATTATATGCAACTGTTGTTTCCCAGCACCATTTTAGACTGTCCAGCATAACTCACAGCCGCCACTCTCACCCACATTTAGACGACCAAAGATCGATAATTCTCTCCGGCATCCATGAAATCTTCGTTTTGTATTTTTGATCATCATCAAGTGCCATGCCTGCTGGCGTAAGTGATCATCTCTATCCACAACTTTCGATCTAGACAGTTATTTATCATTTCTGTTGTTGACCTTCTGCCAAGCCATTCTCTTAAGCTGTCTGTTATCTTTTCTCTTTGCTTCCCTCTATCTCTTCGTCCCTCAATTTTCCCAGGTGTTACAATATATTCCAGTTGTTCTCTTCTCATTACATGGCCAAAAAATGATGATTGTTTCTTCCTAATATTGGAAATTAGCTCTCTTTTTGCTTTGGCCTCTTTCAGAACGTTTTCATTACTCTTCTTAGCTGTCCATGGTATTCTCAACATTCTTCTGTAAAACCACATTTCTACAGCCTTCAGTGATTTCCTTGTCTCTTGTCCTATTGTCCATGATTCACATCCACATGTTAAGAGTGGCTCTACATAACATTTAAGAACTCTTTTTCTTGTTTCTATTGCTTTTTGCAAGTAGACAATTTTAAATATCTGGGTAGCACGTTAACACAAGACAATAACCAAGAGACAGAGATAGATATAAGGTGTAACAAAGCATGCCAAGTTATAGGCCAAGTATCAACACTATTGAAAAACAAAGCAATAACTACGGAAGCAAAAAGGGCAATATACAAATCAATTTTTCTACCAACTCTGTGCTATCAGTGCCAGAATTGGACGCTGGACTCTAGAACAATAAGAAAGATAACGACCACCGAAATGAAATGTGTCAGAAGAATGACAGGAAATAGCTTAAGGGACAGAGTAAGAAACACTGACCTGAGGAAGAAACTCGAAATTGAACCAGCCATCGAATACATAAAGAAACAACAGATAAATTGGTTGGGCCACATAACAAGACAAAAAGAACTAACAATGACTCAAAGAGCCATAAACAAACGCTACGAAAACGCCAGATTAAGAGGAAGACCGAGAAAGAGATGGATAAAGGGAATACTAGAGTCACTAGGAGGGATAACATCAGAAGAGGCCAACAGAAGAGCAAAGAATCGCAGATTGTTTCTCCCCTCGACGCCAACGGCAACATAGGAAGGATAGAAGAAGAAGAAAATTGTTTTTTTTTTTAATGATACAAACATTATAAGAAACAAAATTACATACATTTTTGTAAGAATAAGGATAATTCTGAACAGGCAGTCAGTGGTGGGGAATGTTAAACACTTTAAAGTATGATGACAGCTTTACAAGGAAGGAACACAACACAATACTGACGTTTCGGCCTGTAGCCTTCTTCAGAAAACAGGGACATCGACAACAAACGGTGAAGCACAATTATCTATATCTACGTGTTAGATGATCATGTGAATGGAGAGGTGGACAGAAAAGAAGAGAGTAGGATGTTGAAATAAGAAAGGAAGCTACATGAGGGGAGGTAGGATGAGTGTTGAGATGTATAAAATAGAAAGAACAGGATAATATATATATATAATTATTTCACTTAGCTCAAATAACTTGTCGGTCCGCCGTGAATGAAACGAATGAATTGCTGTATGTGAAGCATCAGATGGTGGAAGAACGAGATACAGGAATCGTGGGAAAACAATTAAGAGGGGGTGGGGGAGAAGAAATGGCGCGTTAGCCAGAACAGTGTCAAAACACCGGTCGAAATAAATAGAAACCAAAACAATAGCTCAGGTAAGACATGACAAAGAGCGGAAGAAGGAGAAGATAATAGGTCCCATGAAGCTACTGGAGCCTAACAGGGGTTGGGGGTAATCCAAACAGAGGAATCGGAGAGGTTAGAGAGGTAGGGAATAATAACCAGATGAAGAGAAATAGAAAGCAACCGAGCAGCAGATTATGAATAGAAAACGGAGATGGACTGGGTGTGCACTAAGAAAACTTGATGCAAACATAGCAAGACAGACATTGTCATGGAACCCACAGGGGAAGAGAAGGCCAGGATGGCCCAGGAATACATGGAGAAGATAAATCATGAAAATTCTCAAGAACATTGGTCTAGACTGGAGAGAAGTAGAGAAAATGTCCACGAATAGGGATGGATGGAGAGACCTTGTCTGTGGTCTAGACTGGAGAGAAGTAGAGAAAATGTCCAAGAATAGGGATGGATGGAGAGACCTTGTCTGTGGTCTAGACTGGAGAGAAATAGAGAAAATGTACAAGAATATGGATGGATGGAGAGACCTTGTCTGTGGTCTAGACTGGAGAGAAGTAGAGAAAATGTACAAGAATATGGATGGATGGAGAGATCTTGTCTGTGGTCTAGACTGGAGAGAAGTAGAGAAAATTTCCACGAATAGGGATGGATGGAGAGACCTTGTCTGTGATCTAGACTGGAGAGAAGTAGAGAAAATGTCCAAGAATAGGGATGGATGGAGAGACCTTGTCTGTGGTCTAGACTGGAGAGAAATAGAGAAAATGTACAAGAATATGGATGGATGGAGAGACCTTGTCTGTGGTCTAGACTGGAGAGAAGTAGAGAAAATGTACAAGAATATGGATGGATGGAGAGATCTTGTCTGTGGTCTAGACTGGAGAGAAGTAGAGAAAATGTCCACGAATAGGGATGGGTGGAGAGACCTTGTCTGTGGTCTAGACTGGAGAGAAGTAGAGACAATGTACAAGAATAGGGATGGATGGAGAGACCTTGTCTGTGGTCTAGACTGGAGAGAAGTAGAGAAAATGTCCAAGAATAGGGATGGATGGAGAGACCTTGTCTGTGGTCTAGACTGGAGAGAAGTAGAGAAAATTTCCACGAATAGGGATGGATGGAGAGACCTTGTCTGTGATCTAGACTGGAGAGAAGTAGAGAAAATGTCCAAGAATAGGGATGGATGGAGAGACCTTGTCTGTGGTCTAGACTGGAGAGAAATAGAGAAAATGTACAAGAATATGGATGGATGGAGAGACCTTGTCTGTGGTCTAGACTGGAGAGAAGTAGAGAAAATGTACAAGAATATGGATGGATGGAGAGATCTTGTCTGTGGTCTAGACTGGAGAGAAGTAGAGAAAATGTACACGAATAGGGATGGATGGAGAGATCTTGTCTGTGGTCTAGACTGGAGAGAAGTAGAGAAAATGTACACGAATAGGGATGGATGGAGAGACCTTGTCTGTGGTCTAGACTGGAGAGAAGTAGAGAAAATGTCCACGAATAGGAATGGATGGAGAGACCTTGTCTGTGGTCTAGACTGGAGAGAAGTAGAGAAAATGTCCACGAATAGGGATGGGTGGAGAGACCTTGTCTGTGGTCTAGACTGGAGAGAAGTAGAGACAATGTACAAGAATAGGGATGGATGGAGAGACCTTGTCTGTGGTCTAGACTGGAGAGAAGTAGAGAAAATGTCCAAGAATAGGGATGGATGGAGAGACCTTGTCTGTGGTCTAGACTGGAGAGAAGTAGAGAAAATGTACAAGAATAGGGATGGATGGAGAGACCTTGTCTGTGGTCTAGACTGGAGAGAAGTAGAGAAAATGTACAAGAATAGGGATGGATGGAGAGACATTGTCTGTGGTCTAGACTGGAGAGAAGTAGAGGAAATGTCCAAGAATAGGGATGGATGGAGAGACCTTGTCTGTGGTCTAGACTGGAGAGAAAATGTACAAGAATAGGTATGAATGGAGAGACCTTGTCTGTGGTCTAGACTGGAGAGAAGTAGAGAAAATGTCCAAGAATAGGGATGAATGGAGAGACCTTGTCTGTGGTCTAGACTGGAGAGAAGTAGAGAAAATGTACACGAATAGGGATGGATGGAGAGACATTGTCTGTGGTCTAGACTGGAGAGAAGTAGAGAAAATGTCCAAGAATAGGGATGAATGGAGAGACCTTGTCTGTGGTCTAGACTGGAGAGAAGTAGAGAAAATGTCCAAGAATAGGGATGGATGGAGAGATTGTCTGTGGTTTATGTTCCACCATTAAGGGATCTAAAGGGTTTTGATTGATTGATTGAGTGATTGATTGATTGATTGATTGAAACAGACACTACCAAACATGGACGAAACAAAGACTAACCTCTCCCTAGCTGCACAAACCCAGTCACAATAATCAGTCCCAATGCGATCAACTTTGCGTACGTAAATATGTCCTGCACGCGGGTAGCCCACGTGACATCAGCACAGTTAACAAACGTCAGAAGTACTGTTAACGATAAAGAAACAGCAAATAAAATGAAACTGTTAAACATTATATAACAAGCATATTGTTAAAGCTAGGAATTTGTAACTCGATAATTAATATTAGAATTAAGTCCCTTAGTTGTAACATGTCTCATTGGATATGACGTTAAGTAACAATATGTCTCATTGTTTATGACGTTAAGTAACAATATGTCTCATTGGATATGACGTTAAGTAACAATATGTCTCATTGGATATGACGTTAAGTAACAATATGTCTCATTGTTTATGACGTTAAGTAACAATATGTCTCAGAAATTACTTTCATTAATTTCAAAATTATTCAATAATCACCATCATCAAGTACCATGCCTGCTGGCGTAGGTGATCATGTCTCTCCACGACTTTCGATCTCGACAGTTATTTACCATTTCTGTTGTTGACCTTCTGCCAAGCCATTCTCTTAAGCTGTCTGGTATTTTTTCTCTTTGCTTCCCTCTATCTCTTCGTCCCTCAATTTTCCCAGTTGTTACAATATATTCCAGTTGTTCTCTTCTCATTACATGGCCAAAAAATGATGATTGTTTCTTCCTAATACTGGAAATTAGCTCTCTTTTTGCTTTGGCCTCTTTCAGAACGTTTTCATTACTCTTCTTAGCTGTCCATGGTATTCTCAACATTCTTCTTATCCAAATGATACAAATCTTAAAATCTCCACTTTCTTATCCAAATGATAAAAATCTTAAAATCTCCACTTTCTTATCCAAATGATACAAATCTTAAAATCTTCACTTTCTTATCCAAATGATACAAATCTTAAAATCTCCACTTTCTTATCCAAATGATACAAATCTTAAAATCTTCACTTTCTTATCCAAATGATACAAATCTTAAAATCCCCACTTTCTTATCCAAATGATACAAATCTTAAAATCTCCACTTTCTTATCCAAATGATACAAATCTTAAAATCCCCACTTTCTTATCCAAATGATACAAATCTTAAAATCTCCACTTTCTTATCCAAATGATACAAATCTTAAAACCTCCACTTTCTTATCCAAAAGATACAAATCTTAAAATCTCCACTTTCTTATCCAAATTATACAAATCTTAAAATCTCCACTTTCTTATCCAAATGATACAAATCTTAAAACCTCCACTTTCTTATCCAAATGATACAAATCTTAAAATCTCCACTTTCTTATCCAAATGATACAAATCTTAAAATCTCCACTTTCTTATCCAAATGATACAAATCTTAAAACCTCCACTTTCTTATCCAAATGATACAAATCTTAAAATCTCCACTTTCTTATCCAAATGATACAAATCTTAAAATCTCCACTTTCTTATCCAAATGATACAAATCTTAAAATCTCTACTTTCTTATCCAAATGATACAAATCTTAAAACCTCCACTTTCTTATCCAAATGATACAAATCTTAAAATCTCCACTTTCTTATCCAAATGATACAAATCTTAAAATCTCCACTTTCTTATCCAAATGATACAAATCTTAAAATCTCCACTTTCTTATCCAAATGATACAAATCTTAAAATCTTCACTTTCTTATCCAAATGATACAAATCTTAAAATCTCCACTTTCTTATCCAAATGATACAAATCTTAAAATCTTCACTTTCTTATCCAAATGATACAAATCTTAAAATCCCCACTTTCTTATCCAAATGATACAAATCTTAAAATCTCCACTTTCTTATCCAAATGATACAAATCTTAAAATCTTCACTTTCTTATCCAAATGATACAAATCTTAAAATCCCCACTTTCTTATCCAAATGATACAAATCTCACATGACAAAGAGAGTTTTTTTAATGTTCAGAAATTTCCAAGACTTTAAATAAAAGATCTCATAAAAGATCCTAAAAAGGAGAACTGAATGAGTTTTGATAAACCTACCCCTTCTCCAAACCCAGAAAATGAATCCCTCCTTTCTCATTAACCTAATGTCATCCCCTATTTGTTTTCTGCATCACCCCCACACCCTCCACAGTTAATCTCTCATTTATTGAACTTCTCGAGGCAGTGAATTTCTCAACAGCTGTTACGTTGCAGACCTCTTCAGGGAGAGACGGCCACAGGTAGACGGCCACTGATAGACGGCCACGGGTAGACGGCCACAGGTAGACGGCCACTGATAGACGGTCACGGGTAGACGGTCACGGATAGACGGCCACGGGTAGACGGTCACGGGTAGACGGCCACGGATAGACGGCCACTGGTAGACGGCCACGGATAGACGGCCACGGGTAGGAATTTTGGAGCCCACAGACAGGCTCATATTTCCACACACACAAACACACATACATGCACACACAAACACACAGATTTGATAGAGACCAGCGAACCGATCGACAAGTCCCTGGTCGTGTGAGTCGTCGATAAGAAGAAATCAATCAGAATTTATCATCGCTCTGCTGTCGTTCTTTACACATCCATAGGATGTGGACAATTTTTACTTCTTTCTCTCTCAGTCGCTCTCTTTCTCTCTCTCTCTCTCTCTCTCAACCTCTCTCTCTCAACCTCTCCCCCCCCCCACACACACACACACAAACACACACACATTACTCACGTAACGTAACAATAACATTCACTCTCCGAAATTGTAACATTCTCCCACTTTTGCATATGTAAACTCTCTCTCTCTCTCCTTCTCTCTCTTTCTCTCTCTCTTTCTCTTTATATCTTCTCTCAGTTCTTATTTCTCCAGTGAAGTCCCAAGAGACTGAACTTTCTGTGAATATTAGATTCCTACTTGTTCACATCGGCAGCAGCATTCTCAGGTGTCTCCCCGCTCTACAGGCAGATATTCTCCAACTTCAGAGGCACTCTCATTTTTATCATCGAGAGTTTTGCTATTTGGGTAGATTATTTCCTACAAATGTCATCTTTCATTTCATTGGGTGCCGTCTCCACATCGAAGGTTGGCTACCATGGAGCGTCATTCATTCATTGGGTGCCGTCTTCACATCGAAGGTTGGCTACCATGGAGCGTCATTCATTCATTGGGTGCCGTCTCCACATCGAAGGTTGGCTACCATGGAGCGTCATTCATTCATTGGGTGCCGTCTTCACATCGAAGGTTGGCTACCATGGAGCGTCAATCATTCATTGGATGTCGTCTCCAAATCGAAGGTTGGCTACCAAGGAGCGCCAATTTACTCCGTCTCTTGTCTTGATGGTGCACTTTATCATAAGTCCACCTTTTGATATTATCACTCCACTGTAGTTTTGATCTGCCTCTGTCTCGTTTTCCTTGTACCTTCTCTTCAAAGACGACTTTTCATTAATTTTATTTTGTTTTGTCTTGGCAAAGGTTTATCTTTAACCTAATTTTTTTTATTTCTAAAAATATTAGACTCCACATTTCTGAAAAATAAAAGCAGAAATTTCAGAAAAATTGGAAGGCAAAGATATTTACCAAAAATGAGATGAAATCGGAGTACCGGTTCTAACATCGTAAAACATTGACACGTCGTTAAGTGCGACACAACAGAAGGTAATGTCTGGTTCAGAGCAAACGGCGCAAAAGAAGATTAAGAATAAATAAATAGATGATGAAATGGCAGATCCATGAATGCAAATATTAAATAGCCATCTCAACTCTAGCAGCTCCTGTAAACTCCCAAATATTAATAATTCACTTATTGAACGTTTTCAATGGATTGTCTAATTCTTCTCCTTCTATCTTTCAGCTCCCTGTGGAGCATAGGTCGTCAATAAACACTTTCAGCTCCCTGTGGAGCATAGGTCGTCAACAAACACTTTCAGCTCCCTGTGGAGCATAGGTCGTCAACAAACACTTTCAGCTCCCTGTGGAGCATAGGTCGTCAACAAACACTTTCAGCTTCTAGTGGAGCATAGGTCGTCAACAAACACTTTCAGCTTCTAGTGGAGCATAGGTCGTCAACAAACACTTTCAGCTTCTAGTGGAGCATAGGTCGTCAACAAACACTTTCAGCTCCCTGTGGAGCATAGGTCGTCAACAAACACTTTCAGCTTCTAGTGGAGCATAGGTCTTCAACAAACACTTTCAGCTTCTAGTGGAGCATAGGTCTTCAACAAACACTTTCAGCTTCTAGTGGAGCATAGGTCTTCAACAAACACTTTCAGCTTCTAGTGGAGCATAGGTCGTCAACAAACACTTTCAGCTTCTAGTGGAGCATAGGTCTTCAACAAACACTTTCAGCTCCCTGTGGAGCATAGGTCTTCAACAAACACTTTCAGCTTCTAGTGGAGCATAGGTCTTCAACAAACACTTTCAGCTCCCTGTGGAGCATAGGTCTTCAACAAACACTTTCAGCTCCCTGTGGAGCATAGGTCTTCAACAAACACTTTCAGCTCCCTGTGGAGCATAGGTCTTCAACAAACACTTTCAGCTCCCTGTGGAGCATAGGTCTTCAACAAACACTTTCAGCTCCCTGTGGAGCATAGGTCTTCAACAAACACTTTCAGCTTCCTGTGGAGCATAGGTCGTCAACAAACACTTTCAGCTCCCTGTGGAGCATAGGTCTTCAACAAACACTTTCAGCTCCCTGTGGAGCATAGGTCGCAACAAACACTTTCAGCTTCCTGTGGAGCATAGGTCGTCAACAAACACTTTCAGCTCCCTGTGGAGCATAGGTCTTCAACAAACACTTTCAGCTCCCTGTGGAGCATAGGTCGCAACAAACAATTTAAGCTCCCTGTGGAGCATAGGTCGCAACAAACAATTTAAGCTCCCTGTGGAGCATAGGTCGTCAACAAACACTTTCAGCTTCTAGTGGAGCATAGGTCGTCAACAAACACTTTCAGCTCCCTGTGGAGCATAAGTCTTCAACAAACACTTTCAGCTCCCTGTGGAGCATAGGTCGCAACAAACACTTTCAGCTTCCTGTGGAGCATAGGTCGTCAACAAACACTTTCAGCTTCTAGTGGAGCATAGGTCTTCAACAAACACTTTCAGCTCCCTGTGGAGCATAGGCCGTCAACAAACACTTTCAGCTTCCTGTGGAGCATAGGTCGTCAACAAACACTTTCAGCTTCTAGTGGAGCATAGGTCGTCAACAAACACTTTCAGCTCCCTGTGGAGCATAGGTCTTCAACAAACACTTTCAGCTCTCTGTGGAGCATAGGTCTTCAACAAACACTTTCAGCTCCCTGTGGAGCATAGGTCTTCAACAAACACTTTCAGCTTCCTGTGGAGCATAGGTCGCAACAAACACTTTCAGCTCCCTGTGGAGCATAGGTCTTCAACAAACACTTTCAGCTTCTAGTGGAGCATAGGTCGTCAACAAACACTTTCAGCTTCTAGTGGAGCATAGGTCGTCAACAAACACTTTCAGCTTCTAGTGGAGCATAGGTCTTCAACAAACACTTTCAGCTCCCTGTGGAGCATAGGTCGTCAACAAACACTTTCAGCTTCTAGTGGAGCATAGGTCTTCAACAAACACTTTCAGCTTCTAGTGGAGCATAGGTCTTCAACAAACACTTTCAGCTTCCCGTGGAGCATAGGTCTTCAACAAACACTTTCAGCTCCATGTGGATCATAGGTCGTCAACAAACACTTTCAGCTTCCTGTGGAGCATAGGTCTTCAACAAACACAATCCAAGCCGTTCTGTTTCTTGCCATTCTTTTAAGATCATTCCATGTCTTTCTCCCCATGTCTTTCTCTGCTTCCATCTGTCTTCTCCGCGAATATTTTGGTCTTCTTTGTCTCTACCCCTTCGGATTCCAAAAAAGGGCCTGTTGTGTAATACTCTCAGTTGACTTCCGTAGTGTGTGTCCTATCCAGCGCCATCGTCTTCGCTGTATCTCTTTATCCACTGGTATTTGACTGGTACATTTCCATAATTCTATGTTAGTGATTTTGTCCTGCCATTTCCATCCTTTTATTCTGCACAAACATCCATTTAATGAAAGTCTGTATCTTCATGATTGTCAATTTTGTTATTCTCCATGTTTCACAACCATATAATAGGACTGACTTTAACATTTTTATTTTTGTATCTAACCAAATTTATTTGAATGTCCACGTTTCCTGGTATAGCGAAGACACTTCTCCGACATTGATCGTAGATTTATTGAACTTCTACAATCAAGAGATGATGGTGCCAACAGTTGATACAAGACAGACTCAACAGACAGACAGTCACAGACTGGAACATTACGTACTACAAAATGGATACAGACAGAGAAAGACATACACATGGATCCACTGACACAGACAGACATACACATGGATCCACTGACACAGACAGACACACACATGGATCCACTGACACAGACAGACACACACATGGGTTCACTGACAGACAGAGACCCACAGACAGACATACACATGGGTTCACTGACATAGACAGAGACCCACAGACAGACATACACATGGGTTCACTGACACAGACAGATATCCACAGTCAGACATACACATGGGTCCACTGATACAGACAGAGACCCACAGACAGACATACACATGGGTTCACTGACACAGACAGAGACCCACAGACAGACATACACATGGGTTCACTGACACAGACAGATACCCACAGACAGACATACACATGGATCCACTGACACAGACAGAGACCCACAGACAGACATACACATGGATCCACTGACACAGACAGACATACACATGGGTTCACTGACACAGACAGAGAGCCACAGACAGACATACACATGGATCCACTGACACAGACAGAGACCCACAGACAGACATACACATGGATCCACTGACACAGACAGAGAGCCACAGACAGACATACACATGGATCCACTGACACAGACAGATACCCACAGACAGACATACACATGGGTTCACTGACACAGACAGACATACACATGGATCCACTGACACAGACAGACATACACATGGGTTCACTGACACAGACAGAGACCCACAGACAGACATACACATGGATCCACTGACACAGACAGACATACACATGGATCCACTGACACAGACAGACATACACATGGATCCACTGACACAGACAGACATACACATGGATCCACTGACACAGACAGACATACACATGGATCCACTGACACAGACAGACATACACATGGGTTCACTGACACAGACAGAGACCCACAGACAGACATACACATGGATCCACTGACACAGACAGACATACACATGGATCCACTGACACAGACAGACATACACATGGATCCACTGACACAGACAGAGACCCACAGACAGACATACACATGGATCCACTGACACAGACAGACATACACATGGGTTCACTGACACAGACAGAGAACCACAGACAGACATACACATGGATCCACTGACACAGACAGACATACACATGGGTTCACTGACACAGACAGAGACCCACAGACAGACATACACATAGGTTCACTGACACAGACAGATACCCACAGACAGACATACACATAGGTTCACTGACACAGACAGATACCCACAGACAGACATACACATGGATCCACTGACACAGACAGACATACACATGGGTTCACTGACACAGACAGAGAACCACAGACAGACATACACATGGATCCACTGACACAGACAGACATACACATGGGTTCACTGACACAGACAGATACCCACAGACAGACATACACATGGGTCCACTGACACAGACAGAGACCCACAGACAGACATACACATGGGTTCACTGACACAGACAGAGACCCACAGACAGACATACACGTGGGTCCACTGACACAGAAGCGTGATAGACACAGGAGAACCGATCGACAGGTCACAGAGTCTGTGAGTCTCCTATAAGAAGAAATCAATCACGATTTATCTCCCTTCATCAATCATTCATTTACAGATGATTCATCTTAATATCATCTGTGTGTGTGTTTCTCTCTCTCTCTCTCTCTCTCTCTCTCTCTCTCTCTCTCTCTATTTCGCAAATGCAGTAACACTTTACTGTCAAATATCTATTTCTCCTTATCTCGCGTTCTGTACTTCATTCTCACGTATATTTCTCTCAAAATAGTCCTTACTTCTCACATCTCTCTCATATTTTATACGTTATTCTCAGTTTTACTTCTCTCATTCTAAACTTTACTCTCCATCTCTCTTATTCTAAACTACTAATGTCTTATATATCTACTGCGTGTTCATTGTTAACTTTCTCGCTCTCATTTCACACTCTTTCTCTTATTTCTTTCATTCTTTCGATGAAACACATTCTATCTCACCTTCTAGTCTCTATGTCCATCTCTCCCAATAGTCTCTATGTCCATCTCTCCCACTAGTCTCTATGTCCATCTCTCCCAATAGTCTCTATGTCTATCTCTCCCACTAGTCTCTATGTCCATCTCTCCTACTAGTCTCTATGTCCATCTCTCCTACTAGTCTCTATGTCCATCTCTCCTACTAGTCTCTATGTCCATCTCTCCTACTAGTCTCTATGTCCATCTCTCCTACTAGTCTCTATGTCCATCTCTCCTACTAGTCTCTATGTCCATCTCTCCTACTAGTCTCTATGTCCATCTCTCCTACTAGTCTCTATGTCCATCTCTCCTACTAGTCTCTATGTCCATCTCTCCTACTAGTCTCTATGTCCATCTCTCCTACTAGTCTCTATGTCCATCTCTCCCAATAGTCTCTATGTCCATCTCTCCCACTAGTCTCTATGTCCATCTCTCCTACTAGTCTCTATGTCCATCTCTCCACTAGTCTCTATGTCCATCTCGCCCACTAGTCTCTATGTCCATCTCTCCCACTAGTCACTATGTCCATCTCTCCCACTAGTCTCTATGTCCATCTCTCCTACTAGTCTCTATGTCCATCTCGCCCACTAGTCTCTATGTCCATCTCTCCCACTAGTCTCTATGTCCATCTCTCCCACTAGTCTCTATGTCCATCTCTCCCACTAGTCACTATGTCCATCTCTCCCACTAGTCTCTATGTCCATCTCTCCTACTAGTCTCTATGTCCATCTCGCCCACTAGTCTCTATGTCCATCTCGCCCACTAGTCTCTATGTCCATCTCTCTCAATAGTTTCTATGTCCATCTCTCCCACTAGTCTCTATGTCCATCTCTCCCACTAGTCTCTATGTCCATCTCTCCCACTAGTCTCTATGTCCATCTTTCCTACTATTCTCTATGTCAATCTCGCCCACTAGTCTCTATGTCCATCTCGCCCACTAGTCTCTATGTCCATCTCTCCCACTAGTCTCTATTTCGATCTCTCCCACTAGTCTCTATGTCCATCTCTCCCACTAGCCTCTGTGCCCATCTCTCCCACTAGTCTCTATGTCCATCTCTCCCACTAGTCTCTATGTCCATCTCTCCCACTAGTCTCTATGTCCATCTCTCCTACTAGCCTCTATGTCCATCTCTCCCACTAGCCTCTGTGCCCATCTCTCCTACTAGTCTCTATGTCCATCTCTCCCACTAGTCTCTATGTCCATCTCTCCCACTAGTCTCTATGTCCATCTCTCCCACTAGTCTCTATGTCCATCTCTCCCACTAGTCTCTATGTCCATCTCTCCTACTAGCCTCTATGTCCATCTCTCCCACTAGCCTCTGTGCCCATCTCTCCTACTAGTCTCTATGTCCATCTCTCCTACTAGTCTCTATGTCCATCTCTCCTACTAGTCTCTATGTCCATCTCTCCCAATAGTCTCTATGTCCATCTCTCCCACTAGTCTCTATGTCCATCTCTCCTACTAGTCTCTATGTCCATCTCTCCACTAGTCTCTATGTCCATCTCGCCCACTAGTCTCTATGTCCATCTCTCCCACTAGTCACTATGTCCATCTCTCCCACTAGTCTCTATGTCCATCTCTCCTACTAGTCTCTATGTCCATCTCGCCCACTAGTCTCTATGTCCATCTCGCCCACTAGTTCTATGTCCATCTCTCCCACTAGTCACTATGTCCATCTCTCCCACTAGTCACTATGTCCATCTCTCCCACTAGTCTCTATGTCCATCTCTCCTACTAGTCTCTATGTCCATCTCGCCCACTAGTCTCTATGTCCATCTCGCCCACTAGTCTCTATGTCCATCTCTCTCAATAGTTTCTATGTCCATCTCTCCCACTAGTCTCTATGTCCATCTCTCCCACTAGTCTCTATGTCCATCTCTCCCACTAGTCTCTATGTCCATCTTTCCTACTATTCTCTATGTCAATCTCGCCCACTAGTCTCTATGTCCATCTCGCCCACTAGTCTCTATGTCCATCTCTCCCACTAGTCTCTATTTCGATCTCTCCCACTAGTCTCTATGTCCATCTCTCCCACTAGCCTCTGTGCCCATCTCTCCCACTAGTCTCTATGTCCATCTCTCCCACTAGTCTCTATGTCCATCTCTCCCACTAGTCTCTATGTCCATCTCTCCTACTAGCCTCTATGTCCATCTCTCCCACTAGCCTCTGTGCCCATCTCTCCTACTAGTCTCTATGTCCATCTCTCCCACTAGTCTCTATGTCCATCTCTCCCACTAGTCTCTATGTCCATCTCTCCCACTAGTCTCTATGTCCATCTCTCCCACTAGTCTCTATGTCCATCTCTCCTACTAGCCTCTATGTCCATCTCTCCCACTAGCCTCTGTGCCCATCTCTCCTACTAGTGTCTATGTCCATCTCTCCCACTAGCCTCTGTGCCCATCTATCCTACTAGCCTCTATGTCCATCTCTCCCACTAGCCTCTGTGCCCATCTCTCCTACTAGTCTCTATGTCTATCTCTCCTACTAGTCTCGATGTCCATCTCTCCTACTAGACTCTATGTCCATCTCTCCCACTAGCCTCTGTGCCCATCTCTCCCACTAGTCTTTGTGCCCATCTCTCCCACTAGTCTCTATGTCCATCTCTCCCACTAGTCTCTATGTCCATCTCTCCTACTAGTCTCTATGTCCATCTCTCCCACTAGTCTCTATGTCCATCTCTCCCACTAGTCTCTATGTCCATCTCTCCCACTAGTCTCTATGTCCATCTCTCCCACTAGTCTCTATGTCCATCTCTCCTACTAGTCTCTATGTCCATCTCTCCCACTAGTCTCTATGTCCATCTCGCCCACTAGTCTCTATGTCCATCTCTCCCACTAGTCTCTATGTCCATCTCTCCCACTAGTCTCTATGTCCATCTCTCCACTAGTCTCTATGTCCATCTCTCCTACTAGTCTCTATGTCCATCTCTCCACTAGTCTCTATGTCCATCTCTCCCACTAGTCTCTAAGTCCATCTCTCCCACTAGTCTCTATGTCCATCTCTCCCACTAGTCTCTATGTCCATCTCTCCTACTATTCTCTATGTCAATCTCGCCCACTAGTGTCTATGTCCATCTCTCCCACTAGTCTCTATGTCCATCTCTCCCACTAGTCTCTATGTCCATCTCTCCCACTAGTCTCTATGTCCATCTCTCCTACTATTCTCTATGTCAATCTCGCCCACTAGTCTCTGTCCATCTCGCCCACTAGTGTCTATGTCCATCTCTCCCACTAGTCTCTATGTCCATCTCTCCCACTAGTCTCTATGTCCATCTCTCCCACTAGTCTCTATTTCCATCTCTCCCACTAGTCTCTATATCCATCTCTCCTACTAGTCTCTATGTCCATCTCTCTCACTAGTCTCTATGTCCATCTCTCCTACTAGTCTCTATGTCCATCTCTCCCACTAGTCTCTATGTCCATCTCTCCCAATAGTCTCTATGTCCATCTCTCCCAATAGTTTCTATGTCCATCTCTCCTACTAGTCTCTATGTCCATCTCTCCCACTAGTCTCTATGTCCATCTCTCCCACTAGTCTCTATGTCCATCTCTCCTACTAGCCTCTATGTCCATCTCTCCCACTGGTCTCTATGTCCATCTCTTCCACTAGCCTCTATGTCCATCTCTCCCACTAGTCTCTATGTCCATCTCTCCTACTAGTCTCTATGTCCATCTCTCCCACTAGTCTCTATGTCCATCTCTCCCACTAGTCTCTATGTCCATCTCTCCTACTAGTCTCTATGTCCATCTCTCCCACTGGTCTCTATGTCCATCTCTCCCACTAGCCTCTATGTCCATCTCTCCCACTAGCCTCTATGTCCATCTCTCCCACTAGTCTCTATGTCCATCTCTCCTACTAGCCTCTATGTCCATCTCTCCTACTAGTCTCTATGTCCATCTCTCCCACTAGCCTCTATGTCCATCTCTCCCACTAGTCTCTATGTCCATCTCTCCCACTAGTCTCTATGTCCATCTCTCCCACTAGCCTCTATGTCCATCTCTCCCACTGGTCTCTATGTCCATCTCTCCCACTAGCCTCTATGTCCATCTCTCCCACTAGTCTCTATGTCCATCTCTCCTACTAGTCTCTATGTCCATCTCTCCTACTAGCCTCTATGTCCATCTCTCCCACTAGTCTCTATGTCCATCTCTCCCAATAGTCTCTATGTCCATCTCTCCCAATAGTCTCTATGTCCATCTCTCCTACTAGTCTCTATGTCCATCTCTCCCACTAGTCTCTGTGTCCATCTCTCCCACTAGTCTCTATGTCCATCTCTCCCACTAGTCTCTGTGTCCATCTCTCCTACTAGTCTCTATGTCCATCTCTCCCACTAGTCTCTATATCCATCTCTCTACTAGTCTCTATGTCCATCTCTCCAACTAGTCTCTATGTCCATCTCTCCCACTAGTCTCTATGTCCATCTCTCCCACTAGTCTCTATGTCCATCTCTCCTACTACTCTCTCAGAATCAGTGACATAGAGGCAGACAAGGGAAGACCGAATAAGGGAGTCATGGAGAGAGAATGAGAGTAGGGGAGAGAGATTGAAATAGAAGATGAGAGAAAATAAGACAGCCGGGCAGAGAGAATTAGAGAGCCGGGGAGAGAGAGTATTTGAGAGACGACTAGAGAAGAAGAGTGTCGGGGAGAGAGAATGAGAGAGTCGGATAGAGAGAATGAGAGAGCAGGGGAGAGAGAATGAGAGAGCAGGGGAGAGAATGAGAGAGCAGGGAAAAGAGAATGAGAGAGCAGAGGAGAGAGATTGAGAAAGCAGCGGAGAGAGAATGAGAGAGCAGGGGAGAGAGAATGAGAGAGCAGGGGAGAGAGAATGAGAGAGCCATTGAGACTGAATGAGAGAGCAGGGGAGAGAGAATGAGAGAGCAGGGGAGAGAGAATGAGAGAGCAGGGGAGAGAGAATGAGAGAGCCAGTGAGACTGAATGAGAGAGCAGGGGAGAGAGAATGAGAGAGCAGGGGAGAGCAGGGGAGAGAGAATGAAAGAGTCGGGGAGAGAGAGCCAAGGAGAGAGAATAAGAGAGCCAGTGAGACTGAATGAGAGAGCAGGGGAGAGAGAATGAGAGAGAGCATATGGCTAGCGAGGATGAGAGAGCCAAGGAGAGAGAACGAGAGAGCCAAGGAGAGAGAACGAGAGAGCCAGTGAGAGAAAATGAGAGAGCCGGGGAGAGAGAATGAGAGATCTGTGGAGAGAATGAGAGAGCTCGGGAGAGAATGAGAGCCAGGGAGAGAGAATGAGACAGTCGGGGAGAGAAAATGAGAGAGCCGGGGAGAGAGAATGAGAGAGCCGGGGGGAGAGAATGAGTGAGCCGAGGAGAGAGAATGAGATAGCCGAGGAGAGAGAATGAGTGAGCCGAGGAGAGAGAATGAGATAGCCGAGGAGAGAGAATGAGTGAGCCGAGGAGAGAGAATGAGATAGCCGAGGAGAGAGAATGAGTGAGCCGAGGAGAGAGAATGAGATAGCCGAGGAGAGAGAATGAGATAGCCGAGGTGAGAGAATGAGTGAGCCGAGGAGAGAGAATGAGATAGCCGAGGAGAGAGAATGAGTGAGCTGAGGAGAGAGAATGAGATAGCCGAAGAGAGAGAATGAGATAGCCGAGGAGAGAGAATGAGATAGCCAAGGAGAAAGAATGTGAGATCCGTGGAGACAGAATGAGAGAGCTTGGGAGAGAGAATGAGAAAGCTTGAGAGAGAGAATGAGAGAGCCGGGGAGAGAAAATGAGAGAGAGCCAGGGAGAGAAAATGAGAGATCCGAGGAGAGAGAATTAGAGAGAGCAGAGAGAGCAGAGAGAGATTGAGAGAAATGAGGAGAGAGATTGTGAGATCTGGGGAGATAGATTGAGAGTGCCGGGGAGAGATAATGAGAGAGCAGTGGAGAGATATGAGAGAGCCATGGAGAGAGAATGAGAGAGCCGGGGAGAGAGAATGAGAGAGCTGGGGAGAGAGAATGAGATAGCTGGAGAGGGACTGAGAGATAGGGTGAGATTGAGTTACGTAGAGAGAGAGGCAAGAGAGACAGTGGAGAATGAGTGACATAGATAGAAACAATGAGAAACAGGAGAGAGACAGGAAGGAATGACTGGCGCAGGGAGAGAGAGACAGCGGGATACTTAGTGACATAGAGACAGACTGTGATAGAGAGACGGATAAAGACACGGAAACGATGAGTGACAGAGTGAAAGAGGAGACAGACATTGAGAGAATGTGTGACATAGATTTTTTTGTTTAATGAGACAGAACGGAAGAGAAAGAGACACGGTTGATTGATATTGCCAAAAAAGAAACCCCAAAAGACCCCAAAGATCGACAGAAACCTCAATCTGCCCCTACCGCTATCTAAAGGATTAATCAAACGACACATTTCTCTGGACGGCCACGAGGTAAGTGACAGGATTGGACGGCCAGTGATACGGGGATAGATCTCTAAAAGTGGATGAAAGCTATGAGGAAAGTGAGAGAGACCTGGTATGGAAGTCGGAAATAATGATGGTTGATGTCAACGGAGCTTGAAAGCTGAAACATGGAGTGGAATATCTGGAGCTGGCCTCACTGTTTGGGTACAAGAGTAAATGAGGAGACTAGACGATGTGGATACAAGAATAAATGAGGGGACTAGACGTTGTGGGTACCAGAATAAATGAGGGGACTAGACGTTGTGGGTACAAGAATATATGAGGAGATTAGACGATGTGGGTACAAGAATAAATGAGGAGATTAGACGATGTGGGTACAAGAATAAATGAGGAGATTAGACGATGTGGGTACAAGAATAAATGAGGAGATTAGACGATGTGGGTACAAGAATAAATGAGGAGATTAGACGATGTGGGTACAAGAATAAATGAGGAGATTAGACGATGTGGGTACAAGAATAAATGAGGAGATTAGACGATGTGGGTACAAGAATAAATTAGGAGATTAGACGATGTGGGTACAAGAATAAATGAGGAGACTAGACGCTGTGGGTACAAGAATAAATGAGGGGACTAGACGATGTGGGTACAAGAATAAATTAGGAGACTAGACGCTGTGGGTACAAGAATAAATGAGGGGACTAGACGATGTGGGTACAAGAATAAATCAGGTGACTAGACGATGTGGGTACAAGAATAAATCAGGGGACTAGACGATGTGGGTACAAGAATAAATGAGGAGACTAGACGATGTGGGTACAAGAATAAATGAGGAGACTAGACGCTGTGGGTACAAGAATAAATGAGGAGACTAGACGCTGTGGGTACAAGAATAAATGAGGGGACTAGACGATGTGGGTACAAGAATAAATGAGGAGACTAGACGATGTGGGTACAAGAATAAATGAGGAGACTAGACGATGTGGGTACAAGAATAAATGAGGAGACTAGACGCTGTGGGTACAAGAATAAATGAGGGGACTAGACGATGTGGGTACAAGAATAAATGAGGGGACTAGACGATGTGGGTACAAGAATAAATCAGGTGACTAGACGATGTGGGTACAAGAATAAATCAGGGGACTAGACGATGTGGGTACAAGAATAAATCAGGGGACTAGACGATGTGGGTACAAGAATAAATCAGGGGACTAGACGATGTGGGTACAAGAATAAATCAGGGGACTAGACGATGTGGGTACAAGAATAAATGAGGGGACTAGACGATGTGTGACTCATGCGTAGAGTACTGTAGGATATATTTTATTCTTCTTTCTCAACTTTTTCGTCTTCTTCCTATTCCCCTTCTTCCTCCTCTTTTCTTCTCCCCTCCTCTTCTTCCTATTGTTCATACACCTCCTCCTCTTCTACTTTTTTCTCCTCCTCTTATTCCTTCAACTCTTGTAGTTCTCCCTCCTCCTCCTCTTTTTTTCCTTCCTCCTCCTCCTCTTTTTCTCTTTCCTCCTCCTTTTTTTCTCCTTTATCCTCCACTTTGCTTCCTCCTCTTTTTCGTCGTCCTCCTCCTCTTTTTCGTCCTCCTCCTCCTCTTTCTCCTCCTCTTTTTTTTCCTCCTTCTCCTCTTTTTTTTCCTCCTCCTCCTCTTTTTCTCTTTCCTCCTCCTTTTTTCTCCTTTATCCTCCACTTTACTTCCTCCTCTTTTTCTTCCTCCTCCTCCTCTTTTTCGTCGTCCTCCTCCTCTTTCTCCTACTCTTTTTTTTCCTCCTTCTCCTCTTTTTTTTTCCTCCTCCTCCTCTTTTTCTCTTTCCTCCTCCTTTTTTTCTCCTTTATCCTTCACTTTGCTTCCTCCTCTTTTTCGTCGTCCTCCTCCTCTTTTTCGTCCTCCTCCTCCTCTTTCTCCTCCTCTTTTTTTTCCTCCTTCTCCTCTTTATTTCCTCCTTCTGCTCTTTTCCTTCCTCCTCCTCCTCCTCTTTTTCTTCTTCTTCCTCATCCTCCTTTTCCTCATCGTCTTCCTCCTCTTCTTCCTTCACCTTTACTACTTCTCCCTCCTCCTCTATCTCTTCCTCATCCTCCTCCTCTTCTTCCTCATATCCTTTTTCTCATCTTCTTCCTCCTCTTCTACTTCTTACTTCTCCTCCTCTTCTCCCTTCTCCCTTCTCCACCTCAACGTCCTCTTCTTCTTCCTCCTCCTCCACCTCTTTTCCTCCTCCTCCACCTCTTCTTCCTCCATCTCAACGTCCTCCTCCGCCTTTTCTTGCTCCACCTCCACGTCCTCCTCTTCTTCCTACTCCAACTTTTCTTCCTCCACCTCCACGTCCTCCTCTGCTTCCTCCTCCAACTTTTCTTCCTCCACCTCCACGTCCTTCTCTTCTTTCTCCTCCAACTTTTCTTCCTCCACCTCCACGTCCTTCTCTTCTTCCTCCTCCAACTTTTCTTCCTCCACGTCCTTGCTCTTCTTCCTCCTCCAACTTTTCTTCCTCCACCTCCACGTCCTTCTCTCCTTCCTCCTCCAACTTTTCTCCCTCCACCTCCACGTCCTCCTCTTCTTCCTCCTCCAACTTTTCTTCCTCCACGCCCTTTTCTTCCTCCTCCAACTTTTCTTCCTTCACCTCCACGTCCTTCTCTTCTTCCTCCTCCAACTTTTCTTCCTCCACGCCCTTTTCTTCCTCCTCCAACTTTTCTTCCTTCACCTCCACGTCCTTCTCTTCTTCCTCCTCCAACTTTTCTTCCTCCACGTCCTTCTCTTCTTCCTCCTCCAACTTTTCTTCCTCCACGTCCTTCTCTTCTTCCTCCTCCAACTTTTCTTCCTCCACGTCCTTCTCTTCTTCCTCTTCCAACTTTTCTTCCTCCACGTCCTTCTCTTCTTCCTCTTCCAACTTTTCTTCCTCAACGTTCTTCTCTTCTTCCTCCTCCAACTTTTCTTCCTCCACGTCCTTCTCTTCTTCCTCCTCCAACTTTTCTTCCTCCACGTCCTTCTCTTCTTCCTCCTCCAACTTTTCTTCCTCCACGTCCTTCTCTTCTTCCTCTTCCAACTTTTCTTCCTCCACGTCCTTCTCTTCTTCCTCCTCCAACTTTTCTTCCTCCACCTCCACGTCCTTCTCTTCTTCCTCCTCCAACTTTTCTTCCTCCACCTCCACGTCCTTCTCTTTTTCCTCCTGCAACTTTTCTTCTTCCACCTCCACGTCCTTCTCTTCTTCCTCCTGCAACTTTTCTTCCTCCACCTCCACGTCCTTCTCTTTTTCCTCCTGCAACTTTTCTTCCTCCACCTCCACGTCCTTCTCTTCTTCCTCCTGCAACTTTTCTTCCTCCACCTCCACGTCCTTCTCTTTTTCCTCCTGCAACTTTTCTTCCTCCACCTCCACGTCCTTCTCTTCTTCCTCCTGCAACTTTTCTTCTTCCACCTCCACGTCCTTCTCTTCTTCCTCCTGCAACTTTTCTTCCTCCACCTCCACGTCCTTCTCTTCTTCCTCCTGCAACTTTTCTTCTTCCACCTCCACGTCCTTCTCTTCTTCCTCCTGCAACTTTTCTTCCTCCACCTCCACGTCCTCCTCTTCTTCCTCCTGCAACTTTTCTTCCTCCACCTCCACGTCCTTCTCTTCTTCCTCCTGCAACTTTTCTTCCTCCACCTCCACGTCCTTCTCTTTTTCCTCCTGCAACTTTTCTTCCTCCACCTCCACGTCCTTCTCTTCTTCCTCCTCCAACTTTTCCACCACCTCCACGTCCTCCTCTTCTTCCTCCTCCAACTTTTCTTCCTCCACCTCCACGTCCTCCTCTTCTTCCTCCTCCACCTTTTCTTCCACCACCTCCACGTCCTCCTCTTCTTCCTCCTCCAACTTTTCTTCCTCCACCTCCACGTCCTCCTCTTCTTCCTCCTCCACCTTTTCTTCCACCACCTCCACGTCCTCCTCTTCTTCCTCCTCCTCCTCTTCTTCCTCCTCAACCAACGTTGCAGCGGGAGTCGCCAGTCGCTGAACGCTGCGGGACTTGCTTAAGAACGAACCTGAGCACCTATGGGACATGTCCGGAGTGCAGTGTCGACGACCAACAAACAACCCAATAGGTACACTCTTTCAAAATGAATGCGTCGCCCCAAGACTCACTTCCACGCCATCTACTAAATTAAATATATCACTTCGGGGTCATTGATTTCCTCACGCGACCCACAACATGGATCTCTCAGATGGACGGAACCCAGAACGTGGTTGGAGCGGAGTGATCAAGAAGTGATGAAGGAAAAGGCGGGAACTGAATTAAGGACCCCAAGCTGTTTTCAGTAGACGGTTCTCAAATTATGAGATTGACGGGGTACTAAAATAGCACTTTCTTAGTAAAGGTGAAGGTATCACTTAGGCTTAGTAAAGGTGAAGGTATCACTTAGGCTTAGTAAAGGTGAAGGTATCACTTAGGCTTAGTAAAGGTGAAGGTATCACTTAGGCTTAGTAAAGTAGGAGACTTGAACCGGCGTCTTAGCACGCGAGTTTACATCCATATGTTCTCGGAAGTCTCTCCAGAAATGTTCGGAGACTTCTGGATAGTGTCGCTTCAAACATCGAAATTCACGATGCGAGGCGCCATTCCTCACCTTCCCAGAGTAACACCCTGGTACCTATTTTTGTCAGCGGCTGGGTCGACCGTGGAGGTATTTTTTTTTTCAAATACGCGTACAATTCACACTGCTCCCAGCGAGAATCGAACACGGGTTGTCTGAACGTCGGTAGCCCAGTCGGGTGGGTTGCCCAACTAGGCTACGGTGGCCCCCTACTTTCTTAGTCTTTCAGCTTGACCCTGAATTGTGTATAATCAAGTGTCAATTTGGATTACGTTGACATATTGCACAAATAGAATTTAGAATGTCTAGGATTGCACTTCATGACTATCGCCACAAATAAACAGAACATCAACATAACTATAGAAGGCAGACAACTAAAACAGGTAGAGGCATTCAAATATAGAGGAAGTCTAATGACAAACGACAATTAACAAACAGCCGAGATAGACTAAAGATGCAACAAAAGCTTGTCAAATCATTGAACAGTTATCACCACTATTGTCCAACAAGGAAATAACTCTGAAGTCAAAACGAGCACACTACAATACAATCTTCATCCCAACATTGTGCTACCAATGCCAGACCTGGACCCTAGATGCAAGAACAATAAGAAAAAATAACCTCTACAGAGATGAAATGTGTTAGACGAATGACAGGAAACAGTCTAAAAGATAAGATCAGAAATGAAGAACTGAGAAAAAAGCTAGGAATAGCCCCCGCCATAGAATATATAAGGAAACAACAGATAACATGGTTTGGCCACGTGACAAGACAGAAAGATGTATACACAACACAACGAGCCTTCAATAAACGTTGTGAGAACACCAGACCCAAGGGTCGGCTAAAACAATAGAAGGATCGACGGAATATTAGAAGCACTAGGAAACATAACAGCAGGAGAGGCAAACAGAAGAGCAAAAGATGGATTGATGGAATATTAGAAACACTAGGAAACATAACAGCAGGAGAGGCAAACAGAAGTGCAAAAGATGGATTGATGGAATATTAGAAACACTAGGAAACATAGCAGGAGAGGACAACAGAAGAGCAAAATATGGATTGATGGAATATTAGAAACACTAGGAAACATAACAGCAGGAGAGGCAAACAGAAGAGCAAAAGATGGATTGATGGAATATTAGAAACACTAGGAAACATAACAGCAGGAGAGGCCAACAGAAGAGCAAAAGATGGATTGATGGAATATTAGAAACACTAGGAAACATAACAGCAGGAGAGGTCAACAGAAGAGCAAAAGATGGATTGATGGAATATTAGAAACACTAGGAAACATAACAGCAGGAGAGGCCAACAGAAGAGCAAAAGATGGATTGATGGAATATTAGAAACACTAGGAAACATAACAGCAGGAGAGGTCAACAGAAGAGCAAAAGATGGATTGATGGAATATTAGAAACACTAGGAAACATAACAGCAGGAGAGGTCAACAGAAGAGCAAAAGATGGATTGATGGAATATTAGAAACACTAGGAAACATAACAGCAGGAGAGGTCAACAGAAGAGCAAAAGATGTATTGATGGAATATTAGAAACACTAGGAAACATAACAGCAGGAGAGGCCAACAGAAGAGCAAAAGATGGATTGATGGAATATTAGAAACACTAGGAAACATAACAGCAGGAGAGGCCAACAGAAGAGCAAAAGATGGATTGATGGAATATTAGAAACACTAGGAAACATAACAGCAGGAGAGGTCAACAGAAGAGCAAAAGATGGATTGATGGAATATTAGAAACATGGGAAACATAACAGCAGGAGAGGCCAACAGAAGAGCAAAAGATGGATTGATGGAATATTAGAAACACTAGGAAACATAACAGCAGGAGAGGTCAACAGAAGAGCAAAAGATGGATTGATGGAATATTAGAAACATGGGAAACATAACAGCAGGAGAGGTCAACAGAAGAGCAAAAGACCACAAATTATATCTCCTCTCGACGCTGAAAAGCAAATGAGGAGGGAAAGAAGAAGAAGAAGGATTGCTCGATTGCTGATAAGGGTAGGAGGATTGCTGGATCATCATCAAGTGCCATGCCTGCTGGCGTAGGTGATCATGTCTCTCCACAACTTTCGATCTCGACAATTATTTATCATTTCTGTTGTTGACCTTCTGCCAAGCCATTCTCTTAAGCTGTCTGGTATCTTTTCTCTTTGCTTCCCTCTATCTCTTCGTCCCTCAATTTTCCCAGTTGTTACAATATATTCCAGTTGTTCTCTTCTCATTACATGGCCAAAAAATGATGATTGTTTCTTCCTAATATTGGAAATTAGCTCTCTTTTTGCTTTGGCCTCTCTCAGAACATCTTCATTACTCTTCTTCGCTGTCCATGGTATTCTCAACATTCTTCTGTAAAACCACATTTCTACAGACTCCAGTGATTTTCTTGTCTGTTGTCCTATTGTCCATGATTCACATCCATATGTTAAGACTGGCTCTACATAACATATAAGAACTCTTTTTCTTGCTTCCATTATCAACAATGGGATGTACAGTATCCTCCTAATTGGCTGGAAAGCTTCTTTTGCCTGAGCCAATCTACAAGGGGAGTGCGACAATACATTTCTGGAGCCAAGGGTACAGTGACAGTGCACTTGTTGAGCAAAGGGTACAGTGACAGTGCACTTGTTGAGCCAAGGGTACAGTGACAGTGCACTTGTTGAGCCAAGGGTACAGTGACAGTGCACTTGTTGAGCAAAGGGTACAGTGACAGTGCACTTGTTGAGCCAAGGGTACAGTGACAGTGCACTTGTTGAGCCAAGGGTACAGTGACAGTGCACTTGTTGAGCCAAGGGTACAGTGACAGTGCACTTGTTGAGCAAAGGGTACAGTGACAGTGCACTTGTTGAGCCAAGGGTACAGTGACAGTGCACTTGTTGAGCCAAGGGTACAGTGACAGTGCACTTGTTGAGCCAAGGGTACAGTGACAGTGCACTTGTTGAGCAAAGGGTACAGTGACAGTGCACTTGTTGAGCAAAGGGTACAGTGACAGTGCACTTGTTGAGCAAAGGGTACAGTGACAGTGCACTTGTTGAGCCAAGGGTACAGTGACAGTGCACTTGTTGAGCAAAGGGTACAGTGACAGTGCACTTGTTGAGCCAAGGGTACAGTGACAGTGCACTTGTTGAGCAAAGGGTACAGTGACAGTGCACTTGTTGAGCAAAGGGTACAGTGACAGTGCACTTGTTGAGCCAAGGGTACAGTGACAGTGCACTTGTTGAGCCAAGGGTACAGTGACAGTGCACTTGTTGAGCAAAGGGTACAGTGACAGTGCACTTGTTGAGCAAAGGGTACAGTGACAGTGCACTTGTTGAGCCAAGGGTACAGTGACAGTGCACTTGTTGAGCCAAGGGTACAGTGACAGTGCACTTGTTGAGCCAAGGGTACAGTGACAGTGCACTTGTTGAGCAAAGGGTACAGTGACAGTGCACTTGTTGAGCAAAGGGTACAGTGACAGTGCACTTGTTGAGCAAAGGGTACAGTGACAGTGCACTTGTTGAGCCAAGGGTACAGTGACAGTGCACTTGTTGAGCAAAGGGTACAGTGACAGTGCACTTGTTGAGCCAAGGGTACAGTGACAGTGCACTTGTTGAGCAAAGGGTACAGTGACAGTGCACTTGTTGAGCAAAGGGTACAGTGACAGTGCACTTGTTGAGCAAAGGGTACAGTGACAGTGCACTTGTTGAGCAAAGGGTACAGTGACAGTGCACTTGTTGAGCCAAGGGTACAGTGACAGTGCACTTGTTGAGCAAAGGGTACAGTGACAGTGCACTTGTTGAGCCAAGGGTACAGTGACAGTGCACTTGTTAAGCCAAGGGTACAGTGACAGTGCACTTGTTAAGCCAAGGGTGCAGTGACAGTGCACTTGTTGAGCAAAGGGTATAGTGACAGTGCACTTGTTAAGCCAAGGGTACAGTGACAGTGCACTTGTTAAGCCAAGGGTACAGTGACAGTGCACTTGTTAAGCCAAGGGGACAGTGACAGTGCACTTGTTGAACCAAGGGTACAATGACAGTGCACTTGTTGAGCAAAGGGTACAATGACAGTGCACTTGTTGAGCAAAGGGTACGGTGACAGTGCACTTGTTGAGCTATGTACAGTGACAGTGCACTTGTTGAACCAAGGGTACAATGACAGTGCACTTGTTGGGCTATGTAAGTGACGGTGTTCTTGTTGAACCAAGGGTACAGTGGCAGTGCACTTGTTGAGCTATTTACAGTGACAGTGCACTTGTTGAGGCAAGGGTACAGTGACAGTGCACTTGTTGAGCCAATGGTACAATGGTAGTGCACTTGTTGAGCTATGTACAGTGACAGTGCACCTGTTGAACCAAGGGTACTGTGACAGTGCACTTGTTGAACCAATGGTACGGTGACAGTGCACTTGTTGAACCAAGGGTACAATGGCAGTGCACTTGTTGAGCCAAGGGTACAATGGCAGTGCACTTGTTGAGCTATATACAGTGACAGTGCACCTGTTGAACCAAGGGTAAGGTGACAGTGCACTTGTTGAACCAAGGGTACAGTGACAGTGCACTTGTTGAGCCAAGGGTACAGTGACAGTGCACTTCTAGAGCTATGTACAGTGACAATGCACTTGCTGAGCCAAGGGTACAGTGACAGTGCACTTGTTGAGCCATGGGGACGGTAAAGATACACTTCCGGAGCCATAAAGACGCTGGCAATTCACTTAAGGAGCCAAAGAGAGATGGAGCAGTCATTGAACACATATGGGCCACTGGCCTATAATAATTTGAGAATCTCTGTTCTGAATCAATTCTCCATTCCCAGCTGCTTGACGCTGAGTGTCTATCGTTTCTCTTCTCGTCACGTCCCGAGAGGTAGACTCCCATTGTGCAGAGCTCGCGGTATTGAAAGGAGCTTAACGTAAACCAGAGACGATGTTGGGATGGCTGATGTCCCTTGGGGAAGGGGCGGGGAAAGGGGGACTGCGGGGGTGTGGAGGCAAACTGGATGATGTCCTAGGATTCTGTGATATTTGTATGGAATTATTTCACTTCTTCAATCCATCAGTTAATTAATTTTCGAATCGAGTGTGGTAAACAGTCAGTGTCGGTTGGTGATTGAGTTAGCGAGTGGTTTGGGGCAGAGGTGGGCAGCCTACGGCCCGCGCGACAGAACCGGCCCGCCAAGCTATTTTGACCGGCCCTTGTACTTGATTTGAAAATTACTGTACACTATATACCCTGGACAAAATATTGAAATTTAAAAAATATTAAGCGACAAAACCAAACTTAAAATATTCAACTCAAACGTATTATCAACCCTTACCTACACATGTGAAAGCTGGAAAACATCAAAATAGATTGAGAGAAGACTAAACGCTTTTGAAGATAAATGTCTAAGAAAAATAGTATTTGTACAATGGAATGAGTTCAAAACTAATATAGAGATAAGAGAAATAGCCCTGCAGCCAACGATCTCATCTACAATGGAATGAATTCAAGACTAATATAGAGATAAGAGAAATGGTCATGCAACCAATGATCTCATCTACAATGGAATGAATTCAAGACTAATATAGAGATAAGAGAAATGGTCATACAACCAATGATCTCATCTACAATGGAATGAATTCAAGACTAATATAGAGATAAGAGAAATGGTCATGCAACCAACGATCTCATCTACAATGGAATGAATTCAAGACTAATATAGAGATAAGAGAAATGGTCATGCAACCAATGATCTCATCTACAATGGAATGAATTCAAGACTAATATAGAGATAAGAGAAATGGTCATACAACCAATGATCTCATCTACAATGGAATGAATTCAAGACTAATATAGAGATAAGAGAAATGGTCATGCAACCAACGATCTCATCTACAATGGAATGAATTCAAGACTAATATAGAGATAAGAGAAATGGCCATGCAACCAACGATCTCATCTACAATTAGGAAGAGAAGATGGACATATGTCAGACATGTGTTGAGAAGAGACAACAAGAGAATTACAAA
This sequence comes from Megaustenia siamemsis, assembly GCA_032433765.1. Classification (NCBI taxonomy): domain Eukaryota; kingdom Metazoa; phylum Mollusca; class Gastropoda; order Stylommatophora; family Ariophantidae; genus Megaustenia; species Megaustenia siamemsis. The sequence continues at coordinate 47,681,403 of JAVIAB010000159.1, forward strand.
ACAGGCTCTTCTATGGGAAACGTCAGGATACAGAAAAAGATGAAGACCTAGTGAAACACACAAAAAACACTTATAAGAGAAGCAAAGTTGACAGGCATAGACTGATTAGATAAGATGGAACATCTTGCCCAGAATAGAGATGGGTGACGAAAGACACAACAAGTCCTATGTGACATATAACGGCGGTGGACGGATCAAGAAAACGCCCCAAGCTAACAACAAAATGAATAAATAAATATTAACAAGAGCAAGATGGCTCAAGATAAGCCATCTATAGCTGTACACAGACCTGCGGGCTGACAGGAAATTCATGGAATACCAACTGGCGTGACGTTTTCAGCATAGCAATCAGAAGCAGTAGTGGGGTAAAGTGCTACCAGCCGTCTATAGTTGATATAGCTGATATAGCTGCTCTAGCTGATATAGTTGATATAGCTGATATAGCTGATATAGCTGATATAGCTGCTCTAGCTGCTATAGTTGATATAGCTGATATAGCTGATATAGTTGATATAGCTGATATAGCTGATATAGATGATATAGCTGATATAGCTGATCTAGCTGATATAGCTGATGTAGTCACGCTAGTTGGAGGGTCTTCCGGTTATATTTTCTGCTCCCGGGTCTTTGTAAATATATAGATGGCTGTGATTCACTCAACATAGCCAACTATATCTAAGGCCCACAAACTAGGAGAGTTTTCCTGAAATCAAACAAAGACTGTGACGTCCTCAGCTTTGCGAGTTATAGACAGCGTCATCTTACCAACGAATTATTTCAGGGTAAGGGCTATGTATGGAAATGTACCAGTCAAACATCAGTGGATAAAGAGATACAGCGAAGACGATGGCGCTGGATAGGACACACACTACGGAAGCCAACTGAGAGTATATCCTTGGCCACTAACCTACTTTCTAGTGTATATTCTTTACCACTAACCTACTTTCTACTGTATATCCTTGGCCGCTAACCTACTTTCTAGCGTATATCCTTGGCCAATAACCTACTTTCTAGCGTATATCCTTGGCCCCTAACCTACTTTCTAGCGTATATCATTGGCCACTAACCTACTTTCTAGCGTATATTCTTGACCACTAACCTACTTTCTAGTGTATATTCTTGGCGACTAACCTAAATTCCATTGTATATTCCTAGCAACAAGCTTATCCTCATATTTTCTTGTTTATATATTCTGCGACGTGTATATTTATATTTCTTCTTCTTTTTCTGCGATCATGGCTCATTCAGACTAGGACACTTTTATGAAGGCAGCTGTCTGATTAAGTGATTCGTTTGTCCCGCAGAGTTATATTTCTATTTATAGCCTCCTTCTGTGGACAGATCGATGCTCCATTGAGTTCCTGAAATCAATCGAACTAAAGCATCGGATATCGCTTAATAGTAAACTGCTGTACCAGCCATCATCGATCTGTCCTTTCATCTCCAGGCTTCTACCTAGGCAGATTGCAAGTCACGTGGATGAAACGTCATCAATGATTCATTTATTAGGCTAGAGGTGACAAAAATATACGGCCTGCGGAGCTGAGGCGGCCCGCTGCCTAATTCAAACTGGCCTCACGACGGAACATTCACTAATAAATAAAGTCTGTTCTGTGGCAGTGTCGCACTCTAACAAGACGTTAATTTTCCGTTGGCTTCTCCACTTGACCTTCAATACTCAGCTAAGGTTCCAAATAGTTGTAGTCTGCACAGCGAACACACCCGGTGACATCACATAAACTTCTAAGGTCAATCAGGCGAAAAGAGTCGATGTTTTTACTAGATCTTGTATATAGAACCATCATCATTGTACTTAGACAGTGCCCCTCCTCCCTGTGGAGCATAGGTCTTCAAGAAACACTTTCAGCTCCATGTGAAGCATAGGTCTTCAACAAACACTTCCAGCTCCCTGTGAAGCATAGGTCTTCAACAAACACTTTCAACCCCCTGTAAAGCATAGATCTTCAACAAACACTTTCAGCTCCCTGTGGAGCATAGGTCTTCAACAAACACTTTCAGCTCCCTGTGGAGCATAGGTCTTCAACAAACACTTTCAGCTCCATGTGGAGCATAGGTCTTCAACAAACACTTTCAGCTCCCTGTGGAGCATAGGTCTTCAACAAACACTTTCAGCTCCATGTGGAGCATAGGTCGTCAACAAACACTTTCAGCTCCCTGTGGAGCATAGGTCTTCAACAAACACTTTCAACTCCTGTGGAGGTCTTCAACAAAGACTTTCAGCTCCCTGTGGAGCATAGGTCTTCAACAAAAACTTTCAGCTCACTGTGGAGCATAGGTCTTCAACAAACACTTTCAGCTCCCTGTGGAGCATAGGTCTTCAACAAACACTTTCAGCTCCCTGTGGAGCATAGGCCCTCAACAATCATTTCCCAAGTGGTTCTGTTTCTTGCCATTCTTTTAAGATCATTCCATGTCTTCCCCAACATCTTCATCTCTGCTTCCATCTATCTTCTCCAAGAAATTATTTGTGTTTTCCTTTTTAGGACACAACATAACTGCACCAACACAACATAACTGCACCCACACAACATAACTGCACCCACACAACATAACTGCACCCACACAACATAACTGCACCCACACAACATAACTGCACCCACACAACATAACTGCACCCACACAACATAACTGCACCCACACAACATAACTGCACCCACACAACATAACTGCACCCACACAACATAACTGCACCCACACAACATAACTGCACCCACACAACATAACTGCACCCACACAACATAACTGCACCCATTTTTATGGTCGAGGGAAAGAAAAACAATAATCATAACGCAACGGCAGGAGAGGAGAGGGAACATGTGAAAAAATGAGGATGAGGAGGAAGAAGAATGAAAAGATTAAGAAGATGAGAAGGAAAAAAGGTGAAAAAGATGCTGACGAAAATGAAGTATGAAAAGATGAGGGGAAGGAATAAGGTGGGATAGATAATGAGGTGGAAAAAGAAGAAATTGGGGAGGAAGAAGAGTAGATGGAAGAAGGTGAGAAGGATGGTGATGGGGGAGAAGAGTTTGAGGCAGACAGAGAGACAGAAAGCAAGAAAGATAGGCAGGCAGATATTCATGACCACTAACCTACTTTCTAGAGTATATCCCTCGCTGGCCACTAACCTACTTTCTAGTGTATATTCTTGACCACTAACCTGCCTGTCTCTGACCACTAACCTACTTTCTAGTGTATATTCTTGACCACTAACCTATTTTCTAGTGTATATTCTTGACCACTAACCTATTTTCTAGTGTATATTCTTGACCACTAACCTACTTTCTAGTGTATATACTTGACCACTAACCTACTTTCTAGTGTATATTCTTGACCACTAACCTATTTTCTAGTGTATATTCTTGACCACTAACCTACTTTTTAGTGTATATTCTTGACCACTAACCTACTTTTTAGTGTATATTCTTGACCACTAACCTACTTTCTAGTGTATATTATTGACCACTAACCTATTTTCTAGTGTATATTCTTGACCACTAACCTACTTTCTAGTGTATATTCTTGGCGACTAACTTACATTCTAGTATATATACTTGACCACTAACCTTCTTTCTAGTGTATATACTTGACCACTAACCTACTTTCTAGTGTATATACTTGACCATTAACCTACTTTCTAGTGTATATACTTGACCATTAACCTACATTCTAGTGTATATATTTGACCACTAACCTACTTTCTAGTGTATATACTTGACCACAAACCTACTTTCTAGTGTATATACTTGACCACTAACCTACTTCTAGTGTATATACTTGACCACTAACCTACTTTCTAGTGTATATACTTGACCACTAACCTACTTTGTAGTGTATATATTTGACCACTAACCTACTTTCTAGTGTATATACTTGACCACTAACCTACTTTCTAGTGTATATACTTGACCACTAACCAACTTTCTAGTGTATATTCTTGACCACTAACCTACTTTCTAGTGTATATACTTGACCACTAACCTCCTTTATATTGTATATACTTGACCACTAACCTACTTTCTAGTGTATATACTTGACCACTAACCTACTTCTAGTGTATATACTTGACCATTAACCTACTTTCTAGTGTATATACTTGACCACTAACCTCCTTTATATTGTATATACTTGACCACTAACCTACTTTCTAGTGTATATACTTGACCACTAACCTACTTTCTAGTGTATATACTTGACCACTAACCTACTTTCTAGTGTATATACTTGACCATTAACCTACTTTCTAGTGTATATTCTTGGCGACTAACTTACATTCTAGTATATATATTTGACCACTAACCTACTTTCTAGTGTATATACTTGACCACTAACCTACTTTCTAGTGTATATACTTGACCACTAACCTACTTCTAGTGTATATACTTGACCACTAACCTACTTTCTAGTGTATATACTTGACCACTAACCTACTTTCTAGTATATATACTTGACCACTAACCTACTTTCTAGTGTATATTCTTGACCACTAACCTACTTCTAGTGTATATACTTGACCACTAACCTACTTTCTAGTGTATATACTTGACCACTAACCTACTTCTAGTGTATATACTTGACCACTAACCTACTTTCTAGTGTATATTCTTGACCACTAACCTACTTCTAGTGTATATACTTGACCACTAACCTACTTCTAGTGTATATACTTGACCATTAACCTACTTTCTAGTGTATGTTCTTGACCACTAACCTACTTCTAGTGTATATACTTGACCACTAACCTACATTCTAGTGTATGTTCTTGACCACTAACCTACTTCTAGTGTATATACTTTACCACTAACCTCCTTTATATTGTATATACTTGACCACTAACCTAATTTCTAGTGTATATACTTGACCACTAACCTACTTTCTAGTGTATATACTTGACCACTAACCTACTTTCTAGTGTATATACTTGACCATTAACCTACTTTCTAGTGTATATTCTTGGCGACTAACTTACATTCTAGTATATATATTTGACCACTAACCTACTTTCTAGTGTATATACTTGACCACTAACCTACTTTCTAGTGTATATACTTGACCACTAACCTACTTCTAGTGTATATACTTGACCACTAACCTACTTTCTAGTGTATATACTTGACCACTAACCTACTTTCTAGTGTATATACTTGACCACTAACCTACTTTCTAGTGTATATTCTTGATCACTAACCTACTTCTAGTGTATATACTTGACCACTAACCTACTTTCTAGTGTATATACTTGACCACTAACCTACTTCTAGTGTATATACTTGACCACTAACCTACTTTCTAGTGTATATTCTTGACCACTAACCTACTTCTAGTGTATATACTTGACCACTATCCTACTTTCTAGTGTATGTTCTTGACCACTAACCTACTTCTAGTGTATATACTTGACCACTAACCTACTTTCTAGTGTATGTTCTTGACCACTAACCTACTTCTAGTGTATATACTTGACCACTAACCTACTTTCTAGTGTATATTCTTGACCACTAACCTACTTCTAGTGTATATACTTGACCACTAACCTACTTCTAGTGTATATACTTGACCACTAACCTACTTCTAGTGTATATACTTGACCACTAACCTACTTTCTAGTGTATGTTCTTGACCACTAACCTACTTCTAGTGTATATACTTGACCACTAACCTACTTTCTAGTGTATATTCTTGACCACTAACCTACTTCTAGTGTATATACTTGACCACTAACCTACTTTCTAGAGTATATACTTGACCACTAACCTACTTTCTAGTGTATGTTCTTGACCACTAACCTACTTCTAGTGTATATACTTGACCACTAACCTACTTTCTAGTGTATATTCTTGACCACTAACCTACTTCTAGTGTATATACTTGACCACTAACCTACTTTCTAGTGTATATACTTGACCACTAACCTACTTTCTAGTGTATATACTTGACCACTAACCTACTTTCTAGTGTATATTCTTGACCACTAATCTACTTTCTAGTGTATATTCTTGACCACTAATCTACTTTCTAGTGTATATTCTTGACCACTAATCTACTTTCTAGTGTATATTCTTGACCACTAACCTACTTTCTAGTGTATATTCTTGACCACTAACCTACCTGTCTCTGGCCCCACTAATTTACTAAGGATGATGATGAGGGAGAAGAGTTTGAGGAATAAGACGAATGGGGGGAAAAAAAAGATGAGAAATGACAAGAAAAACGATATACTTCCGAGTTAATATCAAACACTACATCTGCCTCGACCGCCTCCTATCTCCTCCTCCGGTTTAAACATTGAGCATATTTCCTCCATTTAACTTGAAATTATCGAAATTCTCTCTAGAAATTCAGCCAGAAGGGGCAACAAAGCCACAAGTAATGCTCTACCGCGGAGATCAATACGACAAACACGATCGAACGATGAGCCCCGCCTCCGTGTTTCGTGTTATTAATGCGACCACCAGCCCAGGGATATAATTAGCCAGCTCCGCGAAGCAGCGCGTTCCGTTAAAAATGGCTGGTCTTAATCCGATTAGCCAATAGAATCTAGATTCATCTTCGGTTAGAGAGATTATTAATCCATTCATTTAAATTCACAGAGTCGGGCTAATAATTCTCACCATTTGAATGGAAATTATCATCCATTTATATATAGAAATATTATCAGTTTTAAAGATAAAATTATCATCCATTTATATATAAAATTGTCATCTTTTTAAATATAAAATTATCATCTTTTTTAAATAGAAAATTATCATCCGTTTAAATATAAAATTATCATCCGTTCAAATATAAAATCATCTGTTAAAATATACAAGTATAATCTTTTTTTAAATATAAAATTATCATCCTTTTAAATATAAAATCATCATCTGTTTAAATATAAAATCATCTGTTAAAATATAAAATCATCATCTGTTTAAATATAAAATCACCATCTGTTTAAATATAAAATCATCATCTGTTTAAATATAAAATCACCATCTGTTTAAATATAAAATCATCTGTTTAAATATAAAATCATCTGTTTAAATATAAAATCATCTGTTTAAATATAAAATCACCATCTGTTTAAATATAAAATCATCTGTTTAAATATAAAATCACCATCTGTTTAAATATAAAATCATCTGTTTAAATATAAAATCACCATCTGTTTAAATATAAAATCATCATTTCATTCCTAAAGACCTACACCTTACCACTAGAATATCAATTCTTACCCCTCTAAGTTTGTGATTTTGTCCAGCCATTTTCATCCTTTTATTTTGTGCAATCATCTATTTATGATGTATGTTGTCCTTCGTTGATTCCATGCCTGATTGTGAATGTTCTCTTCGTGACTTGTCCATCAATAATTAACGATTTCAACAAGATCTTGTCACCAAAATTGTGACTTCTTCCATTAGTTAAATGTAATGTTGTGTTGAGAGGATTCCTCTTATGTAATGTTGTGTTGAGAGGATTCCTCTTATGTAATGTTGTGTTGAGAGTATTCCTCTTATGTAATGTTGTGTTGAGAGGATTCCTCTTATGTAATGTTGTGTTGAGAGTATTCCTCTTATGTAATGTTGTGTTGAGAGTATTCCTCTCATGTGATGTTGTGTTGAGAGGATTCCTCTTATGTAATGTTGTGTTGAGAGGATTCCTCTTATGTAATGTTGTGTTGAGAGTATTCCTCTCATGTGATGTTGTGTTGAGAGTATTCCTCCCATGTAATGTTGTGTTGAGAGTATTCCTCCCATGTAATGTTGTGTTGAGAGTATTCCTCCCATGTAATGGTGTTTTGAGAGTATTCCTCTTATGTAATGTTGTGTTGAGAGTATTCCTCTTATGTAATGTTGTGTTGAGAGAATTCCTCTTATGTAATGTTGTGTTGAGAGGATTCCTCTTATGTAATGTTGTGTTGAGAGTATTCCTCTCATGTAATGTTGTGTTGAGAGTATTCCTCCCATGTAATGTTGTGTTGAGAGTATTCCTCCCATGTAATGGTGTTTTGAGAGTATTCCTCTTATGTAATGTTGTGTTGAGAGAATTCCTCTTATGTAATGTTGTGTTGAGAGGATTCCTCTTATGTAATGTTGTGTTGAGAGTATTCCTCCCATGTAATGTTGTGTTGAGAGTATTCATCCCATGTAATGTTGCATTGAGAGTATTCCTCTCATGTAATGTTGTGTTGAGATTATTCCTCCCATGTAATGTTGTGTTGAGAGTATTCCTCCCATGTAATGTTGTGTTGAGAGTATTCCTCCCATGTAATGTTGTGTTGAGAGTATTCCTCCCATGTAATGTTGTATTGAGAGTATTCCTCCCATGTAATGTTGTGTTGAGAGTATTCCTCCCATGTAATGTTGTGTTGAGAGTATTCCTCCCATGTAATGTTGCATTGAGAGTATTCCTCCCATGTAATGTTGTATTGAGAGTATTCCTCCCATGTAATGTTGCATTGAGAGTATTCCTCCCATGTAATGTTGTATTGAGAGTATTCCTCCCATGTAATGTTGCATTGAGAGTATTCCTCCCATGTAATGTTGTATTGAGAGTATTCCTCCCATGTAATGTTGTATTGAGAGTATTCCTCCCATGTAATGTTGTATTTAGAGTAAGTAAAGGTAAAGGTAAAGTACGAGACTTGAACCTGCGTCTTAGCACGCGAGTATACACCCATATGTGCTCGGCCGCCTATCCAGAAATGTTCGGATATTTCTGTATAGTGTCGCCTCAAGCATCGAAACTCAGATGCGAAGCGACATTCCTCACCTTCCCAGGGTAATACCCTGGTACCCATTTCTGCCAACGGCTGTGCTGACCGTAGGGGTATTTTTAATCTCCAACCAGGAGTACAACTCACACTGCTCCCAGCGGGAATCTGCTCACAGAATCAAACAGGAGTTGTCCTAACGTCGGTAGTCCAGTCAGGTGGTTTACCAAACTAGGCTACCGAGGCCCCCTGTATTTAGAGTATTCCTCTCATGTAATGTTATGTTGAAAGTATTCCTCTCATGTGATGCTATGTTGAGAGTATTCACGTCATGTGACACTTGTGTCCCGTGTTTCGCAACTGTACCATTTCTATCCATCCAAAGAAACAACAAAGAACGACCCATACTGTACAAGACACTGATATATATATTATCATTAGCGGTACTGGTTGGTCTCAAGGCAAGACCTCGGCCTCGAGACAGAGAGGCTGTGGGTTCAAATCCCGGCTGCGCCAGTTTGGATTTTTATTTATAATTTCTCTCTGCGGCAACCACGTCAATTACTCATGGACGGAAAAAATATGAGTACCTCCGAAGTCGGAGTTATCTGCCTATGCGGCGAGGGACCCATGTGCACGCGCGTCTTCCAGGGGAAAAAAGGAATAACACGCAAAATCCAGTTCCTAGTCTCTAGGTATTCCGTCCAATGTGAACGTTGGCATACGGAAAGAAAATAAAAAATATATTATGAAAAACAAGAAGAAATGAGATAAGAAAAAAAAACGAGAAGATTTTAACGTAGGAAATGAAAAGTATTAAACAAAAAACAAAACAAAGCGCATACACAGAAGATTGGACCACGATAATGTAGAAAATGAAATAATTTTGTTTTCGATAAATGAAATAAAAACTATATTAAAATAAATGAAATAAAAACTAAATTAAAATAAATGAAATAAAAACTAAATTAAAATAAATGAAATAAAAACTATATTAAAATAAATGAAATAAAAACTAAATTAAAATAAATGAAATAAAAACTATATTAAAATAAATGAAATAAAAACTAAATTAAAATAAATGAAATAAAAACTATATTAAAATAAATGAAATAAAAACTATATTAAAATAAATGAAATAAAAACTATATTAAAATAAATGAAATAAAAACTATATTAAAATAAATGAAATAAAAACTAAATTAAAATAAATGAAATAAAAACTATATTAAAATAAATGAAATAAAAACTAAATTAAAATAAATGAAATAAAAACTATATTAAAATAAATGAAATAAAAACTAAATTAAAATAAATTATTTATGCTCAGAGAAATACATAGAATATGGAGAAGGCAGAAAGAACAAAACACAACACAACGAGCCTTCAACAAACGTTGTGAGAACAACAGACCCAAGGGTCGACCACGAAAAAGATGGATCGATGGAATATTATAAGCACTAGGAAACATAACAGCAGCAGAGGCGAACAGAAGAGCAAAAGACGGCAAATTATATCTCCCCTCGACGCTGAAAGGCAGATGAGGAAGGAAAGAAGAAGAAGAAGATTAAAATAAATGAAAAAAAAAACGTGCGTATTTTTGGAAACGACACACACACAAATGAGCAGTGATCATAAACAAAAGAAGATCATATTCAAAAGATATTAGAACGATAATAAGCTTGTTAAAAACAGGAATAGCCACATTTTGGAATGAAACGCGACACGGATGAAATAATGGAATTATCTCATCGTTTATCATAACGCCATTTGTCTCCCTTACTCTCTTTGATTACTGGGATTGGATTGGGGGATTCGATTGGGGGATTCGATTGGGGGATTGGATTGTGGGATTGGATTGGGGGATTGGATTGGTGGTTTGGATTGTGGGATTGGATTGGGGGATTGGATTGGTGGATTGGATTGGTGGATTGACTGGTGGGATTGGATTGGGGGATTGGATTGGTGGATTGGATTGTGGGATAAGAAACAAAGAACAGTATATGGTCCGAAGCAGGATCAAACTCGTACCCCATGGCACTGCGCCTTGCCACGAGAAGCCGAACGCTTATTAACACTGCCACTCAGCTAATTAAAAATTTAGCTATTGTGGACAATGTCTTTTGCGCAGGCGTTCTCATGACGATAGCATAGGGTTACGATCACAGCTCGGGATAATGATATTCATTTATTATTATTTGTCTGGACTTCCGGGGAATATGGTGCCCTGTTCGCTGGCTTCTACAGAGGACTCACAGATAAGTGTTGATTTCCAGTGAACTTTTCTGTTTATTTGTTTGTTTGTTTTTTTATATTTGAAGGGATCATGTGATTGTACGCGCTTTCTATTTGATGTAAATCACTTTGCTTCTTCTGATTCATTACATTTTGTTACAATTTCTTTATTTAATCACGTATGCTCATCTTTGCTGTTGAATGCGCTATTGAACGCGTCAAAAATGGCGGTTTGTTTTCGTCGGTCTGTAGTCAAGGACGCGTAATTCATTTAATTTGTAAAAGGCTCACAGTGTATCCGCATGCTGCAGAGCAATTTACTGGAGTTGGCCAGTTTATAACGTGGAAACGGGTTCTGGGCCGTGCGACTGAGTGAGTGCACGTGAGTCTGGACCATCCACAGCATCGACGTTCAGCGACTAAATCATCTATGAGACTATGACCCACTAAATCATCTATGATACTATGACGACGGTAAGTATTCAGATGCAGCCCAAACGACAACATCGAAGAAGGAAAACACAACAAGGTAAGAGAGGTGGCATTAAACTGTCGAAGTGTGAGAGGCTAGGCCTAAAGTATGTGCGCGTTACTTATTGGAATTGTGGGTCCATACATCAACGACGGCCCATTCTTGATAAGCTACTGTGCGGCGCCGCTTAATGGTTTTGCAAGAAACTCTTCTTGGTGACAGGACAGTAAGTACTCCTGGCTTTCATTGTTTTTACAATAGACGACACCTTGGGCAGGCCATCCTTGTTCGCAACAATATGGTGGCAGCTGAGGTTGATATGTCTGCGTGGGACAATGCAGAATTGCAGGTACATGCGGTTAGGGTGCAGACCCCAGTTCATTTCGTGATTGTTAATGTGTATGCCTGTAATGGGAAGGTGAACACACAACAATGGCAGAATCTCTTCGAGTTCGATGAAGTGAAAGTCATTTTCTGCGGAGACTTTAATGCTAGAGGAGACCAGTGGGGTAACGTCATAACCAACAAGCAGGGAGAAGACCTAGAGAACGCACTGGTATCGGCCGATTTAGTGTGCTTGAATGATGGAAGGGCAACAAGAATGGCCACTCGAACAGGGGACTCTGATAGTGTCATAGACCTGGCACTGGTGTCTTCCACCTCGCACCGGTTTGCAGGTGGAGCGCACTGGGGTTCCACGGAAGTGATCACTATCCATGTGTCCTCCTAATTGAGAAAGGCGGAAATAAAAGCCAGAAAAGAAAGCTCCACACATTCAACTACGAGAAAACAGACCAGGACGTCATTAGCAAAATTAGACATGGGAAACAGAGCGCCCCTCGTAGGAGGCAAGGGAGATGGACGCAGCCACCCTGGTGGAACGTAGATGTCGAGGAAGCTTGGCGGAGCAAGAGACAAACGGCCAAGACATGGCAGAAAGCTAGAAGGAATGGAAGAACACAACCTGAGCTCTTGAAGCGTCTGAAAGTAGAGGTCGCTAGCCACATTCTGGCGCCTTCATCAAAGCACGAATGGCACAACACGACACAGAGGCATACCAGACTTTCAGAGCTCAGGCCGGATATGGCACAAATCTGATGAGAGCAAAGGGAAGGCCCTGCTTGCCCGCTACATTGAGCAGACGGACCAAAGAAATGAGGCTGTAAGAATGAGGATACGGGGATCGCTGTCAGAATTGTGTAAGGATGTAGGGCTGGAAGAAGATCTCACAATCACAAACGATACCACTCGCACGACACTTAAAAGGTCACACAACACTGCTCCTGGTCCAGATGGTGTTCGATACGATGACATAGGCGATTTAGCTGACGACGACTTGACAAAACTGGTCAATGAGTTTAATGCCAGTATTCGGAGTGGCCAGATTAAAGAGGAGTGGCTACACAGCTACTTACTACCGCTACCGAAGCCAAACAAGGACCATTCTCAGATCAGTGCCTACAGAATCATCACAATGCAGAACACTGCGGGCAAGCTGCTGGAGAAAATAGTTGCCCGTATCCTCACCTGTCGCCTTGAATAGAAACGCGTATTCCCACCCACACTCGGAGTTTATAACAAAGAGACATGGCACAATGCGGCAGTCTTTGCTTATGACGTCTTCGAAGGCTTCCACAGACGAGAGGAGACATGTGCTGCTGCTATAGATCTGGAGGATGCACACAACAGGGAACCATTTGAATACCTCATGCATATGCTTCTAAAACTGGCTGTGAACCCCTTCCTCATTAGATGGATCGCCGCGGCACTGTTTCAGAGGAAGGTGATACTCAGACGTGGAAGTTGGTCTTCCGAGCCAACATCCATTTGTCCAGGGCTGCCACAAGGCTCACCATTGTCACCAGTTCTATTTAACGTGTACACAATAACGATCACGGCCCAACAGCTGGATGGGAGGGGAAGAACTATGACTTTTGCTGATGATATTCTGGTATATCGACAGGGAAGAGACAGACGGGGAATCGCCTCCACAATGCAAGACGAGCTCGATCGCATTTCTTCCTGGTGTGGGGTATCAGGTGCTGTGGTTAATCCTAATAAAGCATCAGTTTCATGGTTCTCCCTTAACAATCATATCGTTAATACGACCACACCGGTAGTACGAATGGGAGCTGATGAGGTGACCAGGGACAAGTTGATGACATACCTCGGAGTTAAGTTTGATCGCAGCCTGTGTTTTCGGGACCACGTTGACCATGTGATAACAAAATCCCGCAAAGGATTAGCCGCCTTGAAGGTCATGGCAGCTGCCATCATCGAGCAGAGGCTACTTACTCTTCTGTTCCAGGGATTAGTCCTCGCACCAATCGAGTATGCCCTGGCCATTCTTACTGTCAGTACGACTCAAATTGATAGGCTGGAGAAAATACAAAATGAAGCTATGCGCATTATCCTGGGATGTACGAGGGACACTCCCTGTGTGGCAATGAGGTATCTTCTTGACTTTCCAACCATGGATGACAGAATCAAGATCTGGAGAGCACGAGCACACCTGAAGATTAGTACAGATACAGAGCATCCATTGCACCACGTGTTCAACACAGGGAAAGGTGCCAGGCTAAAAAGAGGCAAATGGTTGGGCCGATCAGAAGATGTCATCAAACAGGTCTGTGGGCTTACCAATCTCAGCGTTGGTGAGGAGTGGATACCAGTGCCTACGTCATTGAATGGGACTTTCTCGTGTATTGTCACACTCGACAGGAAAAGTAGGGAACAGAACCCGGTTGTGGTTAATGCTGGGGTCAACGGTCTCATCTGCGATAACACCGATGAGAAAGATGCAGCCATCTATACAGACGGATCTGTAAGACGACACCAAAGAAGTGCATGGGCATTTACAGCATGCTCGGCAGGCAGAATAGTCAAGGAAGACAGTGGTGCTTACGTCGTGACCACGAGTAGCATGACAATGGAGGCGATGGCAGTGACCAAGGCATTCAAATGGTTAGAGTCACAAGACTACACCCACGCATGTATACTGAGTGATTCGATGAGCATGATAAAAAAAGTGGAGGCGGGCTCTGTACGCATGCAATGGGTAGAGTCGTTGCAGAAATCCAAAATACGTAAGGTCACCTTTGTCTATGTCCCTGGACATGCGGCAGTAAGGGGAAATGAAAGAGCGGACTGGCTGGCTAGCTGCGCTGTCGTTGAGGACGGGTAACCAATGGATCGGGCGGACATCATCAATGCCCTCCGACATGTAGGAAGAGCACAGGACTTCGACAAACACAGATCCACGTCACTTCTTCGGATGATAGAGATGGGAGTTAAGTTGGGCACAGCCAGAAATGAGAAACTTAGTGGGCGTGTAAGAAGACTTATCAACCAGGGAGTAGCATAGGTTTACGTACACATATGTGCTCATGACTATAGCATAGGTTTACGTTCACATATGTACTCAAGACTATAGCATAGGTTTACGTACACATATGTACTCATGACTATAGCATAGGTTTACGTACACATATGTACTCATGACTATAGCATAGGTTTACGTACACATATGTGCTCAAGACTATAGCATAGGGTTACGTACACATATGTACACATATGTACTCATGACTATAGCATAGGTTTATGTACACATATGTACTCATGACTATAGGTTTACGTGCACATATGTACTCGTGACTATAGCATAGGTTTACGTACACATATGTACTCATGACTATAGGTTTACGTACGCATATGTACTCATGACTACAGGTTTACGTACACATATGTACACATGACTACAAGCATAGGTTTACGTACACATATGTACTCATGACTATAGCATAGGTTTACGTACACATATGTGCTCATGACTATAGCATAGGGTTACGTACACATATGTACTCATGACTATAGAATAGGTTTACGTACACATATGTACTCATGACTATAGGTTTACGTACACAACTTGGGAATAAATTGTATTTCTGTATTTTACGCCATGTTGCAAACTAGCGACACAACAAATCCACGCCTACTTAACTCTTTCTCTACGTTTCGCCGCACTGTGCGCCATGCCGATTTCATCCGTCCAGGTTTAGCCGCATACTGTATCCCCCTCAACTTATTTAGTGTGAACCGTCATCAAACCGTATTCTTTTGACATGTCTTGTATCATCTTGGTATTGGTGAAATCTAATACGTTGTTTAGTTACCCAAAGATTCATATATAATATCTCATATGTTAGATAGAAACATGGACATTAGACAAGAAAACAGAACAGAAAACTGAAGCCTTTGAAACGTGGATTTATAGAAGAATAGGTAGAATTGGATGGAAAGAAAAGAAAACAAACGATGAAGTTTTAAAACAACTAAAAATGAAAAGAGAACTACTAAACACAATTCAAACAAGACAAATGTGATTTTTGGGCCATGTTAAAAGACACGGCAGCCTCATCATCATCATCATCATCATCATCATCATCATCATCATCATCATCATCATCCTCATCATCGTGTGCATTCTCCGCAATGAAGGTTGGCTACCATGGATCGCCATTCTACTCTGTTTCTTGCTTTGATGGTGTAGTCTGTCATAGATTGACTTGTCCATCTTTTGATGTTGCTCGTCCATGTTAGTCTTGGTCTGCCTCTGCCTCTTTTGCCTTGTATTTTTCCTTCCAATATTACTTTCAGTAGGCTGTTGTGTCTTTTAACTTGCCCCAAAAATTTCATTTGTCTTGTCTTAATTGTATTTAGCAGTTCTCTTTTTATTTTCAGTTGTTTTAAAACTTCATCGTTTGTTATCTTTTGTTTCCATCCAATTCTACCTATTCTTCTATAAATCCACATTTCAAAGGCTTCAATTTTCTGTTCTGCTTTCTTGTCTAATGTCCATGTTTCTGCACCATACAGGAATGTTGAGAAGATGTAACATTTTGTAACAGCAGCCTACTAAAAGTAATCCTGGAGGGAAAATACAAGGTAAAAGAGTCAGAGGCAAACCAAGACTAACATGGACGAGTAACATCAAAAGATGGACAAACCAGCCTATGACAACCTGCACCATCAAAGCAAGAGACAGAGCAGAATGGCGCTCCATGGTAGCCAACCTTCGATGCGGAGATGGCACTCGATGATGATATGTCAGATAAATATAAATATGTAGATTGGTTCTTCAAACCATGAAATATGTTGTCTCTGAAATCTCGTCCGTTGTATTGATAAAAAGTTTCCATGAGGATAAAGTTAACAGGCTAGAGCTAAGAAGAAGAAAGAAAGAAAGAAAGAAAGAAAGAAAGAAAGAAAGAAAGAAAGAAAGAAAGAAAGAAAGAAAGAAAGAAAGAAAGAAAGAAAGAAAGAAAGAAAGAAAGAAAGAAAGAAAGAAAGAAAGAAGGGGGGATGTACGGGTGGTAGGTGAATATTTTAATATTCACGAAATCTTGAAGGAACTCTCGTAGGAAAAAGTTCAGAAAATAACTATTGGGCAACAGCCTTGTCCGTTACATTCTTGTGGGCGTTGTCTTGCTCTGTGGCTCCTGTGGCTTTCTGGGTACAAGGAACCGATGGCACGAGTAGGCGAGAGATTAAGGCTACGAAAGGCTGATGCCTAATATAAATTTGCCTAAAAAATCTAAGCTAACAAAATTTAGCGGGAAACTGAGAGAGAGAGAGAGAGAGAGAGAGAGAGAGAGAGAGAGAGAGCCTAGTGATGTTTTGTTGAGCCAAGCCTGTCGTTGAGGTGGCAATGAGAGATCGGCTGAGAGTAAACAAACGGGGAAAATCGATTGTTGTGGCAGAACTAAATCACAAAAGAGAATGTAAAATGCGTAATTATTCCACGTCGCGGCTAACAAATTAAATTACGAAAAATTGAAAATATAACGCGAGTGTATAGCTTGGAGATGGATGTTGGCAATCTCAGTAGCGATCGGTTATATCTGCTGCCGTTGTACGCTATATCTGTTGCGTTTGTTTTTGTCAATCTGTGGTTTGTATGACTTCCGGTTAATATGGCGGATACGCGACAAGACCCATTAAGGCTCAGTCTGAAAAGTGTTGCTTGCAGTGGCGTATACTGGTTTTGGGGTCTGGGCTACCGCTGACATAATAAATAAAAACATACATTTTATTAAGTAGGCCAACATGAAGTAATATTCGCTAATGACATCACTACATTTTAAATTACTTACTTATTTATATGTAAACTCTATCCGTCTTGTTTGGGACGAAAATGTCTAGATGACTTTGTCATTGAAAGTACTGTTGGGTTGGTTTCTAAGTTTCTGAGGGAATGATTTCTCAATGGACATTATTGCCAAACCAGATAAGCGTTCTTGTGTCTGAGTTGAGCGACAATAAGATTTGATTCTCTTGAGAGCAGAAAAAGTTCTTTCTACAGATGCTGATGCGCATAACGTGGTTATAAATAGGCTAGGAAGTTCCGGTAATCAGACAGTTTCACTTTCACTTTTTGAAAATTCCGATTGGCTAGAGCTAAAAATAACCCATGAAACCGCATTCATCTTGCGGTTATAACCGGTACATTATTTTGACGGGAATTTTGGAATGTCAAGGTCGTTAATACTTGGTCCGGATAGAGGAAAAATGTACCGCTGGCTCCTAGAGGTTTCAATGTAGAATAGTTATATAACATTCACAAACGTTATAGTGGCCAGAGGAAAACCTTGCTTTAATAAATGCAAACCAAAGCAAATAAATCATATTGGCCTACGAAATGTGTAATAGAATATTCGAAAATTGTTAATATAATTATTTTTTTTAAATATAATAAATTATCATTTCCTTTTGTATTTCGTTAATATGTTCAGGCTACCGGCGGTAGGTGCGGTATCATAGATAATACACCACTGGTTCCTTGTTGCAGTTTCCTCATATTCCAAGTCCGGCTTGCTGCTGGAGCTACTGAGTTTTAGTGCTCTGTAACTTCGTTCATTACTGCTTGAAATAAGACAGTAACTTCGTTCATTACTGCTTGAAATAAGACGGTAACTTCGTTCATTACTGCTTGAAATAAGACAGTAACTTCGTTCATTACTGCTTGAAATAAGACGCTAACTTCGTTCATTACTGCTTGAAATAAGACGGTAACTTCGTTCATTACAGCTTGAAATAAGACAGTAACTTCGTTCATTACTGCTTGAAATAAGACAGTAACTTCGTTCATTACTGCTTGAAATAAGACGGTAACTTCGTTCATTACTGCTTGAAATAAGACAGTAACTTCGTTCATTACTGCTTGAAATAAGACAGTAACTTCATTCATTACTGCTTGAAATAAGACAATAACTTCGTTCATTACTGCTTGAAATGTGACAGTAACTTCGTTCATTACTGCTTGAAATAAGACAGTAACTTCGTTCATTACTGCTTGAAATAAGACAGTAACTTCGTTCATTACTGCTTGAAATAAGACAGTAACTTCGTTCATTACTGCTTGAAATAAGACAGTAACTTCGTTCATTACTGCTTGAAAAAAGACAGTAACTTCGTTCATTACTGCTTGAAATAAGACAATAACTTCGTTCATTACTGCTTGAAATGTGACAGTAACTTCGTTCATTACTGCTTGAAATAAGACGGTAACTTCGTTCATTACTGCTTGAAATAAGACAGTAACTTCGTTCATTACTGCTTGAAAAAAGACAGTAACTTCGTTCATTACTGCTTGAAATAAGACAGTAACTTCGTTCATTACTGCTTGAAATAAGGCAGTAACTTCGTTCATTACTGCTTGAAATAAGGCAGTATATTACAGAAGTTATGGCCTCCTTTACCGCCTCTGAGTATTCAGTGTTGAACCCAAGTGGTTTAGGGGAAAAAAGGGGTGGGTGAGCTTGTGGACACCAGTCATGTAGAAGTCAACATGCGCCCCAACTTCCGGACCAGCGGTTTTCCTTGCCTAGACTTCCGGTGACGTGTCTAGAATTAGAAACAAATAATGTGATTGGATAATTCGTGTCAGGGAACGAGGTCGGTCAAGTTTATGTCTTCTTGCCTTGAACAGGTCGCTGCAAATACTCGCGGAAACTCCCCAGTTTGATTTCCCACATTCCGTTAAAAGGTCAGCCTAGCTAATGATGCGTGACTGCCCGTCACAGAATCGTCACATGTGGATAAATATAGCCAATTATTGCGCGACTGCCCGTCACAGAATCGTCACATGTGGATAAATATAGGCAATTATTGCGCGACTGCCCGTCACAGAATCGTCACATGTGGATAAATATAGCCAATTATTGCGCGACTGCCCGTCACAGAATCGTCACATGTGGATAAATATAGCCAATTATTGCGCGACTGTCCGTCACAGAATCGTCACATGTGGATAAATATAGCCAATTATTGCGCGACTGCCCGTCACAGAATCGTCACATGTGGATAAATATAGCCAATTATTGCGCGACTGCCCGTCACAGAATCGTCACATGTGGATAAATATAGCCAATTATTGCGCGACTGTCCGTCACAGAATCGCCACATGTGGATTAATCTAACCAATTATTGCTCGACTGCCCGTCACAGAATCGCCACATGTGGATTAATCTAACCAATTATTGCTCGACTGTCCGTCACAGAATCGCCATATGTGGATTAATGTAGCCAATTATTGCTCCAAGCATGTACGTAAGAGGCGACTAAGGAGGGTTCGGCATGGACTGGCTATCCTGTGCTGTAACAAATATTAAGCCGAAAAAACTTCACAAACATGGACCAGAAAGATATAAGGAGTCCGGGTTGCAGACTCACCTTTTGTCTACCAGGAAATCCTCTAGAATGGCATTTGGAATGTATGTACCCTAATTGAACAAGGAAGACAAAAAGGAAGGGCAAAATATTCTTTGGAGAAGACAGATGGAAGCAGAGATAAAGATGACGGGGAAGACATTGAATTATTTTACAAGAATGACAGTTCTTATTTTCATGTTATTTATTTTCATGTTATTTATTTTCATGTTATTTATTTTCATGTTATTTATTTTCATGTTATTTATTTTCATGTTATTTATTTTCATGTTATTTATTTTCATGTTATTTATTTTCATGTTATTTATTTTCATGTTATTTATTTTCATGTTATTTATTTTCATGTTATTTATTTAAGGACAATTGATGTTGTTGAAGTTCTGTTACATCGAAAAGTTACGCCAAATGCCTACCAATACAAAATAACAACACATAGGGAACATCACATACTTACATATACAGATGACGGCGAGTAGTCTGACAGCAGTTTCCGGTTGGTCACATTCTGGGAAGAGTGGTTCGATGACGTAATAAGCAAAAGTCAAGGCCACGATGGCCTGAGAACACGGTCTGACGATCATACATTCCACCCAGAGCCTAATGAAAGCCAGAAAAGGCCCAAATGCCTCGAAGATGTAGGCATAATCAGCCCCAGACCTAACGATCGCTGTGCCTAACTCGGCGTAGCAGTAGGCACCGATCATGGAATAGATCCCAGACAGAAGCCACACGATTAGGGACATGCCAACACTGCCTGTTCCTTGAAGTACACCTTTGGGGCTCACAAAGATGCCAGAACCGATAATACTTCCAACGATAACAGTGATTCCATTTAGGAGTCCTAACTTCTGCTTCAGCACAATATGATCCCCATCACCCCTGTCCTCGTGTCCTGGCTTCTTCACGATCGGTTCCATCTCAAAATCACCTCTTCTAGAACTATTATCTCTTGTACCCGGCGCATCCATTTTGATGTCAGTTCTTTAATTTAAATATATTGATTTTATCAAAATAACACAACACAAAGAGCCTTCAGTGAGTTGAGTTATATGTGGGTCATCATCATTGCATTCTGAACATGTCCGTAGTTGCTTAGATCGTCTCTTAGGCAAATCCCGCAGCGTCCAGCCACTGACGACTCAAGCTTCAATCAACCCTACGAGAACACCAGACTCCAAATGTCGGTCATGAAAAAGACGATTTATGGAATATTAGAAACACTAGGCATCATAACATCAGTAGAAGAACAGAATACCGCAAGCTATATCTGCCTTCGACGCTGAAAGGCAAATGAGGAAGGGAAGAAGAAAACGAAATGTTATTACAACGAGCAGAATTACATTCAGAGTTTGAAACGAGCTATGAATTTGTAGATTTTGCTTCGTACAAAGTAATGTTTACAATAATTCTTCAATTTGTATTTTAAAATCGCGATGTCTTCAGACAACGAATCGTACGAATGTTATTGTTTCTTTAACAAAAGTCCAACAATTCAATTATTACTGGCTTCCCCTATTCAAATGTTTAGTGTTTGTTTCTGAATTTAGAAATGAAATCAGAATTATTTTACTTATCATGTAAACAAACAAACCATAATTTCAATTTCAAAGAATGCACAAAACGTGCAAGCCGATGATTACAATGCCGGCATGTAGGCAAGTCGTAAAAGAAAGATGTTCTGAATTATTCTCCAACATTCAAGGTTATTAGTCCAGGATTTTGTTCCTGGAATGAACAGATTTATTATGAATCAATTAGAATTAGAATGGAAGTAGCTTATCTTCTAAAAATCACAGTTCTGACCCGGTTCTGAGAACGAATGAAGAGCTTATTAATCTAAGAGAAAATAATAATCTCAGTCAAATCAGAACATACCAGAGTTCTATTTAAGCAAATGTGTAACTTTGTAAAGTAGTTCTTGGAGATTTAAACATGGGAAATGCCGCGGGAACTACGGCGAACATGCTCTACAGATTATTTCGCAAAAAAAAATATGACATATTCTGTCGGTAGATTTGATTGTAGATGTTGTCGATTATAAGGGAAGCAGGTTGGTGGGCATCCACTTGCGAGTGTTTGTAGATGAGGGAAGTTGGTAATCTTGAAATCTGTGGAGGAGTAAACATTTGAATAGAGTGGCTGTAAATGTGTACCGGAGTGGAATATACAATATCTCAAGACATTTTTATTTTATTTATTTCTATTCTGCAGCCGTTTGTGTTAATTAATGTTGTTGGTCGCTGAATAAACTTGCTTCATATTGCTTGTTATTCTCCATTAGCGTTAGTTTTGAGAAGGCTCGTTGATTGTTTTGTGTCGTAGATTACAGTGACGGTACCATACTGTCCGTACAGCGATCCCACCTCCATACAAACAGCTAAACCACCATCCGAACAACGATGTCACCTCCATACATACAGCTAAACCACCATACGAACAACGATCCCACCTCCATACATACTGCTAAACCACCATACGAACAACGATCCCACCTCCATACATACAGCTAAACCACCATACGAACAACGATCCCACCTCCATACATACAGTTAAACTACCATCCGAACAACGATCCCACCTACATACATACAGTTAAACTACCATCCGAACAACGATCCCACCTACATACATACAGTTAAACTACCATCCGAACAACGATCCCACCTACATACATACAGTTAAACTACCATCCGAACAACGATCCCACCTACATACATACAGTTAAACTACCATCCGAACAACGATCCCACCTACATACATACAGTTAAACTACCATCCGAACAACGATCCCACCTACATACATACAGTTAAACTACCATCCGAACAACGATCCCACCTACATACATACAGTTAAACTACCATCCGAACAACGATCCCACCTACATACATACAGTTAAACTACCATCCGAACAACGATCCCACCTACATACATACAGTTAAACTACCATCTGAACAACGATCCCGCCTCCATACATACAGTTAAACTACCATCCGAACAACGATCCCACCTACATACATACAGTTAAACTACCATCTGAACAACGATCCCGCCTCCATACATACAGTTAAACT
This sequence comes from Megaustenia siamemsis, assembly GCA_032433765.1. Classification (NCBI taxonomy): domain Eukaryota; kingdom Metazoa; phylum Mollusca; class Gastropoda; order Stylommatophora; family Ariophantidae; genus Megaustenia; species Megaustenia siamemsis. Next base: position 47,704,619 of record JAVIAB010000159.1, read on the forward strand.
ACCATCCGAACAACGATCCCGCCTCCATACATACAGTTAAACTACCATCCGAACAACGATCCCACCTACATACATACAGTTAAACTACCATCCGAACAACGATCCCGCCTCCATACATACAGTTAAACTACCATTCGAACAACGATCACTCCTCCACACTTACCTCACTGACCGAACAACGATCCCACTTACAGTCACCCCACTACTAGAACAACGAACCCACCTCCACACTTACAATTACCCCACTTACCGAACAACGATCCCAACTCCACACTTACCTCACTGACCGAACACTTACCGATCCCACCTCCACACTTACAGTTACCCCATTACACGAACAACGAATACACCTCCACACTTACCGAACAACGATCCCACCTGCACACTTTCGTCATCAGTTCTAGAATCTAAACTCGAGGACACCTTTAACGGATTATCTTTCCATTCACCATCACAGGCAGTCATAGACCGGAAATGAAAGCCGAGATAACGATGACAGACAGTCCTTCAGACTTGACAGTTAGGAGACAGCGATACAAGGACTAATGACGACTAGGCTGGCACGATTAGTTCCATAGAAACCAAAGATGTTCAAGTATTTGGGGTCTTCTTTGTGATGATTGGTTGTGATATACCTAATACGTCGTGAAACTTGTGTCTTGTTGCTACATTCTGACAGGCTGTTATTTGTCCATCTCTTGTCTTGTTGCTACATTCTGACAGGCTGTTATTTGTCCATCTCTTGTCTTGTTGCTACATTCTGACAGGCTGTTATTTGTCCATCTCTTGTCTTGTTGCTACATTCTGACAGGCTGTTATTTGTCCATCTCTTGTCTTGTTGCTACATTCTGACAGGCTGTTATTTGTCCATCTCTTGTCTTGTTGCTACATTCTGACAGGCTGTTATTTGTCCATCTCTTGTCTTGTTGCTACATTCTGACAGGCTGTTATTTGTCCATCTCTTGTCTTGTTGCTACATTCTGACCGGCTGTTATTTGTCCACCTATTAAATTCTGTCTTCAATATTCTACCCCCCCCCCCCGACACTTTCCCGTCTTGTCCTTAAAATTCGATCCCCTTATTTCTCCAACATACTTCCCCAGTCTGTCTCCAACATTCTACCCCAGTCTGTCTCCAACATTCTACCCTAGTCTGTCTCCAACATTCTACCCTAGTCTGTCTCCAACATTCTACCATAGTCTGTCTCCAACATTCTACCCCAGTCTGTCTCCAACATTCTACCATAGTCTGTCTCCAACATTCTACCCCAGTCTGTCTCCAACATTCTACCCTAGTCTGTCTCCAACATTCTACCCCAGTCTGTCTCCAACATTCTACCCCAGTCTGTCTCCAACATTCTACCCTAGTCTGTCTCCAACATTCTACCCTAGTCTGTCTCCAACATTCTACCTCATTCTGTCTCTAACATTCTACCCTAGTCTGTCTTCAACATTCTACCCTAGTCTGTCTCCAACATTCTACCCTAGTCCGTCTCCAACATTCTACCCTAGTCTGTCTCCAACATTCTACCCCAGTCTCTAACATTCTACCCCAGTCTGTCTTCAACATTCTACCCTAGTCTGTCTCCAACATTCTACCCTAGTCTGTCTCCAACATTCTACCCTAGTCTGTCTCCAACATTCTACCCTAGTCTGTCTCCAAAATTCTACCCTAGTCTGTCTCCAACATTCTACCCTAGTCTGTCTCCAACAATCTACCCTCGTCTGTCTCCAACATTCTCCTCCAGTCTGTCTCTAACATTCTACCCTAGTCTGTCTCCAACATTCTACCCTAGTCTGTCTCCAACATTCTACCCTAGACTGTCTCCAACATTCTACCCTCGTCTGTCTCCAACATTCTACCCCAGTCTGTCTGAACATTCTACCCCAGTCTGTCTCCAACATTCCACCCTAGTCTGTCTCCAACATTCTACCCCAGTCTGTCTACAACATACTTCTCTAGTCTGTCTTCAACATTCTACCCCAGTCTGTCTCCAACATTCTACCCCAGTCTGTCTCCAACATTCTACCCTAGTCTGTCTCCAACATTCTACCCTAGTCTGTCTCCAACATACTTCCCCAGTCTGTCTCAACATTCTCGCTCAGTCTGTCTCCAACATTCTACCCCAGTCTGTCTCCAACATTCTACCCCAGTCTGTCTCCAACATTCTACCCCAGTCTGTCTCCAACATTCTACCCTAGTCTGTCTCCAACATTCTACCCCAGTTTGTCTTCAACATTCTCCCTCAGTATGTCTCCAACATTCTCCCTCAGTCTGTCTCCAACATTCTACCCTAGTCTGTCTCCAACATTCTCCCTCAGTCTGTCTCCAACATTCTACCCTAGTCTGTCTCCAACATTCTCCCTCAGTCTGTCTCCAACATTCTACCCTAGTCTGTCTCCAACATTCTACCCTAGTCTGTCTCCAACGTTCTACCCTAGTCTGTCTCCAACTTTCTACCCTAGTCTGTCTCCAACATTCTACCCCAGTCTATCTCCAACATTCTACCCTAGTCTGTCTCCAACATTCTACCCTAGTCTGTCTCCAACATTCTCCCTCAGTCTGTCTCCAACATTCTCCCTCAGTCTGTCTCCAACATTCTACCCTAGTCTGTCTCCAACATTCTCCCTCAGTCTGTCTCCAACATTCTACCCTAGTCTGTTTCCAACATTCTTCCTCAGTCTGTCTCCAACATTCTCCCTCAGTCTGTCTCCAACATTCTACCCTAGTCTGTCTCCAACATTCTCCCTCAGTCTGTCTCCAACATACTACCCTAGTCTGTTTCCAACATTCTCCCTCAGTCTGTCTCCAACATTCTACCCTAGTCTGTCTCCAACATTCTACCCTAGTCTGTCTCCAACATTCTACCCCAGTCTGTCTCCAACATTCTACCCTAGTCTGTCTCCAACATTCTCCCTCAGTCTGTCTCCAACATTCTACCCTAGTATGTCTCCAACATTCTACCCCAGTCTGTCTCCAACATTCTACCCTAGTCTGTCTCCAACATTCTCCCTCAGTCTTTCTCCAACATTCTACCCTAGTCTGTCTCCAACATTCTACCCTAGTCTGTCTCCAACATTCTCCCTCAGTCTTTCTCCAACATTCTACCCTAGTCTGTCTCCAACATACTTCCCCAGTCTGTCTCAACATTCTCCCTCAGTCTGTCTTCAACATACTTCCCCAGTCTGTCTCCAACATTCTCCCCCAGTCTGTCTCCAATATAAACCACCATGTCCTCTATATTATATCAGTCAGTCTTGGGTCATTATTCTTCTACTATGAAACTGTTTTTGATGTTTTCCCTCGGAGGTGGTTTTCTTCGTGTTTGTACCGTAGCAGCTCTGGGGTGGACACAACCTGCGGCATCTCAAACAGAATCGGGGAAACCACAGCAATCACCACAGTAATCACCACAGTAATCACCACAGTAATCACCACAGAAACCACCACAGCAATCAACACAACAACCACCACAGCAATCATCACAGCAACCACCACAGCAACCACCACAGTAATCACCACAGTAGTTACCACCACAGTAGTTACCACCACAGCAATCACCAGAGCAATCACCACTGCAACCACCACAGTAATCACCACAGTAGTTACCACCACAGTAGTTACCACCACAGCAATCACCACAGCAATCACCACAGTAATCATCACAGCAATCACCACAGTAATCACCACAGCAATCACCACAGTAATCACCACAGAAACCACCACAGCAATCACCAGAGCAATCAACACTGCACTCACCACAGTAATCACCAGAGTTGTTACCACCACAGCAATCACCACAGCAATCACCACAGTAATCACCACTGTAATCGCCATAGAAACCACCACAGTAATCACCACAGCAATCACCACAGAAATCACCACAGCAATCACCACAGCAATCACCACAGTAATCACCACAGAAACCACCACAGTAATCACCACAGTAGTTACCACCACAGCAATCACCAGAGCAATCACCAGTGCACTCACCACAGTAGTCACCAGAGTTGTTACCACCACAGCAATCACCACAGTAATCACCACAGAAACCACCACAGCAATCACCACAGTAATCACCACAGAAACCACCACAGTAATCAACACAGTAATCACCACAGCAATCACCACAGCAATCACCACAGTAATCACCACAGAAACAACCACTGTAATCACCACAGTAATCACCACAGCAATCACCACAGTAATCACCACAGAAACCACCACAGCAATCACCACAGTAGTTACCACCACAGTAGTTACCACCACAGTAGTTACCACCACAACAATCACCACAGCAAACACCACAGCAATCACCACAATAGTTACCACCACAGCAATCACCACAGCAATAACCACAATAGTTACCACCACAGCAATCACCACAGTAATCACTACAGTAATCACCACAGCAATCACCACAATAGTTACCACCACAGCAATCACCACAGCAACCACCACAGCAATCACCACAGCAATCACCACAGCAATCACCACAGCAATCACCACAGCAATCACCACAGCAATCACCACAGCAACCACCACAGCAATCACCACAACAATCACCACAGCAATCATCACAGCAATCACCACAGCAATCACCACAGCAATCACCACAGCAACCACCATAGCAACCACCACAGCAATCACCACAACAATCACCACAGCAATCACCACAGCAACCACTACAGCAACCACCACAGCAATCACCACAGCAACCACCACAGCAATCACCACAGTAATCACCACAGCAACCACCACAGCAACCACCTCAGCAACCACCACAATAGTTACCACCACATCAACCATCACAGCAACCACCACAGTAATCACCACAGCAACCACCACAATAGTTACCACCACAGCAATCACCATAGAAACGACCACAGTAATCAACACAGCAACCACCACAATAGTTAACACCACAGCAATCACCATAGCAACCACCACAGTAATCAACACAGCAACCACCACAATAGTTACCACCACAGCAATCACCACAGCAACTACCACAGTAATCAACACAGCAACCACCACAATAGTTACCACCACATCAATCACCACATGAATTACCACAGCAAACACAACAGTAATCACCACAGCAAACACAACAGTAATCACCACAGCAACCACCACAGCAATAACCACAGCAATCATAACAGTAATCACCACAGCAATCACCACAGCAACCACCACAGTAATCACCACAGCAATCACCACAGCAACCACCACAGTAATCACCACAGCAATCACCACAGCAATCACCACGGTAATCACCACAGCAATCACCACAGCAACCACCACAGTAATCACCACAGCAACCAACACAGTAATCACCACATCAATCACCACAGCAACTACCACAGGAATCACCACAGCAACCACCACAGTAATTACCACAGCAATCACCACAGCAACCACCACAGGAATCACCACAGCAACCACCACAGTAATTACCACAGAAACCACCACAGTAATCACCACAGCAACCACCACCGTAATTACCACAGCAACCACCACAGTAATCACCACAGCAACCACCACATTAATTACCACAACAACCACCCCAGTAATCACCACATTAACCACCACAGTAATCACAACAGCAACCACCACAGGAATCACCACAGCACCCACCACAGTAATCATCACAGCAACCACCACAGGAATCACCACAGCACCCACCACAGTAATTACCACAGAAATAACCACAGTAATTACCACAGCAACCACCACAGTAATCACCACAGCAACCACCACAGGAATCACCACAGCACCCACCACAGTAATTACCACAGAAACCACCACAGTAATTACCACAGCAACCACCACAGCAACCACCACAGTAATCACCACAACAATCACCACCACAGCAACCACCACAGCAACCACCACAGCAACCACCACATCAACCACCAGTACAATCACCACAACAATCACCACAACAATCACCACAACAATCACCACAACAATCACCACCACAGCAACCACTACAACAATCACCACAACAATCACCACCACAGCAATCACTACAACAATCACCGCAACAACCACCACCACAGCAATCACCAAAACAATCACCACCACAGCAATCACCACAACAATCACCACCACAGCAATCACCACTACAGCAATCACCACAACAATAACCACCACAACAATCACCACCACAGCAATCACCACCACAGCAATCACCACAACAATAACCACCACAACAATCACCACCACAACAATCACCACCACAGCAATCACCACAACAATCACCACCACAGCAATCACCACAACAATAACCATCACAACAATCACCACCACAACAATCACCACCACAGCAATCACCACAACAATCACCACCACAGCAATCACAGCATGCTATCACCACAGCAACCACCACAGCAACCACCACAGCAACCACCACAACAATCACAACAATAATCACCACCAAATTATTAACTTTCATCTTAGCGTTTCAGCGTTAAGTGGGCACCTTGTGCGCTTTTCGGCCCGACACATCCGTCTTCTACACGGATGAATTGATTTGCTTCATAATTTTTGCCCGGATAGCGGCCATTTTGGCCTGCTCTTTTCAATTTTAAATTGTCAAGGGCTCTTTAACGTGCAAAAGTGCACACGGAACCAACTGTTGTTTTCCGCCGTTTTCTAAGAGGGCTAGACATCGGATCTCACTACCCAGAGAGGGGTAGACATCGGATCTCACTACCCAGAGAGGGGTAGACATCGGATCTCACTACTCAGAGAGGGCTAGACATCGGATCTCACTACCCAGAGAGGGGTAGACATCGGATCTCACTACCCAGAGAGGGGTAGACATCGGATCTCACTACCCAGAGAGGGCTAGACATCATATCTCACTACCCAGAGAGGGGTAGACATCGGATCTCACTACCCAGAGAGGGCTAGACATCGGATCTCACTACCCAGAGAGGGCTAGACATCGGATCTCACTACCCAGAGAGGGCTAGACATCGGATCTCACTACCCAGAGAGGGTAGACATCGGATCTCACTACCCAGAGAGGGGTAGACATCGGATCTCACTACCAGAAGGGGTTAGCATCGGATCTCACTACCCAGAGAGGGTTAAGCATCGGATCTCACTACCCAGAGGAGGTTAGACATCGGATCTCACTACACAGAAGGGGTTAAGCATCGGATCTCACTACCCAGAGAGGGTTAAGCATCGGATCTCACTACCCAGAGGAGGTTAGACATCGGATCTCACTACCCAGATAGGGCTAGATATCGGATCTCACTACCCGGAGAGGTCTAAACATCGGATCTCACTACCCAGAGAGGGCTAGACATCGGATCTCACTACCCAGAGAAGGCTAGATATCGGATCTCACTACCCATAGAGATCTAAACATCGGATCTCACTACCCAGAGAGGGCTAGATAACGGATCTCACTACTCAGAGAGGGCTAGATATCGGATCTCACTACCCAGAGAGGGCTAGATATCGGATCTCACTACCCAGAGAGGGCTAGATATCGGATCTCACTACCCAGAGAGGGCTAGATATCGGATCTCACTACCCAGATAGGGCTAGACATCGGACCTCACTACCCAGAAAAGGCTAGATATCGGATCTCACTACCCAGAGAGGTCTAAACATCGGATCTCACTACCCAGAGAGGGCTAGATAATGGATCTCACTACTCAGAGAGGGCTAGATATCGGATCTCACTACCCAGAGAGGGCTAGATATCGGATCTCACTACCCAGAGAGGGCTAGATATCGGATCTCACTACCCAGAGAGGGCTAGACATCATATCTCACTACCCAGAGAGGGCTAGATATCGGATCTCACTACCCAGAGAGGTCTAAACATCGGATCTCACTACCCAGAGAGGGCTAGATAACGGATCTCACTACTCAGAGAGGGCTAGATATCGGATCTCACTACCCAGAGAGGGCTAGATATCGGATCTCACTACCCAGAGAGGGCTAGATATCGGATCTCACTACCCAGAGAGGGCTAGATAACGGATCTCACTACCCAAAGAGGGCTTGATATCGGATCTCACTACCCAGAGAGGGCTAGACATCGGATCTCACTACCCAGAGAGGGGTAGACATCGGATCTCACTACCCAGAGAGGGGGAGACATCGGATCTCTCTACCCAGAGAGGGGTAGACATCGGATCTCACTACCCAGAGATGGGTAGACATCGGATCTCACTACCCAGAGGGGGTTAAGCATCGGATCTCACTACCCAGAGAGGACTAGACATCAGATCTCACTACCCAGAGACAAGGGAGGGTAAAGCCACGAAGAAGCCAGGGCCTGTATGAAAAGATCCCACCTCCTGGGGTGGGAATCGAAATGAGAACCTTCCTGCCTAGAGGCCGACCCCTTACCTCTAGACCACACAGTTTCTTCCCCCCCCCCCCACACCATCAAATTTAACTTTCGTGGTGTTTTAAAAAAGCAAATTGGACATCATCATCATCATCAAGTACCATGTTTGCTGGCGAAGGTGACCATGTCTCCCCACAACTTTCGATCTCGACAGTTATTTATCATTTCTATTGCTGACCTTCTGCCAAGCCATTCTCTTAAGCTGTCTGGTATCTTTTCTCTTTGCTTCCCTCTATCTCTTCGTCCCTCTATTTTTCCAGTTGTTACAATATATTCCAGCTGTTCCCTTCTCATTACATGGCCAAAAAATGATGATTGTTTCTTCCTAATATTGGAAATTAGTTATCTCTTTGCTGTGACCTCTCTCAGAACATCTTCATTACTCTTCTTAGCTGTCCATGAAACCACATTTCTGCAGCATCCAGTGATATTCTTGCCTGTTGTCCTATTGTCCATGATTCGCATCCATATGTAAAGACTGGCTCTACATAACATTTAAGCTCTCGTTTTCTTGCTTCTCTTGTCAAAAACTGATTGCATAGTATCTTCCTCATTTTTTTGGAAAGCTGCTTTTGCCTGAGCCATTCTGCATCTCACCTCTGTTGTACATCTACCATCTGAGATTAACAATGTTCCCAAATATTTAAATTCATTTACCTGTTTTAATATTGTTCCACTTGTCTTTATTGTGCATTGAGGTGATGTCTTTTTCTTTGTTGTTACCATTACTTCTGTCTTTTTGCTATTAAGGCTGAGTCCTTTATTTTTGCTTTCTTTCACTATAATGTCCAACATTTCTTGTAACTCATTTTTACTCTTAGCGATTAAGACTGTATCATCAGCATACCTTAGATTATTTATATTATGACCTCCAATTGTTATTCCAGGCATGCCCCTTATGGATCTTAAAATAATCTCACTATAAATATTAAACAAATCTGGTGACAGCACACAACCTTTGCCTAACACTCTGTCTTGGTTTAATCCAAGTTTTAATCTTTCAACAACCCATCTGGGTCGACCAACGATTGTCCGAGAGGGCACGAACTAGTAACAATTCGATCAAGAAGCCAGCACACTAATCACTGCTTACACACACAATATGAACACACCGAAACTTACATTTACCGTGCTGTCGCCGCGCACTATCACCAGCGAACAACTAAAATATCCATGAAGATGTTAGCTCCAATATAGTCTTCGTCATAATTCAATTTCGCACTGCTTGCTGACGTGGTGTACTGACGAGTGGGCCCCGAGAAAATCACTTCTCAAATGAAAACACAGAAACAAGACAATGCTTCTAAACTGCACGCAAGAAGTCATCTAGACCAGCTTTTGTGTCGAGTTGGCAATATAACCGCCTGCTTTTCTCGTGACTGCAAAACAAAAATCAATTTTGGATCGTTTCCGCGTGGCTTGCAGGAGATGGCGAGGTTTAGTTCCAAGTCCATGGGTAGACCAGGACCGTTTCTACGGATCAAATCATTGGGGGAGAATAGTGGTCGGTTTGCCGTTTTAATTAATTTGTGTTGACACAGAACATGGTTAAGTAAAGTTGTGTTCTGTGGAGATAAGCAGAGATATCAAATATTTGTTTTTTTTTTAAAGTATTAAATACAATTTATACCTGATGATAGATGTACAACAGAGGTGAGATGGTAGATGTACTACAGAGGTGAGATGGTAGATGTACAACAGAGGTGAGATGGTAGATGTACTACAGAGGTGAGATGGTAGATGTACAACAGAGGTGAGATGGTAGATGTACAACAGAGGTGAGATGGTAGATGTACAACAGAGGTGAGGTGGTAGATGTACAACAGAGGTGAGATGGTAGATGTACAACAGAGGTGAGATGGTAGATGTACAACAAAGGTGAGATGGTAGATGTACAATAGAGGTGAGATGGTAGATGTACAACAGAGGTGAGATGATAGATGTACAACAGAGGTGAGATGGTAGATGTACAACAGAGGTGAGATGGTAGATGTACAACAGAGGTGAGATGGTAGATGTACAACCGAGGTGAGATGGTAGATGTACAACAGAGGTGAGATGGTAGATGTACAACAGAGGTGAAATGGTAGATGTACAACAAAGGTGAAATGGTAGATGTATAACAGAGGTGAGATGGTAGATGTATAACAGAGGTGAGATGGTAGATGTACAACAAAGGTGAAATGGTAGATATATAACAGAGGTGAGATGGTAGATGTACTACAGAGGTGAGATGGTAGATGTACAACAGAGGTGAGATGGTAGATGTACAGCAGATGTGAGATGGTAGATGTACAACAGAGGTGAGATGGTAGATGTACAACAGATGTGAGATGGTAGATGGACAGCAGAGGTGAGATGGTAGATGTACAACAGAGGTGAGATGGTAGATGTACAGCAGAGGTGAGATGGTAGATGTACAACAGAGGTGAGATGGTAGATGTACAAAAGATGTGAAATGATAGATGTACAACAGAGGTGAGATGGTAGATGTACAGCAGAGGTGAGATGGTAGATGTACAGCAGAGGTGAGATGGTAGATGTACAACAGAGGTGAGATGGTAGATGTACAAAAGAGGTGAAATGGTAGATGTACAACAGAGGTGAGATGGTAGATGTACAACAGAGGTGAGATGGTAGATGTACAGCAGAGGTGAGATGGTAGATGTACAACAGAGGTGAAATGGTAGATGTACTACAGAGGTGAGATGGTAGATGTACAACAGAGGTGAGATGGTAGATGTACTACAGAGGTGAGATGGTAGATGTACAACAGAGGTGAGGTGGTAGATGTACAACAGAGGTGAGGTGGTAGATGTACAACAGAGGTGAGGTGGTAGATGTACAACAAAGGTGAGATGGTAGATGTACAACAGAGGTGAGGTGGTAGATGTACTACAGAGGTGAGATGGTAGATGTACAACAGAGGTGAGATGGTAGATGTACAACAGAGGTGAGATGGTAGATGTACAGCAGAGGTGAGATGGTAGATGTACAACAGAGGTGAAATGGTAGATGTACAAAAGAGGTGAAATGGTATATGTACAACAGAGGTGAGATGGTAGATGTACAACAGAGGTGAGATGGTAGATGTACAGCAGAGGTGAGATGGTAGATGTACAACAGAGGTGAAATGGTAGACGTACTACAGAGGTGAGATGGTAGATGTACAACAGAGGTGAGATGGTAGATGTACTACAGAGGTGAGATGGTAGATGTACAAAAGAGGTGAAATGATAGATGTACAACAGAGGTGAGATGGTAGATGTACAACAGAGGTGAGATGGTAGATGTACAGCAGAGGTGAGATGGTAGATGTACAACAGAGGTGAGATGGTAGATGTACAAAAGAGGTGAATTGGTAGATGTACAACAGAGGTGAGATGGTAGATGTACAACAGAGGTGAGATGGTAGATGTACAGCAGAGGTGAGATGGTAGATGTACAACAGAGGTGAGATGGTAGATGTACAACAGAGGTGACATGGTAGATGTACAACAGGGGTGAGATGGTAGATGTACAACAGAGGTGAGATGGTAGATGTACAACAGGGGTGAGATGGTAGATGTACAACAGAGGTGAGATGGTAGATGTACAACAGGGGTGAGATGGTAGATGTACAACAGAGGTGAGATGGTAGATGTACAACAGGGGTGAGATGGTAGATGTACAACAGGGTTGAGATGATAGATGTACAACAGAGGTGAGATGATAGATGTACAACAGAGGTGAGATTGTAGATATACATCAGAGGTGAGATGGTAGATGTACAACAGAGGTGAGATGGTAGATGTACAATAGAGGTGAGATGGTAGATGTACAACAGAGGTGAGATGGTAGATGTACAATAGAGGTGAGATAGTAGATGTACAACAAAGGTGAGATACAGAATGGCTCAGACAAAAGCAGCTTTCCCAAAAAATGAGGAAGATACTATGCAATCCATTTCTGACAATAGAAATAAGAAAGAAGAGTTCTTAAATGTTATGTAGAGCCAGTCTTAACATATGAATGTGAATCAAGGACAACAGGACAACAGACAAGAAAATCACTGGAGTCTGTAGAAATGTGGTTTTACAGAAGAATGTTGAGAATACCATGGACAGCTAAGAAGAGTAATGAAAACGTTCTGAAAGAGGTCAAAGCAAAAAGAGAGCTAATTTCCAATATTAGGAAGAAACAATCATCATTTTTTGACCATGTAATGAGAAGATGACAACTGGAATATATTGTAACAACTGGGAAAATTGAGGGACGAAGAGATAGAGGGAAGCAAAGAGAAAAGATACCAGACAGCTTAAGAGAATGGCTTGGCAGAAGGTTAACAACAGAAATGATAAATAACTGTCGAGATCAAAAGTTGTGGAGAGACATGATCACCTACGCCAGCAGGCATGCCAATTTGATTGATTGATTCTGGAAACCGTAATCCCATTTCTTCAATCATACAGCAAACGTTTGAGAATGTGAGCCAGTGGATTGAATCTTTGATCGCCTGTACATGGTGGTGGATCACATACCTTGACTTCCACCTGTCTATAAGATCTTCAATTAAGACAGAGATAGAATCAAGATGCAACAAGGCTTGTCAAATCATTGGACAGTTATCACCACTATTGTCCAACAAGGAAATAACTCTGGAGACAAAACGAGCACTCTACAATACAATCTTCATCCCAACGTTGTGCTACCAATGCCAGACCTGGACCCTAGATGCAAGAACAATAAGAAAAATAACCTCTACAGAGATGAAATGTGTTAGACGAATGGCAGGAAACAGTCTGAGAGATAAGATCAGAAATGAAGAACTGAGAAAAAAGCTAGGAATAGCCCCCGCCATAGAATATATAAAGAAACAACAGATAAGATGGTGTGGCCACGTGACAAGACAAAGATCAAAACACAAAGCTCTCATGTCTTTCTAAGGATGAAAGGTAAACAAACAAGTAAAGAACCCCCGTCACGCCAAGTGGCGTATAGGGAATATGGTGTTAGTGACCTTACATTTTTACAGACCTTCGGCACATGACTTTTGGGGTAATGTGGTAGGTATTACGCCCGTGCCACTTTACTTTCCGAGAAAAAAAATCCGGTACCTATTATAGGCCGGGTAAACCGGAAGCCGTCGGTTGGGATCGAGCCCTACCTCTTGTCAGTAGTAGCGGTGGCTGTGAACTCAACAGAAAAGTGGAATAACATGCACCGAAATACAATAGATTTGGCACCGACTTTGCACCGACTTTGCACCAAAACGGTGCCAAAAAAAAAAAAAAATTTTTTTCGAATTCGCGATTTTTTCGAACTTCATTATTTTTTTTGGGGGAAAAATTTTTTTTTTGGTGTTCGTCAGTTTGTCGAAATGGTTCACTGAGAGCTTAACTCAGGTAAATTCAAAAGACTCGGTGCTAATCCGTGTCCGGTGATCGTCGCTCGCTGTGTGAAATTTGTGAAAGAGTATTTTAAAAGAGTATGTGAAAGTAAAAATTCAGAATTATTTAAAAAAATATGTATTTGTGAAAGTAAAAATTCAGAATTATTTAAAAAATATGTATTTGTGAAAGTAAACTCAGAATTATTAAAAATTAAAAAAAAAATAAATAAAAAAAACAGTCTCCCTTCAGGATTCGAACACGGGTCTACTACGTGACAGGCCAGGCAACATGTAAAAAAAATGCTGACAAGCAATAACATTGAAAGGTTAGTTTTGTCGAACGGTCTCCTGTGTTTCTGAGAGCTTAACCGCAGGTAAATTCAATAGAGACTCGGTGCTAAGCGGCTTATTGTCCGGTGATCGTCGCTCGCTGTGTGTTAGAAATTTGTGAAAGAGTATTTTAAATTCCGTTAGCCAACTCAGGTAGAACCCCGATTGAAAAGAAAACGGACTTATGTTAAAAATAGTAAAATATAAGTGGTCGTGTGTGTTATCGCTACCAACATCATCATGTGTCGTGTAGTAAGGTGTGCTAATATTAAATAGTGACGCTCGCTCTTTCTCATTCAATGAAAAGCAAAACAAAATTCTATATTTCACAACTTTATTAATACATCATATATATATTACTGTCCGGTCGTTGATAATTTTAAGCGTCTGGGTTTCCTCCCTCCTGTTTTGGTGGTACTGTTTGTTAAATGTCTATCAAACACGGGTGCATAGGAAGTTTCATTAGCCTTCAAAACACAACCGCCCTCCATTTTGACAAAACCTTGATCAAAGCTGGAATAGGTAATCGGTGACTTTGCTGAAACATCCTGGGCATCCATACTGGCTGCCGGAGCTGTCGTCTGATTAACAAGAGTGAGGTCCCCTTGGTTAACAAAAAAGGGCGTGTAGTTGATGTTACCATAAGCGTTTTCGAGACTGCCTTAACGCCATCTATAGACAATGGAACTACCCCCTCTGCCTTCATGTCCTATCATCATCATGTGCCACCCTCAACATCAAACCTTCCGGCTTGGACGGAGGAACTGTTTTCCATCAGTCGAGTAAATGAAACAAACCCCGTTACATATGTGTTGAAAGACGATAAGGGCGATGAGATAGAGGGGTCATTCTACACACCGAAAATTCAAAAAGTTGGAGACAAACTCATCATCCCTGCATGTGCTATCATCAACCCACACAAAGTATCAACAAGCGAAATTCTCTCTCTCTCTCTCTCTCTCACTCTCTCTCTTTCTCTCTCTCTCGCTCTGTCTCTCTCACATTCATGATAAACCAAAACAAAATAGGCTCATATTAAAAAAGTCGACCTAAAACCGTAAAATATTCCACTACAACACAGACCGCTAGACTGAACAGTACTATGAAAAATAAACGTCCGTGAATCAAGCGCGCTTATAACACGAAGTCTCACATCCGACTAGTTTAAATATAATCCGGTAAATCAAAGTTAGGAGGCAAGGGCAGAAACTTAGGAGGTAAGGGCAGAAACCAAAGAGGCAAGGTCAGAAAACAAGGAGGGAAGGTCAGAAATCTAAGAGGCAAGGGCAGAAACCTAGGAGAAAAGGGCAGAAACCTAGGAGACAAGGGCAGAAACCTAGGAGGCGAGGGCAGAAACCTAGGAGAAAAGGGCAGAAACCTAGGAGACAAGGGCAGAAACCTAGGAGGCGAGGGCAGAAACCAAAGAGGCAAGGGCAGAAACCTAGGAGACAAGGTCAGAAATCTAGGAAGCTGTGTTAGAAAACAAGGAGGGGAGGTCAGAAATCTAGGAAGCTGTGTTAGAAAACAAGAAGGGAAGGTCAGAAACCTAGGAGGCATGGTCAGAAACCTAGGAGACAAGGGCAGAAACCTAGGAGAAAAGGGCAGAAACCTAGGAGACAAGGGCAGAAACCTAGGAGGCGAGGGTAGAAACCAAAGAGGCAAGGGCAGAAACCTAGGAGACAAGGTCAGAAATCTAGGAAGCTGTGTTAGAAAACAAGGAGGGGAGGTCAGAAATCTAGGAAGCTGTGTTAGAAAACAAGGAGGGAAGGTCAGAAACCTAGGAGGCATGGTCAGAAATCTAGGAAGCTGTGTTAGAAAACAAGGAGGCGAGGGCAGAAACCTAGGAGACAAGGGCAGAAACTTAGGAGGTAAGGGCAGAAACCAAAGAGACAAGGTTAGAAAACAAGGAGGGAGGGTCAGAAATCTAAGAGGCAAGGGCAGAAACCTAGGAGGCGAGGTCAGAAACCTAGGAGGCGAGGTCAGAAACCTAGGAGGCGAGGTCAGAAAACAAGGAGGGAAGGTCAGAAACCTAGGAGACATGGACAGAAAACTAGGAAGCAAAGGCTGAAAACCAAAGAGGCAAGGTCAGAAATCTAGGAAGCTGCATTAGAAAACAAGGAGGGAAGGTAAGAAACCTATCTACTTCCATACTGATACTAGTTAGACACATCGATCAGATAGTTACATCCAAATCGCAAACATTTTACCCCAGAACACAAAAATTTAGGGTCATACTCAAAAAGTCGACCTAAAAATCCCAAAAGCTACTCACAAAGTCATACTAGTTAGACACAACGAGCAGGAAGTTATATTCTAGGTCCAAAATGTTGGACCAAATCACAACGAACCACGAACCACAACCCCACGATCCATGGACTTAACGAACCATCAACTCACGAACGCGCCGATGAACGCATCGGGTTTCGTGTATAACCCAGGCTCCAATGTCACGTTGACATCAAATCTAGCGTCGCAAATATCGTCGTTATCGAGAGATTCGTAGCGAATCCAGACATCACCCTCTATTACATTGAAATAATTTAGCGGAAATTGTATCTCCACCAGTGCGATCTCATACTGCGTCGAAAATTACCTCCAGCGTTCTCTAATATTGCCTCGATCGTTCTTTAACATTACCTCCAGCGTTCTCTAACATTGCCTCGATCGTTCGTTAACATTGCCTCCAGCGTTCTCTAACATTGCCTCCAGCGTTCTCTAACATTGCCTCCAGCGTTCTCTAACATTGCCTCGATCGTTCTTTAACATTACCTCCAGCGTTCTCTAACATTGCCTCGATCGTTCGTTAACATTGCCTCCAGCGTTCTCTAACATTGCCTCCAGCGTTCTCTAACATTGCCTCCAGCGTTCTCTAACATTGCCTCCAGCGTTCTATAACATTGCCTCCAGCGTTCTCTAACATTACCTCGAGCGTTCTCTAACATTGCCTCGATCGTTCTTTAACATTGCCTCGATCGTTCTTTAACATTGCCTCCAGTGTTCTCTTCACAAGTTTCGTAAGGGAAACATTTGTCGTACTGGGAGAAAAACTCGTTTACCCTATCCATTTTAACGACCCCTTCTAATGATGACTCGCTGAGTGCCAAGTACAGACTATCTGTATCCATTTCACAGAGTCGAAAGTCGGACCTCTCTACGAATCTATCCAGGAAGTCATAGTAAAATTCCAACATTCCCAATTTGGTGTACTGGTAGACGAAAAACCAAGCTGTGAAGGAAGATCCCACAGGGTACTTCGATTTCCAAGCGACACCTCATACAGGTCTTCACCAATATTCGTCATGGTTTTAAACAGGGGGTTAATTACCAACTTTGTTGTATTGCCCCCTCTTTAACATAGGTCACGTTCACATGTTTCCCCAAATTCGTCAAGGTCTTCCCATAGGCCGAGAAAAATATTACCACCAGATCACAAAAATGTAGGCAGAAACCTAGGAGGCAAGGTCAGAAACCTAGGAGACAAGGTCAGAAACATAGGAGGCAAGGGCAGAAACCTAAGAGGCAAGGGCAGAAACCTAAGAGGCAATGATGGGGGCTATTCCTAACTTTCTTCTCAGTTCTTCATTTCTGAGCTTATCTCTCAGACTGTTTCCTGTCATTCGTCTAACACATTTCATCTCTGAGATCACAAAAATTTAGGCACATACTCAAAAAGTCGACCTCAAAACCATAAAAAGCTACTCCCACATTCATCTAAAAGTTACACCAAAACCGCACCAGATTTGCACCGTGCAAAAACATGCACAAGTTTGACACGCGCACCAGTTTGGCACAATGCACCTTCGTAAGGGCGTAACAATCAGCCTTCGTAAGGGGCGTAACAATCAGCCTTCGTAAGGGGCGTAACAATCAGCCTTCGTAAGGGGCGTATCAATCATAAAAGTGATTATCAAAGTAAACTTTTGGTATGGAGATGTCTATTGGTGCATTGTGCCAAACTGGTGCGCGTGTCAAACTTGTGCATGTTTTTGCACGGTGCAAATCTGGTGCGGTTTTGGTGTAACTTTTAGATGAATGTGGGAGTAGCTTTTTATGGTTTTGAGGTCGACTTTTTGAGTATGTGCCTAAATTTTTGTGATCTCAGAGATGAAATGTGTTAGACGAATGACAGGAAACAGTCTGAGAGATAAGCTCAGAAATGAAGAACTGAGAAGAAAGTTAGGAATAGCCCCCATCATTGCCTCTTAGGTTTCTGCCCTTGCCTCTTAGGTTTCTGCCCTTGCCTCCTATGTTTCTGACCTTGTCTCCTAGGTTTCTGACCTTGCCTCCTAGGTTTCTGCCTACATTTTTGTGATCTGGTGGTAATATTTTTCTCGGCCTATGGGAAGACCTTGACGAATTTGGGGAAACATGTGAACGTGACCTATGTTAAAGAGGGGGCCAATACAACAAAGTTGGTAATTAACCCCCTGTTTAAAACCATGACGAATATTGGTGAAGACCTGTATGAGGTGTCGCTTGGAAATCGAAGTATCCTGTGGGATCTTCCTTCACAGCTTGGTTTTTTCGTCTACCAGTACACCAAATTGGGAATGTTGGAATTTTACTATGACTTCCTGGATAGATTCGTAGAGAGGTCCGACTTTCGACTCTGTGAAATGGATACAGATAGTCTGTACTTGGCACTCAGCGAGTCATCATTAGAAGGGGTCGTTAAAATGGATAGGGTAAACGAGTTTTTCTCCCAGTACGACAAATGTTTCCCTTACGAAACTTGTGAAGAGAACACTGGAGGCAATGTTAAAGAACGATCGAGGCAATGTTAAAGAACGATCGAGGCAATGTTAGAGAACGCTCGAGGTAATGTTAGAGAACGCTGGAGGCAATGTTATAGAACGCTGGAGGCAATGTTAGAGAACGCTGGAGGCAATGTTAGAGAACGCTGGAGGCAATGTTAGAGAACGCTGGAGGCAATGTTAACGAACGATCGAGGCAATGTTAGAGAACGCTGGAGGTAATGTTAAAGAACGATCGAGGCAATGTTAGAGAACGCTGGAGGCAATGTTAGAGAACGCTGGAGGCAATGTTAGAGAACGCTGGAGGCAATGTTAACGAACGATCGAGGCAATGTTAGAGAACGCTGGAGGTAATGTTAAAGAACGATCGAGGCAATGTTAGAGAACGCTGGAGGTAATTTTCGACGCAGTATGAGATCGCACTGGTGGAGATACAATTTCCGCTAAATTATTTCAATGTAATAGAGGGTGATGTCTGGATTCGCTACGAATCTCTCGATAACGACGATATTTGCGACGCTAGATTTGATGTCAACGTGACATTGGAGCCTGGGTTATACACGAAACCCGATGCGTTCATCGGCGCGTTCGTGAGTTGATGGTTCGTTAAGTCCATGGATCGTGGGGTTGTGGTTCGTGGTTCGTTGTGATTTGGTCCAACATTTTGGACCTAGAATATAACTTCCTGCTCGTTGTGTCTAACTAGTATGACTTTGTGAGTAGCTTTTGGGATTTTTAGGTCGACTTTTTGAGTATGACCCTAAATTTTTGTGTTCTGGGGTAAAATGTTTGCGATTTGGATGTAACTATCTGATCGATGTGTCTAACTAGTATCAGTATGGAAGTAGATAGGTTTCTTACCTTCCCTCCTTGTTTTCTAATGCAGCTTCCTAGATTTCTGACCTTGCCTCTTTGGTTTTCAGCCTTTGCTTCCTAGTTTTCTGTCCATGTCTCCTAGGTTTCTGACCTTCCCTCCTTGTTTTCTGACCTCGCCTCCTAGGTTTCTGACCTCGCCTCCTAGGTTTCTGACCTCGCCTCCTAGGTTTCTGCCCTTGCCTCTTAGATTTCTGACCCTCCCTCCTTGTTTTCTAACCTTGTCTCTTTGGTTTCTGCCCTTACCTCCTAAGTTTCTGCCCTTGTCTCCTAGGTTTCTGCCCTCGCCTCCTTGTTTTCTAACACAGCTTCCTAGATTTCTGACCATGCCTCCTAGGTTTCTGACCTTCCCTCCTTGTTTTCTAACACAGCTTCCTAGATTTCTGACCTCCCCTCCTTGTTTTCTAACACAGCTTCCTAGATTTCTGACCTTGTCTCCTAGGTTTCTGCCCTTGCCTCTTTGGTTTCTACCCTCGCCTCCTAGGTTTCTGCCCTTGTCTCCTAGGTTTCTGCCCTTTTCTCCTAGGTTTCTGCCCTTGTCTCCTAGGTTTCTGACCATGCCTCCTAGGTTTCTGACCTTCCCTCCTTGTTTTCTAACACAGCTTCCTAGATTTCTGACCTCCCCTCCTTGTTTTCTAACACAGCTTCCTAGATTTCTGACCTTGTCTCCTAGGTTTCTGCCCTTGCCTCTTTGGTTTCTGCCCTCGCCTCCTAGGTTTCTGCCCTTGTCTCCTAGGTTTCTGCCCTTTTCTCCTAGGTTTCTGCCCTCGCCTCCTAGGTTTCTGCCCTTGTCTCCTAGGTTTCTGCCCTTTTCTCCTAGGTTTCTGCCCTTGCCTCTTAGATTTCTGACCTTCCCTCCTTGTTTTCTGACCTTGCCTCTTTGGTTTCTGCCCTTACCTCCTAAGTTTCTGCCCTTGCCTCCTAACTTTGATTTACCGGATTATATTTAAACTAGTCGGATGTGAGACTTCGTGTTATAAGCGCGCTTGATTCACGGACGTTTATTTTTCATAGTACTGTTCAGTCTAGCGGTCTGTGTTGTAGTGGAATATTTTACGGTTTTAGGTCGACTTTTTTAATATGAGCCTATTTTGTTTTGGTTTATCATGAATGTGAGAGAGACAGAGCGAGAGAGAGAGAAAGAGAGAGAGAGTGAGAGAGAGAGAGAGAGAGAGAATTTCGCTTGTTGATACTTTGTGTGGGTTGATGATAGCACATGCAGGGATGATGAGTTTGTCTCCAACTTTTTGAATTTTCGGTGTGTAGAATGACCCCTCTATCTCATCGCCCTTATCGTCTTTCAACACATATGTAACGGGGTTTGTTTCATTTACTCGACTGATGGAAAACAGTTCCTCCGTCCAAGCCGGAAGGTTTGATGTTGAGGGTGGCACATGATGATGATAGGACATGAAGGCAAAGGGGGTAGTTCCATTGTCTATAGATGGCGTTAAGGCAGTCTCGAAAACGCTTATGCTAACATCAACTACACGCCCTTTTTTGTTAACCAAGGGGACCTCACTCTTGTTAATCAGACGACAGCTCCGGCAGCCAGTATGGATGCCCAGGATGTTTCAGCAAAGTCACCGATTACCTATTCCAGCTTTGATCAAGGTTTTGTCAAAATGGAGGGCGGTTGTGTTTTGAAGGCTAATGAAACTTCCTATGCACCCGTGTTTGATAGACATTTAACAAACAGTACCACCAAAACAGGAGGGAGGAAACCCAGACGCTTAAAATTATCAACGACCGGACAGTAATATATATATGATGTATTAATAAAGTTGTGAAATATAGAATTTTGTTTTGCTTTTCATTGAATGAGAAAGAGCGAGCGTCACTATTTAATATTAGCACACCTTACTACACGACACATGATGATGTTGGTAGCGATAACACACACGACCACTTATATTTTACTATTTTTAACATAAGTCCGTTTTCTTTTCAATCGGGGTTCTACCTGAGTTGGCTAACGGAATTTAAAATACTCTTTCACAAATTTCTAACACACAGCGAGCGACGATCACCGGACAATAAGCCGCTTAGCACCGAGTCTCTATTGAATTTACCTGCGGTTAAGCTCTCAGAAACACAGGAGACCGTTCGACAAAACTAACCTTTCAATGTTATTGCTTGTCAGCATTTTTTTTACATGTTGCCTGGCCTGTCACGTAGTAGACCCGTGTTCGAATCCTGAAGGGAGACTGTTTTTTTTATTTTTTATTTATTTTTTTTATTTTTAATAATTCTGAGTTTACTTTCACAAATACATATTTTTTAAATAATTCTGAATTTTTACTTTCACAAATACATATTTTTTTAAATAATTCTGAATTTTTACTTTCACATACTCTTTTAAAATACTCTTTCACAAATTTCACACAGCGAGCGACGATCACCGGACACGGATTAGCACCGAGTCTTTTGAATTTACCTGAGTTAAGCTCTCAGTGAACCATTTCGACAAACTGACGAACACCAAAAAAAAATTTTTCCCCCCAAAAAAAATAATGAAGTTCGAAAAAATCGCGAATTCGAAAAAAAAATTTTTTTTTTTTTGGCACCGTTTTGGTGCAAAGTCGGTGCCAAATCTATTGTATTTCGGTGCATGTTATTCCACTTTTCTGTTGAGTTCACAGCCACCGCTACTACTCTTGTCCACTGTAGTCCAGTTCACTAACCACTGAGCTAGAGCGGCTCCCAAGGATGAAAGGTGAAGAGGGATAACTTTCCTTTCAGTTACCAGGTGGGCACAAAGATTGAGAAGGATAGGAAGAAGAAGAAAACAAGGAAGGACATTTCAACCCGTTGAGTAGTAACCTCCGTCAGTCATATTTGACTATAGATGTTGTAGTAGTAGTCTCCGTCAGTCATAGTTGAGTATAGATTTTGTAGTAGTAGTCTCCGTCAGTCATAGTTGAGTATAGATTTTGTAGTACTAGTCTCCGTCAGTTATAGTTGAGTATAGATTTTTTAGTAGTAGTCTCCGTCAGTTATAGTTGAGTATAGATTTTGTAGTACTAGTCTCCGTCAGTTATAGTTGAGTATAGATTTTGTAGTACTAGTCTCCGTCAGTCATAGTTGAGTATAGATGTTGTAGTAGTAGTCTCCGTCAGTCATAGTTGAGTATAGATGTTGTAGTAGTAGTCTCCGTCAGTTATAGTTGAGTATAGATTTTGTAGTACTAGTCTCCGTCAGTTATAGTTGAGTATAGATTTTGTAGTAGTAGTCTCCGTCAGTCATAGTTGAGTATAGATGTTGTAGTAGTAGTCTCCGTCAGTTATAGTTGAGTATAGATTTTGTAGTACTAGTCTCCGTCAGTCATATTTGACTATAGATGTTGTAGTAGTAGTCTCCGTCAGTCATAGTTGAGTATAGATTTTGTAGTAGTAGTCTCCGTCAGTCATAGTTGACTATAGATGTTGTAGTAATAGTCTCCGTCAGTTATATTTGACTATACATGTTGTAGTAGTAGTCTCCGTCAGTTATATTTGACTATACATGTTGTAGTAGTAGTCTCCGTCAGTTATATTTGACTATACATGTTGTAGTAGTAGTCTCCGTCAGTCATAGTTGACTATAGATTTTGTAGTAATAGTCTCCGTCAGTCATAGTTGACAAAAGATTTTGTAGTAGTAGTCTCCGACAGTCATAGTTGATTGTAGATTTTGTAGTAGTAGTCTCCGTCAGTCATAATTGACAAAAGATTTTGTAGTAGTAGTCTCCGTCAGTCATAGTTGATTGTAGATTTTGTAGTAGTAGTCTCCGTCAGTCATAGTTGACTATAGATTTTGTAGTAGTAGTCTCCGTCAGTCATAGTTGACAAAAGATTTTGTAGTAGTAGTCTCCGTCAGTCATAGTTGACAAAAGATGTTGTAGTAGTAGTCTCCGTCAGTCATAGTTGACAAAAGATTTTGTAGTAGTAGTCTCCGTCAGTCATAGTTGACAAAAGATTTTGTAGTAGTAGTCTCCGTCAGTCATAATTGACAAAAGATTTTGTAGTAGTAGTCTCCGTCAGTCATAGTTGATTGTAGATTTTGTAGTAGTAGTCTCCGTCAGTCATAGTTGACTATAGATTTTGTAGTAGTAGTCTCCGTCAGTCATAGTTGACAAAACATTTTGTAGTAGTAGTCTCCGTCAGTCATAGTTGACAAAAGATTTTGTAGTAGTAGTCTCCGTCAGTCATAGTTGACAAAAGATTTTGTAGTAGTAGTCTCCGTCAGTCATAGTTGACAAAAGATTTTGTAGTAGTAGTCTCCGTCAGTCATAGTTGACAAAAGATTTTGTAGTAGTAGTCTCCGTCAGTCATAGTTGACAAAAGATTTTGTAGTAGTAGTCTCCGTCAGTCATAATTGACAAAAGATTTTGTAGTAGTAGTCTCCGTCAGTCATAGTTGATTGTAGATTTTGTAGTAGTAGTCTCCGTCAGTCATAGTTGACTATAGATTTTGTAGTAGTAGTCTCCGTCAGTCATAGTTGACAAAAGATTTTGTAGTAGTAGTCTCCGTCAGTCATAGTTGACAAAAGATTTTGTAGTAGTAGCCTCCGTCAGTCATAGTTGATTGTAGTAGCCTCCGTCACTCAGTTGGTTTTAGTAGCCTCCATCAGTCATAGTTGATTATAGCAGCCTCCGTCACTCAGTTGGTTTTAGTAGCCTCCATCAGTCATAGTTGATTATAGTAGCTTCCGTCACTCATAGTTGGTTTTAGTAGCCTCCGTCAGTCCTAGTTGATTGTAGTAGCTTCCGACAGTCATAGTTCATTATAGTAGCCTGCATCAGCCATAGTTGACTGTAGTAGCATACATCACTCATAGTTGATTATAGTAGCCTCCATCAGTCATAGTTGATTATAGTAGCTTCCGTCACTCATAGTTGATTATGGTAGCCTCCGTCAGTCATAGTTCATTATAGTAGCCTGCATCAGCCATAGTTGACTGTAGTAGCATACATCACTCATAGTTGATTATAGTAGCCTCAGTCAGTCATAGTTGATTGTAGTAGTCTCAGTCAGTCATAGTTGATTGTAGTAGTCTCAGTCAGTCATAGTTGACTATAGTAGCCTCAGTCAGTCATAGTTGATTATAGTAGCCTCCATCAGTCATAGTTGATTATAGTAGCTTCCGTCACTCATAGTTGGTTTTAGTAGCCTCCGTCAGTCCTAGTTGATTATAGTAGCTTCCGTCAGTCATAGTTGATAATAGTAGCTTCCGTCACTCATAGTTGGTTTTAGTAGCCTCCGTCAGTCCTAGTTGATTATAGTAGCTTCCGTCAGTCATAGTTGATAATAGTAGCTTCCATCATTCATAGTTGATAATAGTAGCTTCCGTCATTCATAGTTGATAATAGTAGCCTCCGTCATTCATAGTTGATAATAGTAGCCTCCGTCATTCATAGTTGACTATAGTAGCTTCTGTCACTCATAGTTGATAATAGTAATCTCCGTCATTCATAGTTGACTATAGTAGCTTCCGATTCATAGTTGATAATAGTAGCTTCCGTCACTCATAGTTGATAATAGTAGCTTCCGTCAATCATAGTTGACTATAGTAGCTTCCGTCACTCATAGTTGACTATAGTAGCTTCCGTCACTCATAGTTGATAATAGTAGCTTCCGTCATTCATAGTGGACTATAGTAGCTTCCGTCACTCATAGTTGACTATAGTAGCTTCCGTCACTCATAGTTGACTATAGTAGCTTCCGTCACTCATAGTCGACAATAGTAGCATCCGTCACTCATAGATGACTATAGTAGCTTCCGTCACTCATAGTTGATAATAGTAGCCTCCGTCATTCATAGTTGATAATAGTAGCTTCCATCATTCATAGTTGATAATAGTAGCTTCCGTCATTCATAGTTGATAATAGTAGCCTCCGTCATTCATAGTTGATAATAGTAGCTTCCGTCATTCATAGTTGATAATAGTAGCTTCTGTCACTCATAGTTGATAATAGTAGTTTCCGTCACTCATAGTTGATAATAGTAGCCTCCGTCATTCATAGTTGATAATAGTAGCTTCCGTCATTCATAGTTGATAATAGTAGCTTCTGTCACTCATAGTTGATAATAGTAGCTTCCGTCATTCATAGTTGATAATAGTAGCTTCCGTCACTCATAGTTGATAATAGTAGCTTCTGTCACTCATAGTTGATAATAGTAGCCTCCGTCATTCATAGTTGATAATAGTAGCTTCCGTCATTCATAGTTGATAATAGTAGCTTCTGTCACTCATAGTTGATAATAGTAGCTTCCGTCACTCATAGTTGATAATAGTAGCTTCTGTCACTCATAGTTGATAATAGTAGCCTCCGTCATTCATAGTTGATAATAGTAGCTTCCGTCATTCATAGTTGATAATAGTAGCTTCTGTCACTCATAGTTGATAATAGTAGCTTCTGTCACTCATAGTTGATAATAGTAGCTTCTGTCACTCATAGTTGACTATGGTAGCCTCAGTCATTCATAGTTGCCAATAGATTTTCCAGCGCCCCTAGAAATGTTAATTTGGTCTTTACTTTCTCCGTGTATTCCCTTTTTTTCTATGAATCTGTCTGCTTCTTGTTTGAGTTGGAGCTTTACAGTGTGTTTCTATAGATTGCGGTCTGCAGCTATGTCGTCCGTGATATCTTTTACCCTGATTCGGATGATTCCGCTGGCACGGGCGGTTGAGCAATTATGGATTTTAGTTCGTTTGCAGTGATACCATAACTATAGAAGGCAGACAACTAAAACAAGTAGAGGAATTCAAATACCTAGGAAGTCTAATGACAAACGATAATTCTCAAACAGCAGAGATAGAATCAAGATGCAACAAAGCTTGTCAAATCATTGGACAGTTATCACCACTATTGTCCAACAAGGAAATAACTCTGGAGGCAAAACGAGCACTCTACAATACAATCTTCATCCCAATGTTGTGCTACCAATGCCAGACCTGGACCCTAGATGCAAGAACAATAAGAAAAATAAGAAAAATAACCTCTACAGAGATGAAATGTGTTAGACGAATGGCAGGAAACAGTCCGAGAGATAAGATCAGAAATGAAGAACTGAGAAAAAAGCTAGGAATAGCCCCCGCCATAGAATATATAAGGAAACAACAGATAAAATGGTTTGGCCACGTGACAAGGCAGAAAGATCAAAACACAACACAACGAGCCTTCAACAAACGTTGTGAGAACACCAGACCCAAGAGTTGACCACAAAAAAGATGGGTCGATGGAATATTAGAAGCACTAGGAAACATAACAGCAGAGGCGAACAGAAGAGCAAAAGATCGCAAATTATATCTCCCCTCGACGCTGAAAGGCAGATGAGGAAGGAAAGGAGAAGAGTGATACCGGGGCCTTCCATAACCAAATCTTTTTCCCTGTATTTTGCCAGTTGTAACCAAGTATTCCTACTTCCTTCTTCTCATGATGTGCCCGAAAAATGTTGATTGTTCCTGTTTTTTAGGAGCTCCCTTTTTGTGTTGGCCTCTTTGAAAATTTTCTTGTTGGTCTTTTTAGCTGTCCAGGGAACTTTCAACATTCTTCTGAGAAATCCCATCTCTGTGGTCTCTAATCATCTTTTCATTTGTTTGTTTACTGTCCATGATACGCCTCCATAGGTCAGAATTAGCTCTATATAGCACCGATTAAATCTCTTTCTCACTTCTGTTGACATAGATTTGTTGCATAAGATATTTGTCATTTTCTGAAATGCTATTTTGGCCTGAGCTATTCTGCTTTTTATTTCTGTGGTGCATCTCCCATCTGATGTTATTGTGCCCAAGTATTTGACGCTCTCCACTTGTTTCACATGTGTCCTGTTTATGCTGCATGATGGTGATCTGTGTGTTACCTGGGCCTCATTATGAGGGAAGTAAAGAATAGTGACACTGTGACCTTCCAGGCATGTTGTAAGAGGCGACTAGGGATTGATTGATGGCTTGACAAGCTATCATTGTAAAAAAGTATTGTTATGAAAACAGAGCCATAAATTTTAGAAGCAGTGATCTCTGCAATATGTGCCACTTTGGCATGCAAGGTTTCTGTTTTTGAGATTGTGGTTCTGCCCTATGTGCCGTCTTCGGCTCAAAAGGACAATAGATAGATAGATGATGTTGATGATTGTTTCTTCAATATAACCATTACTTCTGTTTTCTTACTATTCAGACTGAGACCTTTCTTGTTGCTTTCTTTTACTATTATGTCTATCATTTCTTGTAGTTCATTCTCTGTCTCTGCTATTAAGACTGTGTCATCCGCGTGTCACTGACTTTATGTTGTGACCGTTAATTTCAGTTCCTTTTTTGGTCAACTATTGATCTTGGGAATTGGTTAGTCTCGAGGCAAGACGCCAGCCTTGAGACAGGGAGATTGTTGGTTCAAATCCCGGCAACACTGGTTGGGATTTTTATTTGTGATTTCTCTCTGCAGCAACCACCCCTGGTCTCAGCAGTGAGACCTGGCTTCAAATGTCAATTACTCATTGACGGAAAAAATATGAGTACCTCCGAAGTCGGAGTACAATCATACACCAATGACCAGTCGTAATCATGAACCACCATCATAACCACTGACCAGTTATAATCATTAACCACAATTATAATCACTGACCAGTCATAATCATGAACCACAATCATAAATTACTAATTAAAATTTTTAAAAATCACTACTCATAACCACAAACTACAATCTATAAATCAGTAGCCCCAATCATAACCTCTACCCACATCAACAAATATCCCCACAAGTTCTCCGACAACCCTGACACATAAGAATGAATGACAAAACTCATGAAAATAATAAATTCCAAAGAGATTTATTATGTAAATCTTTATACACGATCCACAATCCATACACAATTTATCACATCGCCTCCCTTACAATCACAAGAAATCCTCTCTGCTCCGTCACCAGACAGTCACAGTTATAAATAAGTACCCACGCGCACAACAAAAAGTGATGACAAAGATAAAAACAAACTCCGGGACCTACAAAGCAGGAGTCAGCGAAAGATTTTGTTAACGATAAAAAAAACGTATCACTACTTCACCATATTCCCACAAAAATTAACTTGGAGAAAAAAAAGATTGAAAGCTAAATGCAAATTTGGATTGAGTATGTGAACATTGAGGTGGCCAGTGTTTACCCTCCCCAAACATTAGCCAATACATTTCATTTGCTCGCCTACTGCCCAGGTGACCATTTCTCAGAATGACCATGTAGCTGAACCAATACAATATTCCTGGTCATGTGACACACTAGAACAGCGATGTGTGTTTATACAATTAGGCAAATATGACGGATGGTCACGGAGACACGGACGCCAGGTTACTGTTGCGATAAAATAAAAGTAACGCTCGTAATATTACGGTATTCAGTGTGATGACAAAATTAACCCAGAAAAAATAAGAGTCTTACGTTACCACAAAATTTGGAATTTCTAATTAACATTAAAGTTTGGCTGAGCGAATCTAGCGGCAGGAAAGTATGTCGCGGGCAGCATGGCACACATTGGACAGTGCTGCACTTCTGTCACTCCCTGTGAAGCATTAGTCTGCAAAAAGTGCTTTCTACTCCCTGCGGGGGATAGGTCTTCAACAAACACTTACAGCTCCGAGTGGAGCATAGGTCTTCAACAAACACTTACAGCTCCGAGTGGAGCATAGGTCTTCAACAAACACTTTCAGCTCCCAGTGGAGCATAGGTCTTCAACAAACACTTTCAGCTCCCTGTGGAGCATAGGTCTTCAACAAACACTTTCCAAGCTGTTCTGTTTCTTGCCATTCTTTTAAGATCACCCCATGTCTTCCCCATCATCTTCATCTCTGCTTCCAGCTGTCTTCCCCATCATCTTCATCTCTGCTTCCAGCTGTCTTCCCCATCATCTTCATCTCTGCTTCCAGCTGTCTTCCCCATCATCTTCATCTCTGCTTCCAGCTGTCTTCCCCATCATCTTCATCTCTGCTTCCAGCTGTCTTCCCCATCATCTTCATCTCTGCTTCCAGCTGTCTTCCCCATCATCTTCATCTCTGCTTCCAGCTGTCTTCTCCAAGAATATTTTGGTCTTCTTCTGTCTCTTACCCTGGGGATTCCAAAATTGGACCTGTAGTGTAATACTCTCGTTTCCTTCCACAGTGTTTGTCCTAGCCAGCGCCATCATCTTTGTTGCACTAGAAAGACTCCATCATATTGTACGCACAGAGCAACAACCCCATTTTTTCCGAGCCCTGATGCTGGCAGTCTCAGGAACAATCCAATACTAATTAAATTTTAATGAGAAAAAACACTGGATGGCAAAACGCAGCTGAAATTCACACAGATTCAACAGAATCAAATCTGGATGTGTGATCAATGAAACAGCTACGGCATTCACATAGGTGGTTATTGTACAGACAGCAAAGGTGCCAGACAGCATCAGAGCCGCCAATGGACTCATAGCTGATGGTTTGTGCCAGGATTGGTGAACAATAACTATGAAGACCCTACTCCACCTCCTTACAGTGCCCCTAGTAACAGACTAGCTGCCAAGTAAGTAAGGGATACAAGTGGGGGGGGGGGGGGGCAGCCCGGCACTCAAAAACATCATGCTGAAGATGAATGTGGAGTAAGTGAACATAGTTATATCCACACAATGTCCTCACTGGATGGATGTGGAGTAAATGAGCATAGTTACACCCACACAATGTCCTCACTGGACTGATGTGGAGTAAATGAACATAGTTACACCCACACAATGTCCTCACTGGATGGATGTGGAGTAAATGAACATAGTTACACCCACACAATGTCCTCACTGGACGGATGTGGAGTAAATGAACATAGTTACACCCACACAATGTCCTCACTGGACGGATGTGGAGTAAATGAACATAGTTACACCCACACAATGTCCTCACTGGACTGATGTGGAGTAAATGAACATAGTTACACCCACACAATGTCCTCACTGGACGGATGTGGAGTAAATGAACATAGTTACACCCACACAATGTCCTCACTGGACGAATGACAAAGAGGGATAAGATTGTTTTGGTCATCAGATGAAAGCAACGTATGGCCAGCCAGGAACCATGACAGAAGAGTGGTTAGTGAACCGGTCTACAGAGCATAGCCAGCCAGGAACCATGACAGAAGAGTGGTTAGTGAACCGGTCTACAGAGCATAGCCAGCCAGGAACCATGACAGAAGAGTGGTTAGTGAACCGGTCTACAAAGTATGGCCAGCCAGGAACCATGACAAGAGTGGTTAGTGAACTGGTCTACAAAATATAGCCAGCCAGGAACTATAACAGAAGAGAGGTTAGTGAACCGGTCTACAGAGCATAGCCAGCCAGGATCCATGACAGAAGAGTGGTTAGTGAACCGGTCTACAAAGTATAGCCAGCCAGGATCCATGACAGATGAGTGGTTAGTGAACCGGTCTACAAAGTATAGCCAGCCAGAAACCATGAAACAAGAGTGGTTAGTGAACCGGTCTACTACGAGAGAGTGGTTTGGTCCAAACTTGGAGGACAGCTTCCAGATTCTGGGTTTGGATTTTCCTGAGAAAGACAGTACTGGCATACTGCTGACCACATAAACCAGCGATGTGCCGATGATTTAAAAAAAAATAAATAGGCACCTCAAATATTTCTCTAACAGCCTCTGACATAACACTCAACAATGAAATTTGACACAAACGTTACCTATCTAGGCAGCAAAATGTCCAGAGATGGAGACTTTAGAAATCATGACACGTATCGTGCTAGCATCAAACTGACAAACGACATCTGGAGATCCAAAGTTCTCAATAAATGAACAAATCTGAGATTGTTCAACTCCTGTGTGATACTAGTGCTTATAACATACGGATGTGAAAGATGGAAATCCACCCAGACTTTAGACAGGAAATTAAATGTCTTTGAAAACAAATGTCCACGTAGGATCTCAAACATAAGCTGGAAAGAAAACATTTCAAATGAACAGATAAGAGAGGAATCAAAACAAGAATATGTGTTGAGCTTTATAAGAAGGAAATACATCGGTCTTGTGCTGAGAATGAATGAAGAAAGACTTCCCGTCAGGCATTCATGTGGAAACCATCTGGTAAAAGAAAACAAGGCAGACCAAGAAAATCATTACACAGGACAATAACTAGGGAAGGCTCAACCATGGGACCAAGAAACAACCAAGAATGACAAGAACTAGCAGCAAATTGTCAATTGTGGAGAACTACGACTTCCACCCTATGTCCAAGAGAAACTAAGAAACAGCCAAGAATGACAAGAACTAGCAGAAATCTGCCAAATATGGAGAGCTATAACTTCTGTCCATGTGCTGACTTCAGCCAGATAGAAAAATGAATGAATTAAAAGAATATGCCAGACTCGGGGCATGACTGGGTTCGTTCTTTCACTAAATACAACATGAGCATGCAAGAAACATAAACTTTCAAAAATTGTTGATGTTACGACACCCTATGGGGAAAGCCAGCAATAAAAAAAAACACCAAATTGCTAAATAGAAATGATCTGCCTAATTTGCTGTCACAAAGTAGAGACCAGCCAAAAATCATTTGCCAAACTCTGACCACAGGATCTCCACATTTGAATGGGGCACTGTAGCGAAGATCAACACATACAATCAACTCTAGACGTACAACAATATCATTACAATCGGAACTTACAATCACAATCAATTCGGACGTTCTTATCAGCACTGCCTGCGGAGACAAAAGGCGGCGCTTGCAACAAGGATACATCTACACAGATCACATCCAAACTGTCCATGGAAAAATATCTGTACAAAACCAAATGTGAACACAATTTGTCCAACTCTCGAGAGTCCAGTCAAATCTAGACTTGGCTTGCGAATTCAACAACATCTTATCTCATAGAGGTCTGAGTGATGTCATATTTGACACGACTGTAACCAAATACATTTTGGAAATACATTCTCCAAACATTTGACAAACTCAGTCACATAGAAACCATGCAACATATGGGAGAGGGGGGAGATATACATTTTACAAATGATACAACATGATACAACCATGCCAAAGGAAGCGCTCCATACCAGCCAGTGGGCTTTGAAGACAATCACATAGTCCAGAAAATAAAATACACCGTGAGCTTTGTGGTCAAGTGATTTCATTGCACACTAAAGAGAAAACCAAAGAAACAAATGTACATAGAAAGACAAATGAACATTCGCTTGAGTCAAGACAACAGATGACATGTCCATTTTAGTAGATGCCA
This sequence comes from Megaustenia siamemsis, assembly GCA_032433765.1. NCBI lineage: Eukaryota > Metazoa > Mollusca > Gastropoda > Stylommatophora > Ariophantidae > Megaustenia > Megaustenia siamemsis. The sequence continues at coordinate 47,737,553 of JAVIAB010000159.1, forward strand.
TGGCATGTGTCATCTATGTCCAGGGCATTGATTTGATATATCCAGAGAGTTCACAGAGGTGTCACTTGCATAAATTAGCCATTCACTGGTACAAGTGTCATGTCTAGAAGCTGTGTCGGACGAGTGGCTCATCTTCTGATGTTCACAGCCCATCGCTTAAACTCTGCAAGTCTTACCGTGACTACGTGAAGATATGCTACATGGGAGGCAGACACACCAATCACATGAAACCTGGCAACGAACACCATATTTCCTCTTGAACGCCACAGGGCAACTTCTCTCACAAACTTCTGTGCCAGCTTTCAAGTGTCAAAACCAATTACTTAAAGAGAGCTGTCATCGGTCTGAAGATCGTTGGTATCACCATAGTCTGTTGTAGAATGATATTAGCGACAGCCAATGAGTCGCACATATTCATCAAACGATAGACACGCCTGTAACGAAGCTACACTCCAAACAAGACAGGAATAAAAGCCCTCCACAGCACTGTCAATTCTTGTTCACTTTCAAGCCAGCTTGGGTAGGTCAGCCAGCGGTTAGTTGGCCTGGCTGTGAGTGGTCAGACAAACAACAACGGACGTCGGTGCATATTAAAAAAGGTCAGTCACTATACAAAATATAGATGACAGCTGTGGGTTTGGCCAATAATACTGACTGGCTGACTTCTAGCTGAGAAGTGTAGTGGGAGGACATCAGCTGGCTAGAGGTAGCATCATCAAGCTCGGTTCTGGTAGGAAGCCTCAAATGATGCCATGAGGTCGTTCTGAGCATTCATGTCGATTCTGTTTGCTGTCTGTGAGGAGAATGAATACAGGTTTAGTTTGACAGCAGAGAGTAAGGTGAAAGATTAAACAAGATTAAGATCTCATTAAATGGACTTGGGTATATGTAGGTGGGTGGTTGAATGACTGGCTGGGAAGGTGGGTGCATGAGTTGGTGGGAGGATGGATGGGAAGGTAGATGCATGAATAGATGGAAGGATGGATGGGAAGATAGATGCATGAATAGATGGAAGGATGGATGGGAAGGTAGATGCATGAATAGATGGAAGGATGGATGGGAAGATAGATGCATGAATAGATGGAAGGATGGATGGGAAGGTAATAGATGGAAGGATGGATGGGAAGGTAATAGATGGAAGGAAGGATGGGAAGGTAATAGATGGAAGGATGGATGGGAAGGTAATAGATGGAAGGATGGAAGGGAAGGTAATAGATGGAAGGATGGATGGGAAGGTAATAGATGGAACGATGGATGGGAAGGTAATAGATGGAAGGATGGATGGGAAGGTAATAGATGGAAGGATGGATGGGAAGGTAATAGATGGAAGGATGGATGGGAAGGTAATAGATGGAAGGATGGATGGGAAGGTAATAGATGGAAGGATGGATGGGAAGGTAATAGATGGAAGGATGGATGGGAAGGTAATAGATGGAAGGATGGATGGGAAGGTAATAGATGGAAGGATGGATGGGAAGGTAGATCTGAGAAAAAATAAATGGAAAGTTTGATGCTTGAAGAATGAGTGGAGGTGAAGATACATTCTGTTCATCCCCACACAATTACTCCCCGCCAACATTCTACTCTGTTCATCCCCACACAATTACTCCCCGCCAACATTCTACTCTGTTCATCCCCACACAATTACTCCCCGCCAACATTCTACTCGGTTCATCCCCACACAATTACTCCCCGCCAACATTCTACTCTGTTCATCCCCACACAATTACTCCCCGCCAACATTCTACTGTTCATTCCCACACAATTACTCCCCGCCAACATTCTACTCTGTTCATCCCCACACAATTACTCCCCGCCAACATTCTACTCTGTTCATCCCCAACAATTACTCCCCGCCAACATTCTACTCTGTTCATCCCCAACAATTACTCCCCGCCAACATTCTACTCTGTTCATCCCCACACAATTACTCCCCGCCAACATTCTACTCTGTTCATCCCCACACAATTACTCCCCGCCAACATTCTACTCTGTTCATCCCCACACAATTACTCCTCAATAAAATACTTACTGCCTCTCTTCTCATTTGAGCTGCTCTTCTCATCTGTTCTGTCCTTTCTCTTTTCTTTCTCTCCTCCTCAGCCTTGTCCTCCTCCATCTTTCTCTTACGAGCAGCTTCGATGGCTTCCTCTTCCTCCTTCTCCCTGAAAGAGAAAAGAAATCGTGTTAAATTTATTTGTTGCAGGGCCGTTATATTTATTTTTTGCAGGGCCGTTATATTTATTTGTTGCAGGGCCGTTACATTTATTTGTTGCAGGGCCGTTATATTTATTTGTTGCAGGGCCGTTATATTTAATTTTTGCAGAGTTGTTATATTTCATATTGCAAAAAGTAATAAAAATGTGTTTTACTCTCGGTTGGCATCAGTAGTGTGTCCCCTATACATTGTCTTTGTTGTATCTCTTTATCCAATGGCATTTATTTGTACCTTTCCATAGCTTCCATGCTAGTGATTTTGTCCTGCCATTTCCACCCTTTTATTCTGTGCAAGCATCCATTAATGAAGGTCTGTATCTTTGTGATTGTCATTTTTGCCATCTCTGTTAATTTTCAGTCCTAGCTGTTGTGATCTCTCATCAAGTATGCTCATTTTATCCTGCATCTGTTGATGGCTGTGTGAAAGGAGAGCTATGTCATCAGCAAAGTCTAAATCATCAAGTTGTTTGGTCAGTGACCACTGGATTCCATTTCTGTTGTTTTGAGTTATTTTCATAATCCAATCTATGGCCAGTAGAAAGAGAAATGGAGACGAAAGGCATCCCTGCCTTACTCCTGTTCTTATTTCAAATGCATCTGTAAGCTGCCCTTCATGCACCACACTACATTTCATTCCTTCATACATTGTTTTTATCAGGTTAATAAACTTTATGGGGATTCCGTAATGACTCAACTTCCAAATCATTCCTCTGTCTAAACTATCAAATGCCTTTTCGTAATCTGTGAATCCATTATAAAGTGGGGATTTTAGTTCTAAACTGTGTTCAACTATTATACGTAGAGTAGTTATCTGATCAGCTCTGTGGCCTCTTTTAGTCTCTCCAGAACGATTCTGCTTAATATTTTCCCTGGCACTGATAGTAGCATAATTCCCCTATAATTTGTGCACTCCAGTAAACTTTTCTTTGGTAGTTTGATCATATAACCTTCTCTCCAATCTTTAGGTATTTCTTCCCTCTCCCAAATTTTATCTAATAGATTATGTAGCATCTTGGTAGAGGTGTTAGTATCTGCTTTGATGGCTTCCGAAGGAAAATTACCTCATCCTGTGGCTTTACTATTTATTAATAGCTTGTTGGCTTTCCACATGTAACGCGTTGCGTTATATTTTATTTGTAGTAGAATCATTTAATAGCTCAGTAGTGACAATTACTTCCTGCAGTCGTTACATTTAACTGTAGTAGTAATTGGGTAACTGGAAGACACTAGGTCCGATACTACACAACTTTTACATCCAGGTATTCCCCTTGACCTTGTAAATATCTTCCACGTCACGGCTTTGAAAGCAGGATAATAGTGCATTCATGTTTTATTTTATTTCAACAGGATGTCACAAGATTATAAGGAAACCAGAAGTGGTTTTCAATCTAGGAGAGATTCTGTCTCCATTTTAAATATGGCGACTGAGAATTTATTTTAAAAAAATTAGATTGAACATTTTCTGCTTCAGATCTTTTTAATTTTGCATTAAAATTAAATAACAGTAGAGTAATTTGGAATTAATATTTACATTTAGCATCCATATTTAAATAAGTTTGGTAAATTTCAAGGAAATGACCTCTGTCATATTCTGGCTGTTGCGATAGGAAGACATTGATATGAAACTGACACTGTCTCGATGAGACATTTAAAATGGTGTGCGGAATCAGCTCTGGTCAGCTTGTGCAATTTAGCATAAACAGAAGAATGCTATACTGAGACCAGCAGAAAGCTGTACAGAGAAGAGCAGACAGCTGTACAGAGAAGAGCAGAAAGCTGTACAGAGAAGAGCAGACAGCTGTACAGAGAAGAGCAGAAAGCTGTACAGAGAAGAGCAGACAGCTGTACAGAGAAGAGCAGAAAGCTGTACAGAGAAGAGCAGACAGCTGTACAGAGAAGAGCAGACAGCTGTACAGAGAAGAGCAGAAAGCTGTACAGAGAAGAGCAGACAGCTGTACAGAGAAGAGCAGAAAGCTGTACAGAGAAGAGCAGACAGCTGTACAGAGAAGAGCAGAAAGCTGTACAGAGAAGAGCAGACAGCTGTTCTCTGTACAACGTTCTAATTATGCTAAACTGCACAAATTGAGGGACGATGAGATGGAAGCAAAGAGAAAAGATACCAGACAGCTTAAGAGAATGGCTTGGCAGAAGGTCAACAACAGAAATGATAAATAACTGTCGAGATCAAAGGTTGTGGAGAGACATGGTAATTGATGATGATGAGAAGAAAGCTATGGAAAGCTGACATGGTTACTCATTCTGCATATTTACATATGGATACTTAGATTCGGTGTCCATTTTAACATAAGTGAGGTTAATTTCAAGGAAATATATATACATATATATATATTTTTTTTTTCGTTTGCCAGCGTTACCTCTGACGAAGTCCCTAGAGACTAGGAACTGAGTCTTGCATGTTAATCCATTTTTCCCTGGCAGCCATGTGCACAGATGTCCCTTGCCATGCAGGCAAATAACTCCGACTTTTTCCGACGATGAGTAATTGACATTTCAAGCCAGGCTTCGCTGCTGAGACCAGGGGTGGTTGCCGCAGAGAGAAATCATAAATAAAAACCCCAACCGGGATTTGAACCCACAACCTCTCTGTCTCGAGGCCGGCATCTTGCCTCTCGAGACCAACCAGTCCCCGAAATATATTTTAAAATATCCAAATGTTTGCTGCCACCAATTAAATGACCTCATCATTTTTATTATTAGAATCAATTAGCTTAATGACACAGACATCTTATCTCCTAATGTCAGGGGGCGTATCACAAGACAGTGACATTGCCAAACAACTTTTGCTTTGTGTGACATGTTTTGACAGCCAACAGACATGACATAACAATTTTTGAAGTCTGACATACAGACCCAAATGAGGTATTTAGGTATTACATTTAATATCTGTGATTGACATGTTTACGATACCGTAGTAAAAATTACTACCACTTAAATATAACATTAGGTGCTTTAAAAATAGTATTTTCACTGAACTTTTGACACACAGCCGTGTGTTTACACTAGGACTGACACCGATTTCCTGGCTCAGGTTGATTTATGACACAAGTTTGACCCCATGGACCCGACGTGTTACAATGCCTATCGGTATGGTCGTCGTAAGTATGTTCAGCTGCCACATTGCATTTATTTGCTGCATTTCCCGAGTTACAAAGGCTTGTTTGATGTCAGCCGTTGCATCGTAATCTAGGGTTTAAAACCTTATTCTCCATAAGGTACATTTCGTAAGCTTTGTTCATGGCATTTTGATCATGCCAACTAGAATCACTTCAACAATGGACAGAGGGCATGTGACTCTGAGATAAGACTAACCAGTCGTATAATCAGATCTTGCGCAAGCTGATTTTGCCTACAAATCTGCGTTGCAGCTGACATAATTCTCAGTTTGGGGGTAAGGAACCCAGCCCACCCACAACTTTCCTTCTCTTGACTGCAACCGCTAGGTAGCAGAGATTTGTTTGTAAGTTACCTCTACTGTTAATGTAGCTCCTACGTCTGGCCTACAATCTAAACTTAGCACTAGTTACCTTTTCTTCTCTTGACTGCAACCGCTAGGTAGCAGAGATTTGTTTGTAAGTTACCTCTACTGTTAATGTAGCTCCTACGTCTGGCCTACAATCTAAACTTAGCACTAGTTACCTTTCCTTCTCTTGACTGCAACCGCTAGGTAGCAGAGATTTGTTTGTAAGTTACCTCTACTGTTAATGTAGCTCCTACGTCTGGCCTACAATCTAAACTTAGCACTAGTTACCTTTTCTTCTCTTGACTGCAACCGCTAGGTAGCAGAGATTTGTTTGTAAGTTACCTCTACTGTTAATGTAGCTCCTATGTCTGGCCTACAATCTAAACTTAGCACTAGTTACCTTTTCTTCTCTTGACTGCAACCGCTAGGTAGCAGAGATTTGTTTGTAAGTTACCTCTACTGTTAATGTAGCTCCTACGTCTGGCTTACAATCTAAACTTAGCACTAGTTACCTTTCCTTCTCTTGACTGCAACCGCTAGGTAGCAGAGATGTGTTTGTAAGTTACCTCTACTGTTAATGTAGCTCCTACGTCTGGCCTACAATCTAAACTTAGCACTAGTTACCTTTTCTTCTCTTGACTGCAACCGCTAGGTAGCAGAGATTTGTTTGTAAGTTACCTCTACTGTTAATGTAGCTCCTACGTCTGGCCTACAATCTAAACTTAGCACTAGTTACCTTTTCTTCTCTTGACTGCAACCGCTAGGTAGCAGAGATTTGTTTGTAAGTTACCTCTACTGTTAATGTAGCTCCTACGTCTGGCCTACAATCTAAACTTAGCACTAGTTACCTTTCCTTCTCTTGACTGCAACCGCTAGGTAGCAGAGATTTGTTTGTAAGTTACCTCTACTGTTAATGTAGCTCCTACGTCTGGCCTACAATCTAAACTTAGCACTAGTTACCTTTTCTTCTCTTGACTGCAACCGCTAGGTAGCAGAGATTTGTTTGTAAGTTACCTCTACTGTTAATGTAGCTCCTACGTCTGGCCTACAATCTAAACTTAGCACTAGTTACCTTTTCTTCGCTTGACTGCAACCGCTAGGTAGCAGAGATTTGTTTGTAAGTTACCTCTACTGTTAATGTAGCTCCTACGTCTGGCCGACAATCTAAACTTAGCACTAGTTACCTTTCCTTCTCTTGACTGCAACCGCTAGGTAGCAGAGATTTGTTTGTAAGTTACCTCTACTGTTAATGTAGCTCCTACGTCTGGCCTACGATCTAAACTTAGCACTAGTTACCTTTTCTTCTCTTGACTGCAACCGCTAGGTAGCAGATATTTGTTTGTAAGTTACCTCTACTGTTAATGTAGCTCCTACGTCTGGCTTACAATCTAAACTTAGCACTAGTTACCTTTTCTTCTCTTGTCTGCAACCGCTAGGTAGCAGAGATTTGTTTGTAAGTTACCTCTACTGTTAATGTAGCTCCTACGTCTGGCGTACAATCTAAACTTAGCACTAGTTACCTTTTCTTCTCTTGACTGCAACTGCTAGGTAGCAGAGATTTGTTTGTAAGTTACCTCTACTGTTAATGTAGCTCCTACGTCTGGCCTACAATCTAAACTTAGCACTAGTTACCTTTTCTTCTCTTGACTGCAACCGCTAGGTAGCAGAGATTTGTTTGTAAGTTACCTCTACTGTTAATGTAGCTCCTACGTCTGGCCTACAATCTAAACTTAGCACTAGTTACCTTTTCTTCTCTTGACTGCAACCGCTAGGTAGCAGAGATTTGTTTGTAAGTTACCTCTACTGTTAATGTAGCTCCTACGTCTGGCCTACAATCTAAACTTAGCACTAGTTACCTTTTCATCTCTTGACTGCAACCGCTAGGTAGCAGAGATTTGTTTGTAAGTTACCTCTACTGTTAATGTAGCTCCTACGTCTGGCCTACAATCTAAACTTAGCACTAGTTACCTTTCCTTCTCTTGACTGCAACCGCTAGGTAGCAGAGATTTGTTTGTAAGTTACCTCTACTGTTAATGTAGCTCCTACGTCTGGCCTACAATCTAAACTTAGCACTAGTTACCTTTTCTTCTCTTGACTGCAACCGCTAGGTAGCAGAGATTTGTTTGTAAGTTACCTCTACTGTTAATGTAGCTCCTACGTCTGGCCTACAATCTAAACTTAGCACTAGTTACCTTTTCTTCGCTTGACTGCAACCGCTAGGTAGCAGAGATTTGTTTGTAAGTTACCTCTACTGTTAATGTAGCTCCTACGTCTGGCCTACAATCTAAACTTAGCACTAGTTACCTTTTCTTCTCTTGACTGCAACCGCTAGGTAGCAGAGATTTGTTTGTAAGTTACCTCTACTGTTAATGTAGCTCCTACGTCTGGCCTACAATCTAAACTTAGCACTAGTTACCTTTCCTTCTCTTGACTGCAACCGCTAGGTAGCAGAGATTTGTTTGTAAGTTACCTCTACTGTTAATGTAGCTCCTACGTCTGGCCTACAATCTAAACTTAGCACTAGTTACCTTTTCTTCTCTTGTCTGCAACCGCTAGGTAGCAGAGATTTGTTTGTAAGTTACCTCTACTGTTAATGTAGCTCCTACGTCTGGCGTACAATCTAAACTTAGCACTAGTTACCTTTTCTTCTCTTGACTGCAACCGCTAGGTAGCAGAGATTTGTTTGTAAGTTACCTCTACTGTTAATGTAGCTCCTACGTCTGGCCTACAATCTAAACTTAGCACTAGTTACCTTTTCTTCTCTTGACTGCAACCGCTAGGTAGCAGAGATTTGTTTGTAAGTTACCTCTACTGTTAATGTAGCTCCTACGTCTGGCCTACAATCTAAACTTAGCACTAGTTACCTTTTCTTCTCTTCCTCAATCCTTAACCTTTCCTTGGCCATCTTTAACTTCTGTTCCTCTGCCTTTTTTAAATAAACCTCCTGAAATGAAAACAAGAAACAAAACAGATAACTTCCAATAGTTAAGGCACCTTCTCATTGATTTTTGAAATGAAAACAAACAGAACAGATAACTTCCAATAGTTAGTGCACTTTCTCATTGATTTTTGAAATGAAAACAAACAGAACAGATAACTTCCAATAGTTAGTGCACTTTCTCATTGATTTTTGAAATGAAAACAAACAGAACAGATAACTTCCAATAGTTAGTGCACCTTCTCATTGATGTTTGAAATGAAAACAAACAAAACATATAACTTCCAATAGTTAGTGCACCTTCTCATTGATGTTTGAAATGAAAACAAACAAAACAGATAACTTCCAATAGTTAGTGCACCTTCTCATTGATGTTTGAAATGAAAACAAACAAAACAGATAACTTCCAATAGTTAGTGCACCTTCTCATTGATGTTTGAAATGAAAAAAAAACAAAACAGATAACTTCCAATAGTTAGTGCACCTTCTCATTGATGTTTGAAATGAAAAACAAACAAAACAGATAACTTCCAATAGTTAGTGCACCTTCTCATTGATGTTTGAAATGAAAAACAAACAAAACAGATAACTTCCAATAGTTAGTGCACCTTCTCATTGATGTTTGAAATGAAAAACAAACAAAACAGATAACTTCCAATAGTTAGTGCACCTTCTCATTGATGTTTGAAATGAAAAACAAACAAAACAGATAACTTCCAATAGTTAGTGCACATTCTCATTGATGTTTGAAATGAAAAACAAACAAAACAGATAACTTCCAATAGTTAGTGCACATTCTCATTGATGTTTCATTTCACTTTCTTTTTCTTCTTCAGTGATCAACAATTGACATGTTGAGACCAGCATCGGTCACGGACAAGACGATGTGCCTTGGGGGAAGAAGATTCTGGAGTTTGGATGCTCCTGTGTTGAGAATGCTACAGTCCTGTAGGATATGTTCTGGAGTTTGTCTGGATGCTCCTGTGTTGAGAGTGATGCAGTCCTGTAGGATATGTTCTGGAGTTTGTCTGGATGCTCCTGTGTTGAGAGTGCTGCAGTCCTGTAGGATATGTTCTGGAGTTTGTCTGGATGCTCCTGTGTTGAGAGTGCTGCAGTCCTGTAGGATATGTTCTGGAGTTTGTCTGGATGCTCCTGTGTTGAGAGTGCTGCAATCCTGTAGGATATGTTCTAGAGTTTGTCTGGATGCTCCTGTGTTGAGTGTGCTGCAGTCCAGTAGGATATGTTCTAGAGTTTGTCTGGATGCTCCTGTGTTGAGAGTGCTGCAATCCTGTAGGATATGTTCTAGAGTTTGTCTGGATGCTCCTGTGTTGAGAATGTTGCAGTCCTGTAGGATATGTTCTGGAGTTTGTCTGGATGCTCCTGTGTTGAGAGTGCTACAGTCCTGTAGGATAAGTTCTGGAGTTTGTCTGGATGCTCCTGTGTTGAGAGTGCTACAGTCCTGTAGGATATGTTCTGGAGTTTGTCTGGATGCTCCTGTGTTGAGAGTGCTGCAATCCTGTAGGATATGTTCTAGAGTTTGTCTGGATGCTCCTGTGTTGAGAGTGCTACAGTCCTGTAGGATATGTTCTGGAGTTTGTCTGGATGCTCCTGTGTTGAGAGTGCTGCAGTCCTGTAGGATATGTTCTGGAGTTTGTCTGGATGCTCCTGTGTTGAGAGGGCTACAGTCCTGTAGGATAAGTTCTGGAGTTTGTCTGGATGCTCCTGTGTTGAGAGTGCTACAGTCCTGTAGGATATGTTCTGGAGTTTGTCTGGATGCTCCTGTGTTGAGAGTGCTACAGTCCTGTAGGATATGTTCTGGAGTTTGTCTGGATGCTCCTGTGTTGAGAGTGCTACAGTCCTGTAGGATAAGTTCTGGAGTTTGTCTGGATGCTCCTGTGTTGAGAGTGCTACAGTCCTGTAGGATATGTTCTGGAGTTTGTCTGGATGCTCCTGTGTTGAGAGTGCTACAGTCCTGTAGGATATGTTCTGGAGTTTGTCTGGATGCTCCTGTGTTGAGAGTGCTACAGTCCTGTAGGATATGTTCTGGAGTCTGGATGCTCCTATGTTGAGAGTGCTGTAGTCCTGTAGGATATGTTCTGGAGTTTGTCTGGATGCTCCTGTGTTGAGAGTGCTGTAGTCCTGTAGGATATGTTCTGGAGTTTGGATGCTCCTGTGTTGAGAGTGCTACAGTCCTGTAGGATATGTTCTGGAGTTTGTCTGGATGCTCCTGTGTTGAGAGTGCTGCAATCCTGTAGGATATGTTCTAGAGTTTGTCTGGATGCTCCTGTGTTGAGAATGTTGCAGTCCTGTAGGATATGTTCTGGAGTTTGTCTGGATGCTCCTGTGTTGAGAGGGCTACAGTCCTGTAGGATATGTTCTGGAGTTTGTTTGGATGCTCCTGTGTTGAGAGTGATGCAGTCCTGTAGGATATGTTCTGGAGTTTGTCAGGATGCTCCTGTGTTGAGAGTGATGCAGTCCTGTAGGATATGTTCTGGAGTTTGTCTGGATGCTCCTGTGTTGAGAGTGATGCAGTCCTGTAGGATATGTTCTGGAGTTTGTTTGGATGCTCCTGTGTTGAGAGGACTACAGTCCTGTAGAATATGTTCTGGAGTTTGTCTGGATGCTCCTGTGTTGAGAGTGATGCAGTTCTGTAGGATATGTTCTGGAGTTTGTCTGGATGCTCCTGTGTTGAGAGTGCTGCAGTCCTGTAGGATATGTTCTGGAGTTTGTCTAGATGCTCCTGTGTTGAGAGTGCTACAGTCCTGTAGGATATGTTCTGGTGTTTATCTGGATGCTCCTGTGTTGAGTGTGCTGCAGCCCTGTAGGATATGTTCTGGAGTTTGTCTGGATGCTCCTGTGTTGAGTGTGCTGCAGTCCTGTAGGATATGTTCTGGAGTTTGTCTGGATGCTCCTGTGTTGAGAGTGCTGCAGTCCTGTAGGATATGTTCTGGAGTTTGTCTGGATGCTCCTGTGTTGAGTGTGCTGCAGTCCTGTAGGATATGTTCTGGAGTTTGTCTGGATGCTCCTGTGTTGAGAGTGCTGTAGTCCTGTAGGATATGTTCTGGAGTTTGTCTGGATGCTCCTGTGTTGAGTGCTGTAGCACTGTAGGATATGTTCTGGAGTTTGTCTGGATGCTCCTGTGTGTCCAACAGGCACGGTCGCATGTTGTAAAGAATTCCCTGAGTCCTATCTTGTGTAGGCGAGGCCACAGTGGCCTGTTCTGAATATCTTGGTCTGCTTATTTAGTTTAGTGAATTCTGTCTTACTGCAAGTGTAAATATCTCAAAAAGTTAACAATACAAGCCCTATGTGACATCACGCGGCGATAGAAGGATCAAGAATCATTAAAGACAAAATACAAACTGTATTTAAAATATAAAAAAACTGATTGTATTTACAGAGGTGTCCCCCACATCCATAACTGATGTGTTTACTAATGAGCACAAAACTGTTTCAACCACAAACTATACAAATACTTGGTTCAATTATGAACCAGGAGGTCTAGAGGTTAAGACTTTGAACACTTTGAGGTCTCTGGTTCAATGACCAGCAGAGGCGGCGAGAATTTAAAACAAAATGACAAACCTGTGGTTATTCTCATGGCTTTACCTCCGCCATCTCTGGTTAGTGAAACTTTCAGAAATCTGCACAAAAAATAGGAAGTCCGGACACATAAATGGACCGTTTGTAGTTTGAAGGAAAATAGTAGGCCAAATACAGCCTCTCCCACCTGGGCAAAGTCCACTTCACAGTTGAAGACTAAGAAGAAAAAATAGATAAAATGATGCACTTACTTTCTGATTCTTCAGCTCGCTGATTTTCTTAAAATGTTGGAAAGTTGCAGTGATGGAGTTCCAAGACTGAGCGTTGTTCAACTTGTTCTCCGCCTGTCAAGAAAAGACCATGTACATGACAACAAAGTCCAGAACCTTGTCAATACAATGTTAAATGTATTTACCTCAGAATGCTGCTAAATTACATGTGTAATTAATGGTTCATGTAGGTGCTTAATGATGAGTATGTAATGTAGGGAGAAACAAATAAAGAAAAGGGAGAAATATGGTTCAATAATATTGGTGGAAATATGACATGAGACAATGAAAACAAACACAGAACAAACACGATACAATTAAAATGGACATAGAAAATACACAAACAGGAGACAAAAACGAACACACAACAAACACGATACAATTAAAATGGACATAGAAAATACACAAACAGGAGAAAATAAAAATGAATACACAACACGATACAATTAAAATGGACATAGAAAATACACAAACAGGAGACAAAAACGAACACACAACAAACACGATACAATTAAAATGGACATAGAAAATACACAAACAGGAGAAAATAAAAATGAATACACAACAAACACGATACAATTAAAATGGACATAGAAAATACACAAACAGGAGACAAAAACGAACACACAACAAACACGATACAATTAAAATGGACATAGAAAATACACAAACAGGAGAAAATAAAAATGAATACACAACAAACACGATACAATTAAAATGGACATAGAAAATACACAAACAGGAGAAAATGGACATAGAAAATACACAAACAGGAGAAAATGGACATAGAAAATACACAAACAGGAGACAATAATATTGAGTTATTTGCAGGTCATCATCATTGCACTCCGAACATGTCCATAGGTGCTCAGATCCCCTCCTCAGCAATTCCCTCAGTGTCCAGCGACTGACGACTCCAGTTCTATGTTGGTTGATAAGTCTTCTTACACGGCCACCAAGTTTCTCATTTCTGGCTGTGCCCATCTTAACTCCCATATCCATCATCCGAAGAAGTGACGTTGATCTGTGTTTGTCGAAGTCCTGTGCTCTTCCAACATCTCGAAGGGCATTGATGATGTCCGCTCGATCCATCGGTTGCCCGTCCTCAACGACAGCGCAGCTAGCCAACCTGTCCGCTCTCTCATTTCCCCGTACTCCCACGTGTCCAGGGACATAGACAAAGGTGACCTTACGTATTTTGGATTTCTGCAACGACTCTACCCATTGCATGCGTACATAGCCCGCCTCCACTTTTTTTAATCATGCTCATCAAATCACTCAGTATACATGCGTGGATGTAGTCTTGTGACTCTAACCATTTGAATGCCTTGGTCACTGCCATCACCTCCATTGTCATGCTACTCGTGGTCATGGCATATGCACCACTGTCTTCCTTGGCTATTCTGCCTGCTGAGCGTGCTGTAAATGCCCATGCACTTCTTTCGTACAATAATAACGAATACACAACAAACACGATACAGTTAAAATGGACATAGAAAATAAAGAAACACAATGAGGATGAAGTAAATGAGAAAGTCAAATCTAAACCAATCAAAAATAGCTTACCTTTCCCGCAGGCTGTGTGGTCATGGGTACAGGCGGAGTCTTATTCTCCACATCGTTGGATTTGATAGAATTGTTCTGATGGTGAGGCGCTGCACTGTAGGGGATGCCAGAAGCTGGGGATGAAAGTTCTTGTTAGTCCAAGCTGGCATTTCTCATCAGGTTTCTGTATGGGGTCCACACAAGTGAGAGAGGGAGAATGGAGGGAGAGGGAGAGAGAGGGAAGAGAGGAGGGGAGAGAGAGAAAGAGAGGGGGAGAGAGGAGAGAGGAGGGAGGGGGAAGGAGAGAGGAGGGAGGGAGAGAGAGGGAGGGAGGGAAGAGAGAGGGAGGGAGGGAAGAGAGAGGGAGGGAGGGAAGAGAGAGGGAAGAGAGAGAGGGGGGAGAGAGAGGAGGGAGAGAGAGGGAGAAAGAGAGGGGGGAGAGAGGGAGGGAGGGAAGAGAGAGAGAGGGGGGGAAAGAGAGAGAGAACAAATGTCAAAGTTAGAATTAGATCAAGTTATTTAAGCGCACAAATAAAGTAGAGTAATGGTTGTCTCACTAGGCATATGTAACCAATTTTGACCTTTAGAAGCAAATCATGGACAGTAGACAAACAAAATAAAAGACAATTAGAGGCTACAGAGATGTGATTTCTCAGAAGAATGTTGAACAGCAAAAAAGGCCAACGAGGACATTTTCAAAGAGGCCAACACAAAAAGGGAACTCCTAAAAAACAATTGACATTTTTCGGGCACATCATGAGAAGAGGAAAGTTCTATTGATGTGATTGTTCAAGCCGAAGAAAAGTGTGAAGATGTTTGGTCTTTTCTTTTTAGGGTGTTAATGTTGTCATGTCATAGATGGAAATAAAATCAAACAAACAAAAGTTTTAAAACTAAAAATAAAAAGAGAACTACTAGACACAATTAGAACAAGACAAATGCAATTTTTTGGCCATGTTAAAAGACACAACAGTCTAGTGAAAGTAATATTGGAAGGGAAAATACAAGGTAAAAGAGGCAGACCAAGACTAACATGGACGAGTAACATCAAAAGATGGACAAGTCAAGCTATGACAATCTGCACCATCAAAGCAAGAGACAGAGTGGAATGACGCTCCATGGTAGCCAACCTTCGATGTGGAGACGGCACTCAATGATGATGAATGTTGTCAATGGATTTGGCCTTGGCATGTATTTAAAAAGATCTCTTTCTGTTTTCCCCATGGCCCATCCATTCAGCCAATCTTCTCTACTGTTGGAGTTTATGATTTGTTTGGCTGTGTTTAATGAGATGCTGTTAAATTGTTTCTGTCTGGATCCTCTCTTAGCTCATGTACCTGCCTTGTCATTTCCTGGTGTATTGGCGTGTCCTGGGATCCAACAATAGCTTTGTCATGTGAGTTATTGAGTTATTTGCAGGTCATCATCATTGCACTCCGAACATGTCCATAGGTGCTCAGATCCCCTCCTCAGCAACTCCCTCAGTGTCCAGCGACTGACGACTCAAGTTCTATGTTGGTTGATAAGTCTTCTTACACGGCCACTAAGTTTCTCATTTCTGGCTGTGCCCATCTTTACCCCCATTTCCATCATCCGAAGAAGTGACGTGGATCTGTGTTTGTTGAAATCCTGTGCTCTTCCTACATCTCAGAGGGCATTGATGATGTCCGCCCGATCCATCGGTTGCCCGTCCTCAACGACAGCGCAGCTAGCCAACCTGTCTGCTCTTTCATTTCCCCGTACTCCCGCATGTCCAGGGACATAGACAAAGTTCCGCTCTTTCATTTCCCCGTACTCTCGCATGTCCAGGGACATAGACAAAAGTGACCTTACGTATTTTGGATTTCTGCAACGAATCTACCCATTGCATACATACAGAGCCCGCCTCCACTTTTTTAATCATGCTCATCGAATCACTCAGTATACATGCGTGGGTGTAGTCTTGGTCACTGCCATCACCTCCATTGTCATGCTACTCGTGGTCATGACGTTTACAGATCCGTCTGTATAGCTGACTGCATCTTTCTCATCGGTGTTATCGCAGATGAGATCGTTGTCCTCAGCATTAACCACGACCGGGTTCTGTTCCCTACTTTTCCAGTTGAGTGTGACAATACACGAGAAAGTCCCCTTAAATGACATAGGCACCGGTATCCACTCCTCACCAACGCTGATATTGGTAAGCCCACAGACCTGTTTGATGACATCTTCTGCTCGGCCCACCCATGATTTGCCTCTTTTTAGCCTGCCACCTTTCACTGTGTTGAGCACGTGGTGCAATGGATGCTCTGTATCTGTACTAATCTTCAGGTATGCTCGTGCTCTCCAGATCTTGATTCTGTCAACCATGGTTGGAAAGTCATGAAGATACCTCATTGCTACACAGGGAGTGTCCCTCGTACATCCCAGGATAATGCGCATGGCTTCATTTTGTATTTTCTCCAGCCTATCAATTTGAGTCGTACTGAAAGTAAGAATTGCCAGGGCATACTCGATTGGTGCGAGGACTAATCCCTGGAACAGAAGAGTAAGTAGCCTCTGCTCGATGTTGGCAGCTGCCATGACCTTCAAGGCGGCTAATCCTTTGCGGGATTTTGTTATCACATGGCCGATGTGGTCCCGAAAACACAGGCTGCGATCAAACTTAATTCCTAGGTATGTCATCAACTTGTCCCTGGTCACCTCATCAGCTCCCATTCGTACTACCGGTGTGGTCGTATTAACGATATGATTGTTAAGGGAGAACCATGAAACTGATGCTTTATTAGGATTAACCACGGCACCTGAAACCCCACACCAGGAAGAAATGCGATCGAGTTCGTCTTGCATTGTGGAGGCGATTCCCCGTCTGTCTCTTCCCTGTCGATATACCAGAATATCATCAGCAAATGTCATAGTTCTTCCCCTCCCATCCAGCTGTTGTTCCGTGATCGTTATTGTGTGCACGTTAAATAGAACTGGTGACAATGGTGAGCCTTGTGGCAGCCCTGGACAAATGGATATTGGCTCGGAAGACCAACTTCCACATCTGAGTATCACCTTCCTCTGAAACAGTGCCGCGGCGATCGATCTAATGAGGAAGGGGTGCACCGCCAGTCTGAGTAGCATATGCATGAGATATTCAAATGGTACCCTGTTGTATGCATCCTCCAGATCTATAGCAGCAGCATTTGTCTCCTCTCGTCTGTGGAAGCCTTCGAAGACGTCTTAGGTGTCATGTGTGTTAATGTGGTTATCTATATCTATGATGACCTGCGTGAGTTCTGGTTTGTTACTTCCTAGCATCTGTAGGGGTGTATTGAAATTAAAAATGACTATTTCCTTTCTGTGATCATATGGTATCAAGTATTCAGGTTGTACATTGCTGTTTTTAAGGCTGCTATTTCTGTTTTCAAATAGTTGTAGACATCACCACATGGTTCTTCTGCTCTTCCATCTGGATAATGTAGTGAAGACGGTACATAGGGTGGAAGTCATAATTCTCAACGATTGCTGATTTGCTGCCAGTTCTTGTAGATCATGCTTGTCCCATTGTTAAGCCATCTCTAGTAATTGTTGCTCCTTGTTTTCTTGTACTAGATGGTTTCCACATACCTGATGAGAAAGTCTTTTCTTCGTTCATTCTCAGCACATGACCAATCAAAGGAAAATGACCAAGATTACAAATATGATCAAATGAACATCCAAGATTACAAATATGATCAAATGAACATCCAAGATTACAAATATGATCAAATGAACATCCAAGATTACAAATATGATCAAATGAACATCCAAGATTACAAATATGATCAAATGAACATCCAAGATTACAAATCATTGTACACAAATGATTTCACAATAAAAGGTTATCTTACCCAAAGAAGCTCCCAAATGGACTGGCTCCGGGGGACTAGGGCTGGTGTCTTTCTCACTAAGAGAGAAGCGTGACTGGTTATTTCCTCCTGGCAGAATGGGACCAGAAAACATGGGCCCCATTCGAGGCTGCAGTTGTGGTGGCTGCTCCAAAGGGGTCACTCCTTCTTTGGAAGGTCTTCTCCCGGGCAGACTTGTAGCAGGAGTGCCCTCTGGGCCTGCGATAAAGCGGCGGTCAACACTACCAGGCACTGGAGTACTGGTCATGGGAACTGGAAAATGTTGAGACATTTCATGTCAACGTTAACATGGATTATTCTGCTGCATGTACACACAAAATATATTTGTTAACGATTACATTGTGACCTAATGTCAATGTAAGTCTTCACAGTTGATTGTCTCTGATACTCTAGTTTATTTGCTCATTTGTGTCTTTCGGGAAGATAAAATACACATGCTTATACATGAAGGTGGAGGTCATGACTTGCCACAGGCCTCCCAAACATCTACACATAGCTCAAACAACGTAGGTTACACTGGCTTGGCCATGTACAACGTATGAAAGATGGCCGTATAGCTAAAGATATACTTTATGGACAAATGGCAGATGGCAAAAGGACTGGTGGTGCCCAAAACTTGACAAGACATGAAGACTCTGAACATAAACCCTGCAGCCTGGGAAGACATAGCTGCAGACCGCAATCTTTGGAAACACACTCTAAAGCTGCAACTCAAACAAGAAGTAGCCAGATTCATAGAAAAAGAGAATACATGGGCAAAAGAAAAGATACCATTTCTAGGGGAGCTGCAAAATCCAGTCAACTATGACTAGCGGAGGCTACTTTTATTATACATTATACATCCATATGTAAAAATTAAGTCAATTTTACGACTGTATCGTGAAAACAAGACCCACAGCTAACTGTCATAACCTAGGGTGAATTAATAGAGGTTGCTAGCAGGAAACTAGAGCCACAGCTAACTGTCATAACCTAGGGTGAATTAATAGAGGTTGCTAGCAGGAAACTAGAGCCACAGCTAACTGTCATAACCTAGGGTGAATTAATAGAGGTTGCTAGCAGGAAACTAGAGCCACAGCTAACTGTCATAACCTAGGGTGAATTAATAGAGGTTGCTAGCAGGAAACTAGAGCCACAGCTAACTGTCATAACCTAGGGTGAATTAATAGAGGTTGCTAGCAGGAAACTAGAGCCACAGCTAACTGTCATAACCTAGGGTGAATTAATAGAGGTTGCTAGCAGGAAACTAGAGCCACAGCTAACTGTCATAACCTAGGGTGAATTAATAGAGGTTGCTAGCAGGAAACTAGAGCCAATAATTACTGTCTTGTAAATTGTACTTATTGTCTTTGTCTTGTAATAATTGTCTTATAATAGTAAATAATTGTCTTATAATAGTAAATAATTGTCTTACAATTGTAAATAATTGTCTTATAATAGTAAATAATTGTCTTACAATTGTAAATAATTGTCTCATAATAGTAAATAATTGTCTTACAATTGTAAATAATTGTCTTATAATAGTAAATAATTGTCTTACAATTGTAAATAATTGTCTTACAATTGTAAATAATTGTCTTACAATTGTAAATAATTGTCTTATAATTGTAAATAATTGTCTCACAATTGTAAATAATTGTCTCATAATTGTAAATAATTGTCTTATAATTGTCTCATAATTGTAAATAATTGTCTTATAATTGTCTCACAATTGTAAATAATTGTCTCATAATTGTAAATAATTGTCTTATAATTGTCTTATAATTGTCTCATAATTGTAAATAATTGTCTCATAATTGTCTTACAATTGTAAATAAGTGTCTCACAATTGTAAATAATTGTCCCATAATTGTCTCACAATTGTCTCATAATTGTCTCATAATTGTCTTACTGCTTGGTTTTGGTGCAGGTTTGGGTGTGGCTAGGGCAATTGGCTGCTTAGCAGGCTGGGCAGGCAAGGCATGGGTGACATTTCTGCTCATCATATTAGCTGAAACACATGATTGACTGTCAGTTATAGCATATAGGAAACAGCCGAACAGTTGTAATAATAAATTTTGATGTTAGGACATGCAGCTTGAGGCAATCATCAGAATACACCCACATGAATTATGACCCTTTAGTTTCTTAACATTCTAAAAGACCTGCCTAGATCATTGAAAAATAGATCCTTAAAACTCTTTCCGTACGTTTCGCCGCGCAGATTTAGGCAACGTACGTTTCGCTGCATAGTGCACCATGCTCAATTTGATTAGTGTGAACGCCATCAAACCATATTTTTGTTTACATGTCTTGTATCATCTTGGTATTGGTGAAATCTAATTCCTTGTTCAATTATCTAAACATTCATATATAATATACTAGATAAATATAAATATGTAGATTGGTTCTTAAAACCATGAACAATTTTGTCTCTGAAACCTCTTCCGTTGCGTCCATAAAAAGCTTCCGTATGGAAAGAGTTAATCTGAACTTCTATTTAGTTCCTTTTCAAGACCTACCTAGAACAATGAGGAATAGATCATTAAACGATCGTAACTGGTCTTCTGTTTAGTTCCTTTTCAAGACCTGCCTAGAACAATGAGGAATAGATCATTAAACGATCGTAACTGGTTTTATGTTTAGTTCCTTTTCAAGACCTGCCTAGATCAATGAGGAATAGATCATTAAACGATCGTAAATGGTCTTCTGTTTAGTTCCTTTTCAAGACCTGCCTAGAACAATGAGGAATAGATCATTAAACGATCGTAACTGGTCTTATGTTTAGTTCCTTTTCCAGGCCTGCCTAGAACAATGAGGAATAGATCATTAAACGATCGTAACTGGTCTTATGTTTAGTTCCTTTTCCAGGCCTGCCTAGACCAATGAGGAATAGATCATTAAACGATCGTAACTGGTCTTCTGTTTAGTTCCTTTTCCAGGCCTGCCTAGAACAATGAGGAATAGATCATTAAACGATCGTAACTGGTCTTATGTTTAGTTCCTTTTCCAGGCCTGCCTAGAACAATGAGGAATAGATCATTAAACGATCGTAACTGGTCTTATGTTTAGTTCCTTTTCCAGGCCTGCCTAGAACAATGAGGAATAGATCATTAAACGATCGTAACTGGTCTTATGTTTAGTTCCTTTTCCAGGCCTGCCTAGATCAATCAAGAATAGATAACAAATCGTGATTGCTCTTCTTGATCGATGACCTACAAAAAATAATATGTTGGGCACTAAAACTATCTCGCGTATACACACACAGCTCCTAACATTTTTATATTCCTAGTTTATTACTTGATCCGTGTGTCATCAACTTCTTGATAGAGGAAGAAATATGACGGGGATGAGGAAGAAATATGATGGGGATGAGGAAGAAATATGACGGGGCAGAGGAAGAAATATGACGGGGCAGAGGAAGAAATATGACGGGGGCAGAGGAAGAAATATGACAGATGGGGCAGAGGAAGAAATATGACAGATGGGGCAGAGGAAGAAATATGACAGATGGGGCAGAGTAAGAATATGACAGGTGGGGCAGAGGAAGAAATATGACAGATCGGGCAGAAGAAGAAATATGACAGATGGGGCAGAGGAAGAAATATGACAGATCGGGCAGAAGAAGAAATATGACAGATGGGTAGAAGAAGAAATATGACAGATGGGGCAGAGGAAGAAATATGACAGATGGGGCAGAGGAAGAAATATGACAGATGGGGCAGAGGAAGAAATATGAAAGATGGGGCAGAGGAAGAAATATGACAGATGGGGCAGAGGAAGAAATATGACAGATGGGGCAGAGGAAGAAATATGACAGATGGGGCAGAGGAAAAAATATGACAGATGGGGCAGAGGAAAAAATATGACAGATGGGGCAGAGGAAGAAATATGACAGATGGGGTAGAGGAAGAAATATGACAGATGGGGCAGAGGAAGAAATATGACAGATGGGGCAGAGGAAGAAATATGACAGATGGTGCAGAAGAAGAAATATGACGGGGCAGAGGAAGAAATATGACGGGGCAGAGGAAGAAATATGACAGATGGGGCAGAGGAAGAAATATGACAGATGGGGCAGAGGAAGAAATATGATGGGGCAGAGGAAGAAATATGACGGGGCAGAGGAAGAAATATGACAGATGGGGCAGAGGAAGAATTATGACGGGGCAGAGGAAGAAATATGACAGATGGGGCAGAGGAAGAAACTTGGTGGATGAGGCTAGGAAGGAACGTGTCAGAGAAGGCATAGGAAGGAAGAAACATGTCAGGTGAGGCTAGGAAGAGACATGCTGGATGAGGCTTGGATGAAACATGTCGGATGAGGCTAGGAAGAAACATGTCGCATGAGGCTAGGAAGAAACATGTCGGATGAGGCTAGGAAGAAACATGTCGCATGAGGCTAGGAAGAAACATGTCGGATGAGGCTAGGAAGAAACATGTCGCATGAGGCTAGGAAGAAACATGTCGCATGAGGCTAGGAAGAAACATGTCGCATGAGGCTAGGAAGAAACATGTCGGATGAGGCTAGGAAGAAGCATGTTGGATAAGGCCTGGAAGAAACATGTCAATAGTAGAAACCCTCAGAAACATGAGAGGAGAAAAGGAAAAAGTCAATAAAAGTGCACAATATGTCTTCCAAGACACTGAGACAGACATGAGAAGGGAAAGAATAAAGAAAATGCTTGATATGAAAAGACAATTACAGGCCATAGATATGGGATTTCACAGAAAATTTTGAAAAAGAGAGCTCCTAAAAAACATCTGAAAGAAACAATCAACATTTTTCAGGCACATCATGAGAAGGGGAAAGTTGGAATACTTGATTACAACTGGCAAAATACAGGGAAAGAGAGACCTCGGATGACAAAGAGAGAAGATACTAGATAGCTTGGTATCATGGCATGGAAAACAGTCAACAACAGAATTGATACGATGTACTGTGAACAGAAAATTGTGGAATGATATTATCGCCAACACCAACTTGTATGGCACATGATGACAATTATTGATGAGAATGTAATGAAGGAAGAATCACCGAAATGCGAATGTCACGAAGAAAAAGACAGCAAAAAGGATTAACTGACCAACTGCTGTCCCAGAGTGTGTCTCAGCCGTGTTGGGTTTGCTCAGAATATTACTTGGAGACCCAGATGAGTGTAACCAGCCTACAGATGGATGCTGCATTGGGGCACCTCCTTCTTCACTGCAGTCACGGGGTTCGGGACAGGCAGAGGCATCGGTTGTCCCTTGGGGAATGTGCTTTGGAGAACTGGCGAGGTGACGTTGATGGACAGCGACGTGTCTGAGCTATCCGTTGCCCCAAACGAGATATTCGATACATCTAGTGGATTTAACGGCAGGCCAGACTGGAAGGTCAAACATCACATGGTTAGTTTAAAAAATATGGTACAGCTATAAACAAGTTATTTATACTCATCATCATCATGTGCCATGCCGGCTGGCGTAGACGATCATGTCCATCCACAATCTTCTATCTACAGTGCATCGTATCAGTTCTGTTGTTGACTGC
This sequence comes from Megaustenia siamemsis, assembly GCA_032433765.1. NCBI lineage: Eukaryota > Metazoa > Mollusca > Gastropoda > Stylommatophora > Ariophantidae > Megaustenia > Megaustenia siamemsis. The sequence goes on from JAVIAB010000159.1 coordinate 47,760,933, forward strand.
TTTCCATGCCATGACACCAAGCATTCCAGTATTTTCTCTCTTTGTCATCCGCGACCTCTCTTTCCTTTTATTTTGCCAGTTGTAACCAAGTATTCCAACTTTTATCTTCTCATGATGTGCCTGAAAAATGTTGATTGTTTCTTTCTGATGTTTTTTAGGAGCTCCCTTTTTGTATTGGCCTCTTTGAGAATTTATTCATTGGTCTAGTTAACTGTCCAAGGAACTTTCAACATTCTCCTGAGAAATCTCATCTCTGTGGCCTCTAATCGTCTTTTCATTTGTTTGTACTACTGTCCATGATTCGCTTCCATAGGTCAGAATTGGTTCTATATAGCACCGATGAACTTACTTTCTCATTTCTATTGACATAGATTTGTTGCATAAGATATTTTCCATTTTCTGAGATACCTATTTTGGCCTGAGCTATTCAGCTTTTTATTTCTGTGGTACATCTCCCATCTGATGTTATTATTGTGCCCAAGTATTTGACGCTCTCCACTTGTTTCAGATTTGTCCTGTTTATTTTTGTGCTGCATGATGGTGATGATTGTTTCTTCGATATGACCATTACTTCTGTTTTCTTACTATTCAGGCTGAGACCTTTCTTGTTGCTTTCTTCTATTATTATGTCTATCATTTCTTGTAGTTCATTCTCTGTCTCTGCTATTAAGACCGTCATCCGCATATCGCAAATTGTTTATGTTGTGACCGTTGACTTTAATTCCTTTTTTGTCTACTGTTGATTTCATATGTTCGCTGTAACATTAAGTATTTCCTATACTAGGAGCTTCCAAGAGCTCACATTAGTGACATTTAAAGATGGTCTGGTTGGGGGTATGAAGAGAATAATGTGGAGAGACAGTTTAACATTCTGGGTAGGCGTAGGCAACAGTGAGGCAGACAAGGTGGCAAACTACATCAGCCAGATACAAGTACAACTTATGAGGAATCAAAGAGGTTTGTCAGGAACAAACACACAAACAAGAAGTGCATTACAAAACATCTCGGTTACCAGAATAATTTGAACACCTTAACCCTCGATTGCGATAAGTATTTGTGACTAGTGTGTTAATGATACCATAGTAAACATCACTTCCTCTTCATTTTAACATTAGCTCTAAATATAGTATTTTCTTTTAACTTTTGACACACCGTTGTGTTTACACTTGGAGAGACACAGGGAATCGGATTTCCCAACTCACGTTGATTTATGGCCCGAGTTTGACAGCTTGGGCCGGACGTGTTACGTTGTTTATTGATGCAACCAATGGAACTTTCCCTGCACACATGCAAAGAAAAAACTTCATAATTTCTTGCAAAAAAAAATATTTTTTTTTGGTGGGTGGGTGGGGGAGGGGGCCACAGCAAGAGAGACAAATAGTGTGAGAGAGACACAGAGACAGGGTGAGAGAGCAAGAGAGACAGGGAGAGGGAGAGAGACAGACACAGCAAGAGACAGAGACACAGTGAGAGAGACAAACAGGGAGAGACAGAGACAGGGTGAGAGAGCAAGAGAGACAGAGACAGGGAGAGAGAGACAGGAAGAGAGAGAGAGAGAGAGATGCCACTAACCAGCCAATCATATTCTTGCTTACCTTGAGTGTGGGGTTTGTCTTTTTGGAGCCAGGCTTTGATTTCTTCTTGGGAGATTCTAGAAGAGAGTCAAGGAAACTGTGTCAAAAATGTGCTCAACGGATTGTAGAGAGTAGCTAGTCTTTCTTTCTTCGTTGGGTTGTGGTTCACAGCAAGGCTCGTCCCTTTCTAGTCCAAAATGTCAGCTTCACAATCATTTTTGTGATAATCCTGCAATCATTCTCTGTCATAGGAATAGCACGGATCTAATTTACCACCTCATTATGAGGGAAGTAAAGAATACTGACACTGTGACCTTCCAGGCATGTCGTAAGAGGCGACTAAGGAGGTTGATCAATGGCTTGAGAAGCTGTCATTGTAAAAAAGTATTGTTATGGAAACACAGCCATAGATTTTAGAAGCAGTGATCTCTGCAAAATGTGCTATTTTGGCACGCAAGGTTTCTGTTTTTGAGATTGTGGTTCTGCCCTATGTGCCGTCTTCGGCTCAAAAGGACAATAGATAGATAGGTAGTATTACAAAGCAAAATACAGATTTCAGACATATGGGCTTTTTCTCTAACAAGTGGAACTTATAGGACAGCTATAGACATTAATATACAGAAGTTAAACATAGGACAGCTATAGACATTAATATACAGAAGTTAAACATAGGACAGCTATAGACATTAATATACAGAACTTAAACATAGGACAGCTATAGACATTAATATACAGAAGTTAAACATAGGACAGCTATAGACATTAATATACAGAAGTTAAACATAGGACAGCTATAGACATTAATATACAGAAGTTAAACATAGGACAGCTATAGACATTAATATACAGAAGTTAAACATAGGACAGCTATAGACATTAATATACAGAAGTTAAACATAGGACAGCTATAGACATTAATATACAGAAGTTAAACATAGGACAGCTATGGATATTAATATACAGAAGTTAAACATAGGACAGCTATAGACATTAATATAATAGAAGTTAAACATAGGACAGCTATAGACATTAATATACAGAAGTTAAACATAGGACAGCTATAGACATTAATATACAGAAGTTAAACATAGGACAGCTATAGACATTAATATACAGAAGTTAAACATAGGACAGCCATAGACATTAATATACAGAAGTTAAACATAGGACAGCTATGGATATTAATATACAGAAGTTAAACATAGGACAGCTATAGACATTAATATATAGAAGTTAAACATAGGACAGCTATAGACATTAATATACAGAACTTAAAAATAGGACAGCTATAGACATTAATATAATATACAGAAGTTAAACATAGGACAGCTATAGACAATATAATAGAAGTTAAACATAGGACAGCTATAGACATTAATATACAGAAGTTAAACATAGGACAGCTATAGACATTAATATACAGAACTTAAACATAGGACAGCTATAGACATTAATATACAGAAGTTAAACATAGGACAGCTATGGATATTAATATACAGAAGTTAAACATAGGACAGCTATAGACATTAATATATAGAAGTTAAACATAGGACAGCTATGGATATTAATATAATAGAAGTTAAACATAGGACAGCTATAGACATTAATATACAGAAGTTAAACATAGGACAGCTATAGACATTAATATACAGAAGTTAAACATAGGACAGCTATAGACATTAATATACAGAAGTTAAACATAGGACAGCCATAGACATTAATATACAGAAGTTAAACATAGGACAGCTATAGACATTAATATACAGAAGTTAAACATAGGACAGCCATAGACATTAATATACAGAAGTTAAACATAGGACAGCCATGGATATTAATATACAGAAGTTAAACATAGGACAGCTATAGACATTAATATACAGAAGTTAAACATAGGACAGCTATAGACATTAATATACAGAACTTAAAAATAGGACAGCTATAGACATTAATATACAGAAGTTAAACATAGGACAGCTATAGACATTAATATACAGAACTTAAACATAGGACAGCTATAGACATTAATATACAGAAGTTAAACATAGGACAGCTATAGACATTAATATACAGAAGTTAAACATAGGACAGCTATAGACATTAATATACAGAAGTTAAACATAGGACAGCTATAGACATTAATATACAGAAGTTAAACATAGGACAGCTATAGACATTAATATACAGAAGTTAAACATAGGACAGCTATAGACATTAATATACAGAAGTTAAACATAGGACAGCTATAGACATTAATATACAGAACTTAAACATAGGACAGCTATAGACTTAGACATAGACAGCTAATATACAGAGACAATATACAGAACTTAAAACATAGGACAGCAATAGACTTTAATATACAAAGACATTAATATACAGAACTTAAACCATAGCAAATAAGTTCCCCCCCCCCCTCCATTTCTAAGTTTATGGTCTGGTGTTGATGTTATGGATCCAGCAGCCTGTGAGCTGATGCCCTTTGGCCCAATGCCATGACATCTGCAGGTATCAGCCCAAGATTATGAAACTGCAGTCAAATTTACAGCATCAAAACACAAATTTCTCTAAAGTTCACAACTTTCCTTGTTCAACATTACTCCCTCAGCGTACCTTCCTAATTACCATATCCGATGACCCTTGAGCGTTTAATTTGTTTCCATTAAAAAAATATTTTTTCTTCTTTTGAGACTGTGAAATATATCGTTCAATACTAAAAGAAAGGAGATTCTGGAAATTGTCTCGGCCATCAGCAAACAATCCTTTGTAACTCAGGAAACGTAGTGAATAACGCTACGAAGTAGCCAAACATACTGACAGACTTACAATGACCGCACTGATAGACATTGTAACACGTCCAGTCAATGAGAAGCTCAGGTCATAAATCAACCAGAGACAGGAATTTTGAGTCCCCATGTTTGGCCAAGTGTAAGCACATGGGACTGCGTTGATTTAAGAGAAATTACTATTTTTAGTAAGGGAAATTTTTAGACCAGGAAAAAGCATTCGACAGAGTCAACAGAGAACAACTGTGGGAGATACTAACAACATACGGAGTAAACCAACATCTAACAGAAAACACCTGTGAGAGATACTAACAACATGCGGAGTAAGCCAACATCTAACAGAGAACAACTGTGAGAGATACTAACAACATACGGAGTAAGACAACATCTAACAGAGAACAACTGTGGGAGATACTAACAACATGCGGAGTAAGCCAACATCTAACAGAGAACAACTGTGGGAGATACTAACAACATGCGGAGTAAGCCAACATCTAACAGAGAACAACTGTGGAGATACTAACAACATACGGAGTAAGCCAACATCTAACAGAGAACAACTGGGAGATACTAACAACATACGGAGTAAGCCAACATCTAACAGAGAACAACTGTGGGAAATACTAACAACATACGGAGTAAGCCAACATCTAACAGAGAACAACTGTGAGAGATACTAACAACATACAGAGTAAGTCAACATCTAACAGAGAACAACTGTGAGAGATACTAACAACATACGGAGTAAGCCAACATCTAACAGAGAACACCTGTGAGAGATACTAACAACATACGGAGTAAGCCAACATCTAACAGAGAACACCTGTGGGAGATACTAACAACATACAGAGTAAGCCAACATCTAACAGAGAACACCTGTGAGAGATACTAACAACATACAGAGTAAGCCAACATCTAACAGAGAACAACTGTGGGAGATACTAACAACATACAGAGTAAGCCAACATCTAACAGAGAACAACTGTGAGAGATACTAACAACATACAGAGTAAGCCAACATCTAACAGAGAACACCTGTGGGAGATACTAACAACATATGGAGTAAGCCAACATCTAACAGAGAACACCTGTGAGAGATACTAACAACATACAGAGTAAGCCAACATCTAACAGAGAACACCTGTGGGAGATACTAACAACATATGGAGTAAGCCAACATCTAACAGAGAACACCTGTGGGAGATACTAACAACATACGGAGTAAGCCAACATCTAACAGAGAACTGTGGGAGATACTAACAACATACGGAGTAAGCCAACATCTAACAGAGAACAACTGCGGGAGATACTAACAACATACGGAGTAAGCCAACATCTAACAGAGAACAACTGTGGGAGATACTAACAACATACGGAGTAAGCCAACATCTAAGCAACCTTATTAAAAGTCTCTATGTCAACAGCAGCTGCAGGGTCAGAACAGCAGCAGGCTCAGGTGTAAGACAGGGGTGCTTACTATCCCCCTACTGTTTATTACATACATGGACCATATATGCAAGCTAGCCAACCCATCAGAGACAGAGGAGATCAACGGGCTTTTATTTGCAGACGATCAGGCACTAATACATGAAACAATAGAAGACCTACAAGAATCCATGAATGTCGCCAAAAATAAACAGAACATCAACATAACTATAGAAGGCAGACAACTAAAACAAGTAGAGGAATTAAAATACCTAGGAAGTCTAATGACAAACGATTATTCCCAAACAGCAGAGATAGAATCAAGATGCAACAAAGCTTGTCAAATCATTGGACAGTTCTCACCACTATTGTCCAACATGGAAATAACTCTGGAGGCAAAACGGGCACTCTACAATACAATCTTCATCTTAATGTTGTGCTACCAATGCCAGACCTGGACCCTAGATGCAAGAACAATAAGAAAAATAACCTCTACAGAGATGAAATGTGTTAGACGAATGACAGGAAACAGTCTGAGGGATAAGATTAGAAATAAAGAACTGAGAAAAAAGCTAGGAATAGCCCTCGCCATAGAATATATAAGGAAACAACAGATAAAATGGTTTGGCCACGTGACAAGGCAGAAAGAACAAAACACAACACAACGAGCCTTCAACAAATGTTGTGAGAACCCAAGGGTCGACCACGAAAAAGATGGGTCGATGGAATATTAGAAGCACTAGGAAACATAACAGCAGCAGAGACGAACAGAAGAGCAAAAGATGGGTCGATGGAATATTAGAAACACTAGGAAACATAACAGCAGCAGAGGCAAACAGGAGAGCAAAAGATGGGTCGATGGAATATTAGAAACACTAGGAAACATAACAGCAGCAGAGGCAAACAGGAGAGCAAAAGATGGGTCGATGGAATATTAGAAGCACTAGGAAACATAACAGCAGCAGAGGTAAACAGGAGAGCAAAAGATGGGTCGATGGAATATTAGAAGCACTAGGAAACATAACAGCAGCAGAGGCAAACAGAAGAGCAAAAGATGGGTCGATGGAATATTAGAAGCACTAGGAAACATAACAGCAGCAGAGGCAAACAGAAGAGCAAAAGTTGGGTCGATGGAATATTAGAAGCACTAGGAAACATAACAGCAGCAGAGGCAAACAGGAGAGCAAAAGATGGATTGATGGAATATTAGAAACACTAGGAAACATAACAGCAGCAGAGGCAAACAGAAGAGCAAAAGATGGGTCGATGGAATATTATAAACACTAGGAAACATAACAGCAGGAGAGGTCAACAGAAGAGCAAAAGACCGCAAATTATATCTCCCCTCGACGCTGAAAGGCAGATGAGGAAGGAAAGAAGAAGAAGGCTATTTTTAGAGCACCTCTCATATGTTTCAGTGGTAGTAATTAGTACAGTACCCTAACTGGGAGAGTGATTAAGGGTTAAGTAAATTCGCTTGTGTGACATCTCAAATGCCAGAAAATGACATATCCCACCATTCTGTGACATACACGGCACAAAGTTACAAGATACAAGTAAGTCCGAACCAGCGACACAAGTTTTTCAGCATAGAATGGACTGACCATATGTACAGCTTGTATCTACAACAATGGCTCAATCACAAGCCCTGATTTCTTAAGAGTCTGAGCTAACGTTCTGCGGTCGAGTGTCGATCCAATATTGGCATATCTCAGCCATGAGAGAAGCTGTTCAGTAAAATAGCATTCCAGCATATGACACTAATATTTGACCAAACTAGTGACTTATCATGATTGCTTGCTGCTGTCCGTCTGTCATAACGTCAAAGACCATATAAATTAGGAATAAGGTTCCTTCCACGCCTTGATAGGTGAATGGGGTGTTGGTGACCATACTTGTTATAGACCTTCAGGGCACACAACCATTTGGGGTAATGTGGTCAGTATCACACTCACACCACTCTACTTCCACATAAAAAAATCCTGTACCTTATTAAATCAGGGAGCCGCAATAGCTCAGTGGTTAATGAACTGGACTGCAAAGGACAAGAGGTAGAGTTCGATCCCAACCGATGGCTTCCGGTTCACCCAGCCTTTAATGGGTACCGGATTTTTTTCTGGGAAAGTAAAGCGGCACGGGCATAATACTGACCACATTACTCCAAAAATCATGTGTCGAAGGTCTGTAAAATGTATGGTCACTAACACCATTTTTTTACTTATTAAAACAGGATAGACTTTGAAGTCACCGATAAGGATCGAACCAGATAAGGGTAGTCCAGGCCACTACCCCCCCCCCCCCCCCCCCCCCCCCCCCCCCCATGCCTCACCTCCCCAAATTCTCTGGTTGATTTATGACCTGAGCTTCTCATCGACTGGACGTGTTACAATGTCTATCAGTGCGGTCATTGTAAGTCTGTCAGTATGTTTGGCTACTTCATAGTGTTATTCACTACATTTCCTGAGTCACAAAGGGTTATTTGCCGATGGCCGAGACAATTGCCCACAATCTCCTCTCTTACATTACCCACACTAATTCTCACATTACCCAGAAAAGCGCTGACAAAAAAATATTGGCACTTTAGTATTTCTTTCTAGCATGACAGCAGTCAGGACTTTCCCAAATCTGACGTTTCAGCAACCATTAGACATGTTTGTCCAGCTTGTGTATTAGGTGGAGATGTTTAATGTTTATCTCTTTGGAGGAATAACTTGATCAATGTATCACCATGCATTATCTCAGGAGGGCGGCTGTTTATCTCTTTGGAGGAATAACTTGATCAATGTATCACCATGCATTATCTCAGGAGGGCGGCTGTTTATATCTTTGGAGGAATAACTTGATCAATGTATCACCATGCATTATCTCAGGAGGGCGGCTGTTAATGTTTGGAGGAATAACTTGATCAATGTATCACCATGCATTATCTCAGGAGGGCGGCTGTTTATCTTTGGAGGAATAACTTGATCAATGTATCACCATGCATTATCTCAGGAGGGCGGCTGTTTATCTCTTTGGAGGAATAACTTGATCAATGTATCACCATGCATCATCTCAGGAGGGCGGCTGTTTATCTCAAGACGATTTAATTTTTTTATTTTGTTTTATTGTTCAAGCCTTTTGGACATTCAAGCTTCGTCGGCTTGAATGGTCGCCACTTTTCACCGTCAGGCCCCAAGGCGCCCCCCCCCCCCATATTCTCATGATTTACGCCTTCTCGCAGCTACACTTGTACCTGTGTCCTGCACTCAATGAGTGTATGTAATTCTCTTCTAGTATTCAGGGGGAATTGGTTGGTATAGAGGTAGGGCGGTCTTGGACAAGAAAGTCATGGGCTTCAAATTCCACCAGACAGTGGGAATGTCTCAAACATCAAACACAAAACCTATGGCAGTCACCTCCCCTGGTCTCTGGGTAGTCTCGCCCTATCGGGTAACGAGCACCTGGAAAAGAGTAGGCAAATAAAATAGGCTGCTGTCTGAGCACAACTTTCAAGCAAATCTACCTATGCTGAAGATGGATATCTTGGACAGAATGATCAGACAACTTTCAAGCCAACTCTGAAGATGGAAATCTTGGGCAGAATGATCAGACAACTTTCAAGCCAACTCTGAAGATGGATATCTTGGACAGATTGATCAGACAACTTTCATGGTAACACCAAAGATGGATATCTTGGACAGAATGATCAGACAACTTTCAAGCCAACTCTGAAGATGGAAATCTTGGGCAGAATGATCAGACAACTTTCAAGCCAACTCTGAAGATGGAAATCTTGGACAGAATGATCAGACAACTTTCAAGCCAACTCTGAAGATGGAAATCTTGGGCAGAATGATCAGACAACTTTCAAGCCAACTCTGAAGATGGAAATCTTGGGCAGAATGATCAGACAACTTTCAAGCCAACTCTGAAGATGATATCTTGGACAGATTGATCAGATAACTTTCAAGCCAGCACTGAAGATGGATATCTTGGACAGATTGATCAGACAACTTTCAAGCCAACTCTGAAGATGATATCTTGGACAGAATGATCAGACAACTTTCAAGCCACCACTGAAGATGGATATCTTGGGCAGAATGATCAGACAACTTTCAAGCCAACTCTGAAGATGATATCTTGGACAGAATGATCAGACAACTTTCATGGTAACGCCAAAGATGGATATCTTGGACAGAATGATCAGACAACTTTCAAGCCAACTCTGAAGATGGATATCTTGGACAGAATGATCAGACAACTTTCATGGTAACGCCAAAGATGGATATCTTGGACAGAATGATCAGACAACTTTCAAGCCAACTCTGAAGATGGATATCTTGGACAGAATGATCAGACAACTTTCAAGCCAACTCTGAAGATGGAAATCTTGGACAGAATGATCAGACAACTTTCAAGCCAACTCTGAAGATGGATATCTTGGACAGAATGATCAGACAACTTTCATGGTAACGCCAAAGATGGATATCTTGGACAGATTGATCAGACAACTTTCAAGCCAACTCTGAAGATGGATATCTTGGACAGAATGATCAGACAACTTTCAAGCCAACTCTGAAGATGGAAATCTTGGACAGAATGATCAGACAACTTTCAAGCCAATCTACCTACACTGAAGATCTTGGGCAGAATGATCAGACAACTTTCAAGCCAATCTACCTACACTGAAGATCTTGGGCAGAATGATCAGACAACTTTCAAGCCAATCTACCTACACTGAAGATCTTGGGCAGAATGATCAGACAACTTTCAAGCCAATCTACCTACACTGAAGATCTTGGGCAGAATGATCAGACAACTTTCAAGCCAACTCTGAAGATGGATATCTTGGACAGAATGATCAGACAACTTTCAAGCCAACTATGAAGATGGATATCTTGGACATATTGATCAGACAACTTTCAAGCCAACTCTGAAGATGGATATCTTGGACAGATTGATCAGACAACTTTCAAGCCAACTCTGAAGATGGATATCTTGGACAGATTGATCAGACAACTTTCAAGTCAACTCTGAAGATGGATATCTTGGACAGAATGATCAGACAACTTTCAAGCCAACGTTGAAGATGGATATCTTGGACAGAAAGATGCAGACAATTAGCGACATGATGCATCGACATCATTTTAATAAGTGAACGGTTCTTTTCAGCGGAGGACACATTCTTGTTTTCATTCCTCTGACGTGTAGGTTACCCCCTTCCTGAGAGTTGGTCTCTAAAGCCATCACGATATCAATTGTATCCATTTTCAATTACCTTTTCAAAAAGCAGTCACTGTTATTGATGGCCACGAACTACTTACTACATACATATTTTTAGACTATTGCCGATAACATGTGACATATAGGTGCAGCCATTGAGAATCTGTCAAGGCACATACACATCACACTGTAGAGTGTACTTTCCTTGATGTTTGCCTTGTGACACACGGAAGACGATAGTAACTGTTTTTTCATCAAAGTAATAGACAGAATTGGTAGACTCATCTCCATTTCTCTGTTACACTAGAGTTGAAGTGTTAGAGAGAGGGGAGGTAAGAGAGAGATGAGGAGAAAAATGAGAGAGATGAGGAAAGTGAGAGAGACAGAGATGAGGAGCGATAGGAGGAAAGTGAGAGAGACAGAGATGAGGAGGAAAAAGAGAGATGAGGAGGAAAAGAGAGAGAGAGAGGAGGAAAGAGAGAGAGGAGGAAAAAGAGAGAGAGAGAGGAGGAAAAAGAGAGAGAGAGAGAGGAGGAAAAAGAGAGAGAGAGAGGAGGAAAAGAGAGAGAGAGAGGAGGAAAAAGAGAGAGAGTGATGAGGATAAAGATCCATTGATATTTAGGAACACACAATTGTTGACTCTTCTATCTCCGTGATATTGTGTCAATGCTTGACAAGTTGATCTCAGTAACACTACTAAATTGTCACCACCTATTTGTGTGTGTACATCACTGCTGATGGTGGCAAAGTCAAGGCTAAACAAGTTGGTAATCAATTTGTGTATGTACATCACTGCTGATGGTGGCAAAGTCAAGGCTAAACAAGTTGGTAATCAATTTGTGTGTGTACATCACTGCTGATGGTGGCAAAGTCAAGGCTAAACAAGTTGGTAATCAATTTGTGTGTGTACATCACTGCTGATGGTGGCAAAGTCAAGGCTAAACAAGTTGGTAATCAATTTGTGTGTGTACATCACTGCTGATGGTGGCTAAGTCAAGGCTAAACAAGTTGGTAATCAATTTGTGTGTGTACATCACTGCTGATGGTGGCAAAGTCAAGGCTAAACAAGTTGGTAATCAATTTGTGTGTGTACATCACTGCTGATGGTGGCAAAGTCAAGGCTAAACAAGTTGGTAATCAATTTGTGTGTGTACATCACTGCTGATGGTGGCAAAGTCAAAGGCTAAACAAGTTGGTAATCAATTTGTGTATGTACATCACTGCTGATGGTGGCTAAGTCAAGGCTAAACAAGTTGGTAATCAATTTGTGTGTGTACATCACTGCTGATGGTGGCTAAGTCAAGGCTAAACAAGTTGGTAATCAATTTGTGTGTGTACATCACTGCTGATGGTGGCAAAGTCAAAGGCTAAACAAGTTGGTAATCAATTTGTGTGTGTACATCACTGCTGATGGTGGCAAAGTCAAGGCTAAACAAGTTGGTAATCAATTTGTGTATGTACATCACTGCTGATGGTGGCAAAGTCAAGGCTAAACAAGTCGGTAATCAATTTGTGTGTGTACATCACTGCTGATGATGGCAAAGTCAAGGCTAAACAAGTTGGTAATCAATTTGTGTATGTACATCACTGCTGATGGTGGCAAAGTCAAAGGCTAAACAAGTTGGTAATCAATTTGTGTGTGTACATCACTGCTGATGGTGGCAAAGTCAAAGGCTAAACAAGTTGGTAATCAATTTGTGTATGTACATCACTGCTGATGATGGCATGTAGAACAAGAACGGCTGTAAAGATTTGATTTACATATATCTGGTCATTTGTTGTTGTACGTGAATGTAACTGTTTGTGGTCAGATTATGAGTATCACAGCCCTAATTGGGACAGCGCTGCTGTGGGTAGGCTCACTGGCCACAAAGAATATTAGATTTTGCATTAGCTCATGTGTTTGTAACCGACTTAACATTGGAGTTGACAATTTTTATTTTTGTATTTAACCTAATTTCTTTGGACTTCCATATGTTTCCCAGTGCAATAAAAGCTGCTCTTGTTTTGATATTTTCTGTTCCTCCCTCTTTATCTATATTACTACCCAGATATATGTAAAATTGTACGTCTAGTAGAGGTATTTCTCCTAATTTTATCTGGTTATTGCCAACTGTATTAATTCTCATAATGTTGGTCTTATCTCTATTAATTTTCAGTCCTAGCTGTTGTGATATTTCATCAAGTATGCTCATTTTATCCTGCATCTGTTGATGGCTGTTTGATAGGAGAGCTATGTCATCAGCAAAGTCTAAATCATCAAGTTGTTTGGTCAGTGACCACTGTATTCCATTTCTGTTGTTTTGAGTTATTTTCATAATCCAATATATGGCCAGTAGAAAGAGAAATGGAGACAGAAGTCATCCCTACCTTACTCCTGTTCTTATTTCAAATGCTTCTGTAATCTGCCCATGCACCACACTACATTTCATTCCTTCATACATTGTTTTTATCAGGTTAATAAACTTTATGGGGATTCCGTAATGACTCAGCAACTTGCAAATCATTCTTCTGTCTAAACTATAATATATAAACTATAATACCTCAATAATTAATGGTTGTAAAATATGAGTGGAGACCCAACAGACGGGATCCATTCGGTCCATGTTTGTTATTCAACATTAATAGCCTTGTTCATCATGACAGCCCTGTCTAGTGGACAAGTGAAATCACTCCTCCATGACACTGTACACATCTCCCTGGCAAACGCATCTTGACAGCCCTGCTCACAACTTTATACATCACAAAATTGAGAAACACAACTTTCTTTTGCACGTACACCCGGACCATGCTCCATGCGACCCCCCACAGCTGAAGAAAGCAATGAATGGCTAGCGATTCGATGCAGCGGAAAAGATTCAAAGCAACAGCTTTAACAACAAATACAATCGACATGTTCTTCGCCATGAACACTGGAATAAATTAAAGGAGACAAAACCGACCAGCCAGTAAAGCTACATATTTACAGTCACATTATTTGTGAGCAGTGCAAGAGGCAGTTGAGGACTCCACCTACCACAACAGCTGATGTGAGCAGCTAGACAATGTAGCAGGTTGGATAAATTTGTTTTCTTTTAGATTCTAGAAATGCACTCTATGGCACAGAAGTTACCATATATGGTCCCATGATGACGGCATGGTCTGAATAACGGTAGTCTGTTGTTTTCTATGAAGTTATCACGTGGCCACGTTACTATTTATATATTCAAAATGTCAGAGAATTCTCTTCTGGCAAGTGAAAAGATTTGGGGAAAGCGTAATTTTCAAAATCATCATCATTGGGTGCCTTCTCCACATCGAAGGTTGGCTACCATGGAGCGTCATTCCACTCTGTCTCTTGCTTTGATGGTGCAGATTGTCATAGGTTGACTTGTCCATGTTAGTCTTGGTCTGCCTCTGCCTCTTTTACCTTGTATTTTCCTCTCTAATATTACTTTTATTAGACTGTTGTGTCTTTTAACATGACCAACAAATCTCATTTCTCTTGCTCTAATTGTGTTTAGTAGTTCTTTTTTCACCCTTAGTCGTCCTAAAACTTCCTCTTTTGTTTTCTATTCTTTCCATCCAATTCTACCTATTCTTCTGTAAATCCACATTTCAAAGGCCTCAATTTTCTGTTCTGTTTTCTGGTCTAATGTCCATGTTTCTGCACCATACAGGAATATTGAGATGTAACATTTTGCTATTCTTAGTTTTAGCCCTGTTGTTATTAATTTTCAAAATACAAGGTTGTAATTGACAGTTATTATAAATCTGTCAACAAATCTGAGTAATTAGTGAGTTATTCTATAAAAAAAGCTGGATATTTGAATTCAGCATCCATCTAGCTATGAAATGAATAAAATAAGACAGTAACTGACTTGTTATGTAAATCAGGATTCATAAAATAATTCGGAAGTGAAGACGTGCCTCACAGGAGCAGAACTGAAAGTTGTCAGCAACCCATAGCTGATTTTTGCCAGGATCGGTGAGCCAGAACCATCCCAGACCCTGCTCTACCTCTCCGTAGTGCCTCCAGTAAAAGACTAGTCTGTCTAGTCCGGCCAAGAGAGTAGGGATCGAAAAGGGAAGACAACCTGGTACTCAAAAATGTTGAGCTGAAGTCGGCAGAAAGGCACAAATATCAGTTTTACTGCTAACCACAACACAACGCAGACACGCCCACTTAACATCCTGTTAAGGGCGGATGATAAAGAGGTGTACTCCTTTAGTCATCGAGTGATCGCAAGCAAGCAAATAATTCATAAATAAAATCTCTGCCTTGACACTATCGTTATTTTCCTTGCCTAGATTCATCTAGGAGATACTCCCAACAGTAGACATCTTACCAGAGGACTTTTCGTTGGGGAGATAATTCACATAAGTTTAATTTCTAATTCTAGTTCAGACATAATAAATATATATTCAAGGGGCTATCACATTGTAAATAATAAGAACCTATTTTGAAAATGAAACTATCTATGCATTGTAACAAACTACTAACACTGTCTATTGTATCCTGCTACAGTAACAAGACCAACTATTGTATCCTGCTACTGTAACAAGACCAACTATTGTATCCTGCTACTGTAACAAGACCAACTATTTTATCCTGCTACTGTAACAAACCACTAAGACCAACTATTTTATCCTGCTACTGTAACAAGACCAACTATTTTATCCTGCTACTGTAACAAACCACTAAGACCAACTACTTTATCCTGCTACTGTAACAAGACCAACTATTTTATCCTGCTACTGTAACAAGACCAACTATTTTATCCTGCTACTGTAACAAGACCAACTATTTTATCCTGCTACTGTAACAAGACCAACTATTTTATCCTGCTACTGTAACAAGACCAACTATTTTATCCTGCTACTGTAACAAGACCAACTATTGTATCCTGCTACTGTAACAAGACCAACTATTTTATCCTGCTACTGTAACAAACCACTAAGACCAACTACTTTATCCTGCTATCCACACCAATATGACTTAATGTTATTTCATCTGTGTATGCACAATGTTTTCTTACGTAACATCTGGTATTTTATCCAGCTCTTAATATGGCTGAAGACGTCCAGTACTTGTTATCCGGCCCGTAACATCATAAAGTTGAAGCATAAACAAAACAGACATGAACATACAAGGACATTGACAGTGCTAAAATATAGAAGCCAGTCTTCAGGGTAAAAATGGTATCTAATTTTATTCATTTGTTTAAAAAAAAAAAATGATGCGACCACCAACAAGTTGGTGTACAGACAGATCACAACAAGGAGCATACAAGTCCACAGCAAATCTTCCACACGTAATATCTCATCTCACACATGGTAGTACGTACAACAGTTTCATATGCTAACTCTACCTACATCAATCAAATGACAATTTGTTCCCAACCATATTTGGACAAAACATCTTTTGAAAGTACCTGGTGTTTCCATAAACAAACGAAACTATTAGTTCATCCTGTGAACTTGCGTCCACTTTTCAAAAGAAAAAGGAATGTACAAAAAATATGATAAATGCGAGTGCTAATGCATTGTGTTAGTGGAGGCCAGGATTGAGATTATAAACATGACAGATGATGCACTGGCAACCATAGCTACAGAGCACCTCATCTAACAAGCAACCGCTCAATGACAGCAATTTGGACCAAAATTTAAAAAAATAAAAACAACCGCATCATGCTAGTTACACCCTCCCACGCTAGGATCTATCAATTAAGCTGAAAACGGTAGGCACATAATTCTAGACCTAGAATGGCTTCATTTACTCCAAATATGCTGGTGAACTAACTTCACTGCTGTGTATGTACGTCATACACATCGTCAGAAACTAACATAAAACTTGCTTTCAATCACTGAAATAGCTCTCACAACAAAAAGATCAACTACTACTCCTGACTGAGATAGACGTAACGCTGGAGGATAATAGCATCCCATATTTGTTATCCCTACCCCCAAAATCTGGAAAGTTACCCCTCTCTAAAATTGTGCTCTGGCAGCCATTAATATCAGTTTAGTTCTGTCATTGCACTACGCTCCCTTTCCTTCTAAAACCACATCGTCCTAGTGATACTAGAGAGACTACCTTATCCAACAGTTACCCCATGAAGTTGAAAAAACTGAAACCACCATTCAAAACACAATGAAAACATCAACACAGCACCACAAACGAGCCTGAAAGATGAATTCATCGTTGGTAGCACCAAGTGGGAAGGAATTTGACATTCAAACAAACTGTGTGTGAACTTTTTAAGTTGCCGTTAAGTTTCCAAAAAATATTTCAGCAATGACTTGGGATTTTTTTGGGTTTAAATAAAGACTGGCCTCTACATAGCACATGCCGCAGCACTCACAGCACAAGAAACAAAACACTCTCACGCAGCACCCAAATCTACCAACAAATCATCAAATATATAACATTATGCAAGTGCCATATAAAACAAGTCTCAAAACAAATTCATGTGTAGACAGAAGCTATAGAGTTGTTTGTACAAGATAAAAATATTGCACACATTAAAATGACCACTTGTACATAGCTGAGGCTTGCAAACACACGCAAAACTTAACCGCAAACACAGATTTCTTTACAAAAATAAAAATATCAGTCGACTCCAGTAATTATCACCAACAACAATTTGTATATTTCTAGACTTTGTAGCAGGTTTTGTGTGCGTCCTCTCCTACTTCATTGGGACTAAGTATATGACAGGTATATTCAGATAGCTGTATGTTGTCAAAGTCTAGCTACACAGCGCGCTGGCTAGGCTCTTGCTGTTGACACCGACCACTAGTTATTTTGTGAGCTCAGTCTCCACATCAAAGGCTGGCTACTAAGGAGCACCTACTGCCACTTTCACATGCTCACAATTTGATATCATAACCTGACCAATTCTCAATTCATCATGTCTTCTAGATCAAAGAGACCCAACTCTCCACAGACACAGTGGTAACTAAGTCTATAACATCTGGTACCAGCTAACAGTTTTCCATCAACATCATTCTGTGTGTCATCTTCACTAAAAGCCTGGCAGCTGATTGGTTGATTCACTCACTTCCTGACCAGAGCTCAATACCAGATATCAAGGATTCACGAGTTCACCTCAGCCTCTAAAAATTGGTACAAGAGAGGGATGCAAAGGCAGCCTCGCATAATATCGACCATAACAAACCATATTTTCACATACTGAACTAACATAATAACGCAGTACCATCAACAAAACTCAAGTTATTTCTGACAACAAACTGATACAAGTCACTTGTGTATAAACAGAAAACCACGCTCCTAAACACTATATTTGTTTGTAACAGGCAAACTAGCTCCAATCAATGGCAGTCTTATGTAGGTTATTGCAAAGTTGTTACCTACATTCATGCCTGTTCTTTAAAAAAAAAAAAAATTATTCTGGTCTACGGTCCAATCCCATGACCACATTATGACTTCCACCATCATCAAGCTGTGCTACCCAACACCACAGCAGCAAATCCTCATGCCAGTTATTGTAGTCATCATGGTAAATTAATGCCTTCTTTCAAATATATCTGGGACAAAAATCGGGACAACATTTTGGACATCCTGGTATTCCGATCAACAAAATGACAAAATTTAAGTACAGTAAAAATGGCTGTTTAAGCAATAAGGAATATCTGAACAACATGTGTTTCTCCCACACAGCACACAACAAAATAACCTTCAGCCAGATCATCTGTACAGTATCCTTCATCTACGATGTACGGACACATAAAACCAAATTAGCAGTCAGGGTAATCCTTCACTATAGCTACAATCAGATCTGAAAAATGCATATTCGGCAGTCTTATGTTAGCATCGGCCATGAGAAAATAAAAATATGTACTGATATTCAGATCTGTCGACATAAGAGGAAGTTGTTGATTTTGATATAAAATATTGTGCATGACTGTCGTGAGATGGTCTAACCTGGTTCAGAATCGGAGGACTCGGACGAGCTGGAGGACGAGCTACTATCACTGCTGCTGTCGCTGCCAGATGAGCTGCTACTGCTGACACTGAGCCTACCTGATGCTGAATTCTCACCACCTGGTGTCCCATCATCTGCAATACAGAAAATAAGGTACATATGGAATAGGGTCTCATAAAAGAAATGTGATCATTAAGGCGCTTCAATTTAGTGAAATTTGGATTTGGAGAAAGTTTTTTTGTGTTCGCGGTTGAGATGTTCATAAGGTATATTATATATCATCATCAAGTAGCACGCCTGCTGGCGTAGTTGATCATGTCTCTCTATAACTCTCAATAGACAGTTATATATCCTTTCCGTTGTTGACCTTCTGTCAAGCCATTCTCTTAAGCTGTCTGGTATCTTTTCTCTTTGCTTCCCTCTATCTCTTCGTCCCTCAATTTTTCCAGTTTTTACAGTATATTCCAGCTGTTCTCTTATTACACAGCCAAAAAATGATGATTGTTTCTTCCTAATATTAGAAATTAGCTCTTTTTTGCTTTGGCCTCTTTCAGAACATTTTCATTACTCTTCTTAAATGTCCATGGTATTCTCGATGATCTTCTGTAAAACCACATTTCTACAGCCTTTACTAATTTTCTTGTCTGTTGTCCATGATTTACATCCACGCGTTAACACTGGCTCTACATAATATATATTACGATCTACTTAAGGCACCACATCTAATCCCCCAACAGAGGACATGTTCAACAATAGAACATCATCAGGAATGTTTTGAACCTATTTGTAACCTAAAAAAAAATCCTACTTTTGTTGCTTCAACAGTGCACACTACAGTAGAGACTTTGACGCAGACGTCATGTTAGTTCAATCGGATGCTTGAGTTTCACCTAGTGACGTGTTAACCCCGACATGACCGGACGTGTTAAAATGTTAATAAACTGATAGTTTGTATTTTTAAAATTTTCTATTTGATCAGGGATAGTTGAGTGACCATTTTCTTGGTCCTTTGTGACATCAAATAACCCTATGAACTTGGGAAACTCAGCGGATAATGCTATGATGTAGCCCAAGACACAAATATATTTAAGATGACTGTCTGAACAAATAAAACACATCCGGTCAAATTGGCCAAATTACAGATCATAAACCAACATCAGCAAAACAGAAAACCACCAAGTTCCCGGTGTGTCTAATTAGTAAACACAAAATTGTGTGTCAAAAGTTCAATACTATCTTTAGTGCTCCTAAAGTTATAATTATGTGGTAGTAATTTGTAGTTTGGAATGTAACGGCAGACCACCAGTAGAATCGTCCACAAACTGACCTTTCTTATATTTCTTTGCCTGGCCAAGCTGTTGCTGAACACCCTCCAACCTCTTCTCCAGCTCCAGCTTCTTCTCTCTCTGGGCCTCCTCTTTGGACTTGCCTGACGATTTCTTGGCTGAGAATTGCAAATATAACTGGATATATATATATACAGACAGGCCTGAGTTTGAAAGTTTTGAGTTGGAAAAGTACAGGTGAACTTGAATTGATATAAATCTCCAACTTTAAAAATATAGGTGAAAAATTGCAATGCCAAACATCACATTAGTGCAGCATAATGCTTTTCTTATATAATGCTCACTATGCTTTGTTTACCTTCAGAAGGTATGTAATTTTTTATTGGTAAGATAGTGTTTTAGATTTTAGTTTGAAAATGAACAAATAACCACGCAACAAACAAAAAGCTGTGATGAGTAGCAGTTGTTAATAATTTTCTTCTGGCAGCCCTAACAATGAGAAAAAGATCACATGAATACACGCTCAGATACATACCGTAAGCCTTGCGAGGTTTCTTCTTCAGGCAGGTCATCACGTACTCCTCCAGCTCACGCAAGGTTGAAGGTTTGAGAGTCTCAAAATCAATCTCGATCTCATCTGGATTTGAATCCCTTAGGGATGGCTCCTTCGATTGAATAATGTGCACAACTCGGCCAAGTTTGTCACCTGTAGTTGTTACAATGTGAGATAACATATAATTGTAGGTAAGAGAGATCAGATTACATTGTCTAAAAGTTATACATCTATAGTCTGTCTATGCCCAAACTCAACATCCATTTTCTGTTTACAAAAGAACCATTTTTGACATAGATTCCGGTCGGATAAAAAAATTGAGGAATGGTATTTCTCCTGCTTGGTATAGGACCCAGAAAAACAATGAAGAACATTGATCAGCGAGGCAAGAGCAGCAGGAATCGGCTCCTTCAATTAGATAGAGTTGCTTGCACAGAACAGAGACAAATGGTGAGATTTGATAAAATATCTTCAGAAGGATTGAAAACTGCTAGAATAAAAATTTAAATAAAAGAAAGAGTATCTCGGTCTATGCCCTATGGGCCGGCTAAGGCCTGAAAGGCCAATAGATTGATAAAGATTTTTGACATGCAGACTTTCCTGGACCTAAGAAATTTGTAAAGATCAAAAAAGTTCAAAAGCAAAGAGAATGTTCCAAATGGCAGTGATTGGCTCTACTTTATATTCTGGTACAGTCAGCTCTTCAACTATCCCTAGATTACGATACCTCTCTCCTCTCTCCCCCCCCCCCCCCTTCTGTGCACTTCCCTAATACCACTTTTGGTGAGCCATGAGAGTTGGATTTTCATGCTTCTTTTTTGTTGTGGCCGGGAAAATTTCCTCAGTCACAGGCTGAAATCAGACAACCATTTGTAACTTGGGAAACGCAGCGAAAAATGCTATGAGTTAGACAGACTTACGTCGTCCACATTAATGTTACACATTGTAACAAATCCGACCCGAGGTCAAATTCAGATCATAATTTAACCTGAGACAGGAGATACAAGTGTCTTTCTGAGTCAAGAAGTTCAAAGATACCACTAACAGATAGATAACACTATATATTTTTGTATAAAGTGGTAGTAATTTTTACTACGGTATCGTAAACATGTGAGCCACAGATAAGTATTGCAATCCTGGGTTAATTATTGAGACAGGATGGACAAGGATAAAAATGGAGACATGAGTGGGATGGAGAGTTGAGAAGAGTTAACAACCTTGGGAGGGGTGTGTGGTTATTATGCTGATAACATGTACATGACAACTCAAATATTTTTGTTTGCCAGCTTTAGAGACTAGGAAGTGAATTTTGCATGTTAATCCATTTTCCCTGGCAGCTCCCTCGCTGTACAGGCAGACATTCCATCTTCGGAGGTACTCATATTTATTCTGGCCGAGCCGTGCTACTGAGACCAGGGTGGTTTCCGCAGAGAGAAATTATATATAAAAATCCCAACTGGTACAGCCTGGATTTGAATTCACAACCTCTTGAGGTTGGCTCCGTGCCTTGAGACCAACCAGTCTCCCGCAACTCAAATTAGTAAAACTCATACACATGAACATAAGTCGACAACAAAATAAACCTTAAGCACATGAACATAAGTCGACAAAATAAACGTTACAAACACATAAACATAAGTCGACAACAAAATAAACCTTAAACACATGAACATAAGTCGACAACAAAATAAACCTTAAACACATGAACATAAGTCGACAACAAAATAAACCTTAACTCTATGGATCTTAAGAAAAGGGAAATAACTCCACCAAAAAATGTGACATGTCGACTTTAAAACGCGTTTGTAAAATAACGGCTACACTTAAAAAATTAATAATTATAACTTAAAAGGAGAATTGAACGCAATTTAATAAAAACCAAGACTTATCACAATGCGATCATTCGTTTGTTTACAGTTAAGAAATAAAATCAGTCGAACAAAAAAAAAAAAAAAATTTGTTGGAGAAATCACAAAAGTTGTGTGAAAAAAAAGCATATACATGCTAAATAAAAAAATATTTACTCACCGGACATCACAGGTTCAATTCCGCATGATACTTGGCAAAGCAGTCCCCCTTTCCCAGATGAATTTGACACAGACTGCAGCCAAAAACAGTCGCATGTGGTCGTTTGCCAGAATGACCCGACTTCGCACAAAAATAACACACTTTTTTTAGGCCATGCATCCGAATCATCCTATGCTCATTGAGACTACTTGTACCCACACCTGAAGTCAAGGGCTGCTGGGATGACTTCCTTTTCCTACAAATATTGCCCTTCAGGAGATCTGAACTCAAACTGAGTCTAAAGGATAACTGGGAACTATCCTTTGACTTAGGGTGTGGGCGATGAGAGCAAGAATACACTATCCATGAATTGACAATCGCTGTTTGCACAAGGAAACGAAACAGATACCTCCACCATTTTACAGACTTCCTTCCAACAGGGTAGTAGGAAGTAAGCTGGTCAAACCTATCCACTCCACCCATGAACTGGTTATAGACAGACACTGGAGTTGGTATCTGAACGTCCTCTCGGCCACCTGCGGTACGTCTTGAGACCTGTGTCATTCCTGACGTAGTGTTAGAGCTGATCAAACTGACAACTTTCTTATCCTTCCATACCATAGCCACAACATTTCCCTGCTGCTTGAACTGCACATCCCCCCTTTTCAACTTTTTAGTGGCTTTGGGCTTGAAGGCAGCTGGCCAGCCTTTGCGGTTTGCTCTCATCGTTCCACATGAATATGTTCTCTCAACGAGCAAATCTTTGGTAAGTTGGAGCGATGAGAAATAATTGTCAAAGTAAAAGTGATGGTATTTACCAAAAAATTGTCTGCCTAACTTTGTCACGACATAATGCCCTGAACCATGGGGCATTGGTTCAGCTACTTTGCCAACATAAACATCAAAATCAAGTAAGTATCCCGTTGATGAATCTGCTATACACCAAACTTTGATGCCCCAGGGATTCGGCTTACCTTTGATGTATTGTTTGAAAGATAGGCGACCATTGTAAGCAATCATTGCTTCATCAATACTGATGTTTTTGCCAGGGGAATAAATAGATGCTATATTCTTTCTGACCATATCCAATAATGGTCTAACTTTATATAGGGGGTCATAGCCTACATGACCCTTTGGCTGCTGTTTACTGGCATCATTTAGGTGAAAATATTGAGAAATCTTCTCAAATCTTGATTTTCCCATACAACTAGACACCCCTGGCACACCAAGACGATCATCAGTACTCCAATACATAGTGTATTCAGGCAAGGTGTGAATGCCCATAACAATGTAAATATGCAAAAAAGTTTTATCTCAGCAGCAGAAACTGGGCTCCAGTATTGATCTTCTTTCCCAGTCCGCTCAGCACGCTGAGTTGCATACAAATTAGTCTGATCAGCAGCAAACTGATAGAAAGATTCTTCAATAATCAAACTAAAATAATCATATGGGCTCGCACCTGCATCAAGATTGTGCATAGGCCCTGGTACACCAAGGAAATCCTCGACTTTGACAGAAGAAATTACATCGCTCCAACCATCAACATCCACGCCCACTAGACCTATATTTTCTACATTATCGCCATGATGTCCATCACTAGAATCACTTTCACTATCACTACTAAACTGACACGGCAAAACATTTTCTAAGTCACTCTCAGCATTATCTTCGTGGAAATCATTATCTAATTCCACAATATCATCTTGGAGACTGGAAGATGAACCCGGAAATGAAGTTGAAAAAGCCATCGATCACAATTTTTTTCACCGATTTTCAAACAAAGATTTCTAAATATAATAACAAGCTCCAAGCGTGGTTCTTTGACGGAAATGATAGTAAATTTACTATTCTTTCACACAGAAGAGTTCTTATAACCGGCTTAATTCAAAAACTATGCGTTCCGAGCCAGTTTTAACGGAACACACTAAAACGGCGCAAAACGGTGCATTAGGGCTGAAGGAGTTAAACACGCGAACACAAGTCGACAACAAAATAAACCTTAAACACGCGAACACAAGTCGACAACAAAATAAACCTTAAACACGTGAACATAAGTCGACAACAAAATAAACCTTAAACACGCGAACACAAGTCGACAACAAAATAAACCTTAAACACGCGAACACAAGTCGACAACAAAATAAACCTTAAACACATGAACATAAGTCGACAACAAAATAAACCTTAAACACGCGAACATAAGTCGACAACAAAATAAACCTTAAACACGCAAACATAAGTCGACAACAAAATAAACCTTAAACACGTGAACATAAGTCGACAACAAAATAAACCTTAAACACGCGAACACAAGTCGACAACAAAATAAACCTTAAACACATGAACATAAGTCGACAACAAAATAAACCTTAAACACATGAACATAAGTCGACAACAAAATAAACCTTAAACACGCGAACACAAGTCGACAACAAAATAAACCTTAAACACGCGAACATAAGTCGACAACAAAATAAACCTTAAACACGCGAATATAAGTCGACAACAAAATAAGCTTACCAGGCAACTTATTGATGTCGAGACTCAGCTGCCTTTTCTCATCGTACGTCATTGGCTTGGCATTGTCCTCATCATCGCTGTCAAACGTGGGCACAATCGGGGGACCAGGAGGCAGAACACCAGAACGTTTATAATTCGGGGCTCCACGGTTAATGCTGTTGTTTCTTGGTTTCTTGCTGGCTGGAGACTTTTGTTTTGATTTTTTCTTGGGCTTTGGTGTGTCTTTTGTGAGGGCTGGAGCTGGGAGGGAGGCTGTGGCTATTTGAGGGAGTGGAGGACTGATGTTGTCAGGGAGTTCTTTCTTAATCTCTTCCTTTTCTTTTTTCTTTTTTTTCTTGGTCTTGTTTTCATTCTTCTCTTTCAAACGCTGTACATGTTCCCTTGTTAGTGAAGCTAACTGTTCCTGGACTTTAGCGAGCTGACAGAAGACAATATTTCATCAATATCTTCAGCACAAATTTTATTTATTTAGTAAAAAAAAAAATAATTACCACTAGAGAAAAATCCTGACATATTTCAACTATCTTTACAACTTGGATACAAGATCTCAAGATATTTTGAGTACACTGAATTAGCCGATTCCCTATAACGAACTGGTGCACCCAACCGTCTAAATATTTGAGACAGAACTGTGAAAATCCACCCATTTAGTGGATTTGTGTGCAGAAAGCGTCAAAATATATGATGTGGAATATTTTGACCTGATGTGACTAACACCGCAGGATAATATTAAGAGTTACATCAATGTCCATGAACATTTTTTTGTACCACTGGATAATGAACATCTGAGCACATGTATATTTCAGTCAACTCAAAATAGGAACTACCACTCAATAACCTCCGATAAGGGAAACCCTATGGGGCACCCAAAACAGACAGCAGCCTTCATAGGAGGGAGGGTGCAGAATTCTAGCCTGAATGAGCCATGATTACAGAAGGAAAAGTACACCTGAGCTATTGCTTCATCACCTCCGCAATGAAGGTTGGCTACCATGGAGCGCCATTCTGCTCTGTCTATTGCTTTGATAGTGCAGATTATCATAGGCTGATTTGTCCATCTTTTCATGCTACTTGTCCATGTTAGTATAGGTCTGCCTCTGCTACCTTGTATTTTCCCCTCCAAGATTACTTTAGTAGGCTGTTGTGTCTTTTAACATGGCCCAAAAATTTCATTTGTCTTGTTCTAATTGTGTTTGGTAGTTCTCTTTTCATTTTTGGTTGTTTTAAGACTTCATCGCTTGTTTTCTTTGCCTCCCAACCAATTCTACTCCTATAAATCCACATTTGAAAGGCTTCAATTTTCTGTTCTGTTTTCTTGTCTAATGTCCATGTTTCTGCACCATACAGGTATATGAAGATGTAACATTTTGCTATTCTTAGTTTTAGCCCTGGTGTTATTTGTTTTGGTGTTAGTGTGTTCTTCATGACATTAAAATGACTTTTCACATTCCTATTCTTTTGTTTATTTCATTTTACATTTCCCATCACTGGTTATAGTATGTCCCAGGTACTGTCTCCAGGTCCTTTACATTAGATCTAGTTTAATCAGAAACTGTCAACATTAAAAATCAAGCTGTTATTTATGCAGTACTTCCCCTTCTCTCAATAATACATGAAATGTAAATAGTGCAGTGGCTTAGTAATGATATATGAAATAAACAATGGAGTAGCTAAACTAATAGAAAGACAAGACATACATTTTGGCACAAGCCTTCATCAGGTATAGTAAAAGTAAGAGGATGTTTATCTCTCACTGCCGTACTTCTACCAGTTTGGTTTATCTGAAGAAAACTGACGTAGCTTGACTTAGTCATGAAACAACTCAGTAGTTGACTACCTTTCAAGCCACTAAACATACTCTAGACAAGCCAATGTAAGAACCCAAGCTGAGAACCTACTTGATCCTGGAGATCCCTCAACTTTCTCTCTCTCTCCTCCTCACTGTCCCCTTCACCATCAGAGCTCTCACTACTGGAAGATAATCCACTACCCTCATCACCCCGTGTTAGGCCAGATGCAACTGAGGATGGTGGTGTGGGGTCCGCCTGGAGTGCCTCATCTGGCATCATAGCATACTTCACTTCAAATACCTCCTGAAAGAGTTCATCATTAACAGAAATTAATCAAAGTCTGTACAAGAGACTATATAGATTAACCCTAGATCATGATACCTACCTGTGGGTCATGTATTTACGATACATAAATTTACTACCACTTGATTGCTAGATTTGGAGTTTTAAAAATAGTATTCTCTTTGAACTTTTGAGCTGTGTTTACCCAAACAGAGACACAGGGATCGGATGCTTTACCGTGGCTACTGGAGACGTACACAGCCACCATAAGTCCAGCTGTATGTTTGGCTCCCTCAAAGCGCTATTCACTTCTATCCTGAAAGTTTTTTTTATGTCTTGTTGGCAGACAAAGAGATTTCCCCCGTCATAAAAGAGAGAAAGATAAACAAATTTAATATAATAAAACAACCCAATTTCTATGATAACTTCGTACTTTTTAGGAAGCGCACACTGTGTTTGAAAAAAAGAAATCCAACATCATTCATCATGTGCCATACCGCTTGGCGTAGGCAATCATGTCCTTCCATAATCTTCTATCTACAGTACATCGTATCAGTTCAGTTGTTGACTGTTTTCCATGCCATGACATCAAGCTATCTTGTATCTTCTCTCTTTGTCGTCCGCAATCTCTCTTTCCCTGTATTTTGCCAGTTGTAACCAAGTATTCCAACTTTCCTCTTCTCATGGTGTGCCCGAAAAATGTTGATTGTTTCTTTGTGATGTTTTTTAGGAGCTGCCTCTTTTTTTACAACATCATTAAAGGAAACAAATCCAACACTCAGGGGTCACTGGAATTAGTAATCAAGGAGGTAAAGGGGTGTTTGTCCACAGCAGACTTGTCAAATTTCAATAATGTATATTTTGAGGGTGGTAATTTGTACATTTTCACGTGTGTTACCAGGGCCTCATTATGAGGAGAGTAAAGAATAATGACTCTGTGACCTTCCAAGCATGTCGTAAGAGGCGATGAAGGAGGTTGATCGATGGCATGACAAGCTGTCATTGTAAAAAGTATTGTTATGGAAACATGGAGACATAGATTTTAGAAACAGTGATCTCTGCAATATGTGCCATCTTGGCACTGAAAGGTTTCTGTTTTCGAGATTATGGTTTTGCCCTATGTGCCGTCTTCGGCTCGAAAGGGCAATAGATAGACAGAATTTGTACAACTGTATCGTAATCTAGGGTTACACAAACAAGAAACCAACAATCTCAGATTACCACTGCTGTTCAACAAGAAAATAACAAATGGCAAAACAAGCAGATATGTCTAGATCTATTAATGTTATGTAATGCAATCAAACATCATTTCTCACCTGTAATTTTCTGCCCATTTTAGCAACGTCACTATCTGGAGGATTGTATCTGTAGCAGTTGTGGAATATCTGCCGTACATCCTCAGCAAACTCTGCAGCAGATCGGTACTCACGGCCCTCCATCTTCTTCTGCAATGTAAACAAGGTAAACCTTTTATCAACTCTAGACCTACAGACAAGAGCTGAGGGGAATAAAGGCCTAGCTGGTTCATGAATTACTTCCCTACTTCAGTCATTGTGTGTTGAATTTCTTTCTGATAATGCTGCATTATTTAGCTCACAGAGGAAAGTTCTTGGATCTTTCAGTGAACAAGATAATGAGTTTCAATGTTCATGTATTCAATAAGACATCTAAAACAAAATAAACAAGGAAGGGAAATGTGTGGTAGATACGGTCAAGAAAACATAACCAACCTTAACTGTACCCAGATCCATCGGTTTCTTGATAATATCATAGTAATCGTGTAGCCCCAGACCTTCAGCATCCACAGGCTTCAGGAACGGCCAGGCATAGGGCTGAAACATGGCAGAGATATTGTTAAGACTACATATTATAGGACTGAAACATGGCAGAGATATTGTTAAGACTTCATATTATAGGACTGAAACATGGCAGAGATATTGTTAAGACTTCATATTATAGGACTGAAACATGGCAGAGATATTGTTAAGACTTTGTTATCCTCAGTGAGAACAGTAACATAAAGTACAACTTATTAGTTCTGTTGGTTAAAAGTGACTGTTGCTAGTGTGACCAAGCCATGAATCAACTCAGCTCATGGAGGCTGGCTGGGATTAAACCTGGACTAGTTCTATCTCCCCTCCACCGATTTTAGGCACATCATGGTCACATGACTCAGGCCCCATGCCCGGGAGGGTTACATCAACATCAACAGAAAAGAAACTACTTCAACTCTAGATTGTTAGCAACATATTTCAAACTCAAAATACAAATTCATGAAATTCAACAGTTTGATGCAGGTAAACATTCCCCACCACCTCCCTAATTATTGTCTCAGGTGACCCCTGAGTGATTTGTTTCCTTTGATGTTGGATATATTTTTCAAACACCACAAGTGCTTCGTAAAAATTGAAGGTATCATAAGATTATAGCTATGTTTTTTGTTAAATATATAAATTTGACAAATTTTCAAGAAATTCTGTTTTTCTTTACTCATTTTCCTTATGATGGGGGAATCTCTTCAGCTGCTGGCTAGACATCAAACAAATATCTGTAACACGAGACAGGCAGCGAACAATGTTAAAAGGAAGCTAAACATATGGCTGGAATGATGGACGTGTGAATAGAACACCTACGGTAGGCATGGCACCCTAAGGTTGAATGTCAGGCCATAAAGCACACATACACCAGGAAATATTTACTGCATTCACATGTCGCTTGTTGGGTAAACACAAAGCTATGTGGCAAAACATAGAAAACCTATATCCCAAAACTACAAATGTAACAGCGTTTGTAATTTTAATAAATGTGTCATCAAAACATGTCTCATGGATAGGAGATGTCATCTATGTGGCAAAACTCCAAATGTAAAAGTGTTTGTAATTTTTACAAATTTGTTATCACAATATATCCCATGGATAGGTGATGTAATCTAAGGTTAAAATAATAATCAGCAGCTATGGGAAGAGACAAGACAACATAAGCTAGAGTAACAATGTTGTTAATGATGAAGATATTGTTGGCTCTGTAAGCAGCTTTCACTGCTCAAAAATTTAGTTATATTGAAGCCTTGTACCTCCTTGTAAAGTGTGACCAGGCCATGAATCAACTCAGCTCATGGAGGCTGGCTGGGATTAAACCTGGACTAGTTCTATCTCCCCTCCACCGATTTTAGGCACATCATGGTCACATGACTCAGGCCCCATGCCCGGGAGGGTTGAAATAACTTTGGTCATCCAGAGTTCAATTATTAAGAGAAT
This sequence comes from Megaustenia siamemsis, assembly GCA_032433765.1. NCBI lineage: Eukaryota > Metazoa > Mollusca > Gastropoda > Stylommatophora > Ariophantidae > Megaustenia > Megaustenia siamemsis. The sequence goes on from JAVIAB010000159.1 coordinate 47,791,543, forward strand.
ATTACCCAAAATTAATATAAGAGAATATTAAGCTGAGTTCAATGTTTCTATATTCAAAAGATCCTCCTGTCACCTGTGGACCAGTAAGTGTGAGAGGGACGTTTCCACTCCACCAGCCACACAACAACATCCCCACCATTGATGTATTTTTAAAATGTTTACACCCTTAATTTAGAGCTTATCATTATGTTATCTTTCCCTTACTTAAGTGTGTTGTTTTTATGTGCATAAAAACTAAGTGTAGCTTAGATTCTGGAAATGGGATTCGTTCACCTTTCATTATTCCTAACGATACCATAAAATGATTTGCACTTGAAATGATCCTTGGTCCCCCGGAATGATCTTATATTACCATACGGTTAGTGAAAATTACAGCATCAAAATGATTCAATTCTTTCAAAATTGGCATTTTGCCGTGGTCAAACATTAACGTTTCTTATAGCTCCCAAGTGTTTGATTTCTTGGATACTGTTTTCAAACACAACCTGCTCTTTGTATACATACATTATAAGGTGTCGTTAGAATGTGGCCTTCTCACTCACAACAGGGGAAATCTTCTCGGCTGTTGGTGAGACTTCAAATAAACCTGTTAAACATGAAATAGGCAGCAAATGACACCAAGAGGAAGTCGAACATGCGACTGAAGATTACTGTGTCTCTTCTAGCATAAGGACAGCTAAGTAGCAAAGCTTCAAGGAAAATACTATTTTTGTCATTTCAAACGTAACATTTAGAGTTCATAAATATTAAGAAGGTATCATAAGTGTGACCAGGCCATGAATCAACTCAGCTCATGGGGGCTGGCTGGGATTAAACCTGGACTAGTTCTATCTCACCTCCACCGATTTTAGGCACGTCATAGTCACATGACTCAGGCCCCATGCCCGGGAGGGTTAAATCTATCACCTGAGACAAACTTTATTGTAAATATACTAGTTTTGATATTACCTGGTCTAACTAGGACAAAGTAAGTTCCCCTTACCTGATGTTTCTTCGTAGACAGCTCCTTGACAATTGAGCTGCAGTAGCGCATTTGCTCTGTTAGTCTGTTCTTTTTAGATTTAGCACTCAGTGGGGCCTGCAACAATTATTATACGCCTATTATATATTTGTTTGTCTAAAGCATTAAAATTAAAATGCTTAAAGCAACAATCTATGAGAGATACAGTGTAGCTTAATTGAACATTAATTGACCAAGACCATCTCACTTATGGGGCACTAGGTTAAATTAACTCTTTCAGGACCAGATCAGGAAACAGGAATTTTCAGATTTGGACCAGGTTAATTTTCTTGTTTCCAGAAATTATACCATATACCTTTTTCATTTGACTACTTCACACAATAATTTAGATAAATGTGTCGCAGAAAAAACTTACGTTGACATCGTGGAGGTTCCCCTGTTCATCGAGCAGCTTGGGCTTTTTTATCTGGCGAACGCTTTCCCTGCGGTTGTTCTGCTGACCTTTGCCTCCCATTGGCTCGTATGGAGGATCATACAGCATGGGAGGCATGTTGGTTGAGCCAATGTAAGTACCTGGTGTTGTTGTGTCAGCTTTTCTCTTTAAGCTCTTCTTGGGCTGCACATATCAAGCACAACATTCATGTTTAATACAATATACCCCCAAATTACTCAGTCATAATCAATAATCTAGTTTTTTTTCTCTCAAAGATTCGGTTATAAAAATCTCACAAACAACAAAAAAGATCAACTCATTGGAAACAAAATGTTATAGAAAAATCTTAAAATGAACTTGATAGTTTCCCCACAAGCAAACATAACCTAATTATCACTTCTGGTGACACATGAGTATCTGATTATTCACGTAGTAAAAAATACTACAGTATCGTAAACAAGGGCGGTTTTTTTTTTTTGTTTTATTACGGCTGACAGTAGCCGCATGAATAGACAAAAGCAACATGGAAATTTGGGGCTAGAAGTTGACCGTGAATCAGGAAATGATATCGCATCCGATCCCTGTTTCTAGTCTTGTGTACACACACTGCTGTGTAGCAAAAGTTCAAAGATGACTCATTAATTTGTATTTAACTGGTAGTAACTGTTACTGGGAAATAGAGGAGTCACAAGTATATGAATATCTAGGGGGTTAATGATGGCAATGTTAAATGTCACAGGTATATGAACAGTAATCTAGGGTTACTGATGGCAATGTTAAATGTCACAGGTATAATATGAACAGTAATCTAGGGTTAATGATGGCAATGTTAAATGTCACAGGTATAATATGAACAGTAATCTAGGGTTAATGATGGCAATGTTAAATGTCACAGGTATATGAACCGTAATCTAGGGTTAATGATGGCAATGTTAAATGTCACAGGTATATGAACAGTAATCTAGGGTTAATGATGGCAATGTTAAATGTCACAGGTATATAAACAGTAATCTAGGGTTAATGATGGCAATGTTAAATGTCACAGGTATATGAACAGTAATCTAGGGTTAATGATGGCAATGTTAAATGTCACAGGTATATGAACAGTAATCTAGGGTTAATGATGGCAATGTTAAATGTCACAGGTATATGAACAGTAATCTAGGGTTAATGATGGCAATGTTAAATGTCACAGGTATATGAACAGTAATCTAGGGTTAATGATGGCAATGTTAAATGTCACAGGTATATGAACAGTAATCTAGGGTTAATGATGGCAATGTTAAATGTCACAGGTATAATATGAACAGTAATCTAGGGTTAATGATGGCAATGTTAAATGTCACAGGTATATGAACCGTAATCTAGGGTTAATGATGGCAATGTTAAATGTCACAGGTACATGAACCGTAATCTAGGGTTAATGATGGCAATGTTAAATGTTACAGGTATATGAACCGCAATCTGGGGTTAATGATGGCAATGTTAAATGTCACAGGTACATGAAGCGTGGGATGACAATACTAAATAGGCAGTTACCTTAGGAGGCTGTGATGGTAGAACAACTGCTGGTGGTAGAGCCTGCTGCAGCGCAACGGGCTGGATATCTTCCAGTGGTACTGTAGTGGACATGGATAACTTGGAACTGGCCTGTGGGGTGGTCACAGCCGCAGCAGATTTGGAAAGGGATTGGTAGGCGGCTGCGGTGGCAGAGCGGGGTGGGGTGCTACGTGGTATGAGTGTTGGTGTCACTGTTTTGTCAGCATTCAAATTCTTCAGTGCTGACCGTGCTGCAGCTGCCGCGGCTGCCTTAGCCCCTCTTCCTTTCTTACCTCCAACGGGTAGTTCAATCTCCTAGATAAAAATAAATTCATCCGATGATTAAATGTCCACACCATATTCACAAAGATATGCTCCATAATGTAATCAGGTAACATTTGTACTCGTATTTCATTGTATTATTTCTTGATGTAGCTCAAGAATACCTGAATATAAAAAGTCTGTGTCGGATGAATCGAAAATGATCAACGGCCCAGAAGGCGAAAACAACAAAGTGGGTGGTACACATGAGGCATATCCAGAACACGCAAGACGAATATGGCAGACCACCGTGAAAGAGATTGGAGCCTCATTACGTAACAATCCAAAGAAAGCCATGGAGAGAAACAGAGTAGAATGGCGATCCATGGTAGCCAACCTTCGTTGCGGAGAAGGCACTCAATGATGATGATGAGCTCAAGAATACAGATGTGATCATATAATTAAATCCTATATAAATGTCAGCTTGTTCTACTGGTAAAGAACTATGAAACTCAAAGGTATTCAATGTGAATAAGCTTTAAATGTGTACAAGTTATACAGAAAGAATCATATGAGAGAGCAGGCATTGAACCAATCCTAAGCTACAATTAAAAACAACAAGTAAATCTGTTTGCCCATTATGAAAGAATGCTGTATGATTCCTTATTATCATCATCATCAAGTGCCATGCCTGCTAGCGTAGGTGCACATGTCGCTCCACAATTTTCGATCTCGACAGTTATTTATCATTTCTGTTGTTGACCTTCTGCCAAGCCATTATCTTAAGCTGTCTGGTATCTTTTCTCTTTGCTTCCCTTTATCTCTTCGTCCCTCAATTTTCCCAGTTGTCACGATATATTCCAGCTGTTCTCTTCTCATTACATGGCCACAAAATTATGATTGCTTCTTCCTAATATTGGATATTAGCTCTTTATTTTAGTTACCATATAAAGCATATATTAAAAGAGGAGAAGGAAGAAGAGCAAGAGGTAGACCCAGAGTAAGATGGACAGGACAGATGAACATTAGATCAACTGACAATGACTGAAGCTGTCAGAAGGTCAGGAATCAGATCTTTGTACTTTACTCAACACCTCAACGGTTACAACAGGAAGTGAAGAAAGAAAGAAAGAAAGAAAGAAAAAAAAAAAGAAAGAAAAAAAGAAAGAAAGAAGGAAAAAGAAGAAAGAAAGAAATTATGCATTTAAAAAAAATGTTAAAAATGATATATTCCCCACAGAAAATATTGATTTGTGACAGTAATGTTACCAAGTCATGAATCATCACAGCTCACATAGGCAGGATGGGATTAAACCTGGACTAGTACTCTCCCCTCCACTGATTTTTAGGCACTTCATGGTCACATGACTCAGGCCCCATGCCCGGGAGGGTAGCATGAAAAGTGATATAAATTAGAAGCTATGACAAAGTTATATATGGTATGAATACAATAATTATGCTGAGTTAACGTATTTTTGTTGTGCTGAAGTCTGATGTGTTGGGCCGCAACTATCACAGTTATACTGCAAACCACAACACAGACACACCCACTATAACGTCCCTCTGAAGGTGGATGACGAAGAGGTGTACTCCTTTAGTCATTGGGTGAACGCAAGCAATGTATTTATGTCAAATGTGGTCTACGGTTGAAAATCATGGACAATAGGTACACTCACTCTAAATTAATACCATACGCAGCTAAAATGATGCGTGTAAAATACAAATTAAAGTTTTAAATTTAAAACATCGGCAGGAAAATCTATTGTTTGAATGTTATGTTTATGACCCATATCAAACCCTGGCAGAATCAAATATTGGTTATTGGTTATGGAAGGCCTCGGTAACACCGCAAACGAATTAAAATCCATAATTGCTCAACCGCCCGTGCCAGTGGAATTATCCGAATTACAAACTCATCTCCAAAACAAAGAAAGGTAACTGTAGTCCCCATCATAGCAGTCTCAGCACACGCCAACCAAAAGACATAAGGCGAAACCGCACAGAAAGTGAACACAGCCAACTGTTCCCTGTCATACGATATCATCATTCATCGTAAACAATTGGAATATCGAAACATGATCAAAACGGATGAGACACAGCTCACGGTGTGCACAGAGCACTTAACTCAGCTCCTGCAACAAGCCAGACTTGGAATATGAGGAAACTGCAACAAGGGTAACTTTTCAGGCACAGCCTTCAATGGTTCCTGCCGCCTATCCACCATATACCGGAAGTTCACGTCCTCCCGAAAATGATGATCGTCATATGAATCTTTTCAAAATATTGTCTGCCCCCCCCCCCCCCCCCCCCAAATCCGTTCCTGCCAATTTCTTCATAATATTTGTTCGTTTTCTGGCTTTTTTCCTTGCTCTGTCTATCTGATTTTTCCAAGTCATTCTGCGATTCATGGTGACACCAAGATATGTTGGGTTTTGGTCAATAGGGAGTATATGGTCTTTTATCTTCAAGTTTGCAGAGAGTGTGTTTCTTGATAGGTTGTATATGTAGTTTTTTTTCTGCCTGTTGTGAATTATTCTTTGTCACTTCCTAGGTATTTAAATCCCTCTATTTGTTTTAGTTCTCACTGTCTATAGTTGTGTTGATGTTCTGTTTCGCTTTTGCGATAGCTCAGTGGTTAGTGAACTGGACTAAAAAAGGACAAGAGGTAGGGTTCGATCCCAAAGGACGGCTTCCAGGTTCACCCAGCCTTTAAATGAGTACCGGATTTTTTTCAGGGAAAGTAAAGTGGCAAGGGCATAATACCGACCACATTACCCCAAAAATCTTGTGCCGAAGGTCTGTAAAATTTTATGGTCACTAACACCATATTCCCTATACGCCACTTGGTGTGACAGGGGTACTTTACTTTTTTTTTTTACTTACAAACAAAATACAAATCCTTCATAAGGTCCTACTAGTATGGTCCAACGCTTTAATTTTATTGTTTTCAAAAATTTTACAAGAAAATGTGCAGTTTGTACTCCATGGCGTCCTGCCTCATGAATGGAGCTTTGTGCTAGGCAGCAGCGGTTTGAACTCCAAGGTTGGCCTGCCTCATGGTTGGAGCTTTGAATGCAGCTCTAAAACTATCTTCCCACACATCCTTCTGTTGTTCCGTACTGTCAGATTACGACTCTCAATATGACCAAACTACCCTTACCTCCGGTGGCATGTCTGCTACTTTCTGCAGGAACAGCTTCTCCAACTCCTGAGCCATCAAAGTGATATCCTGAAATAAATTATAAAAACATCATATACAAACTGACTGGTGCAGCCGTCTAGTTTGATCACGTGACCATAGCCTAATCATACCATCTCAAGATGTCCTTCAAAAGTGACCAATATTCAATGTGGCTAAGAAACTTCTCAGTCTTTTCCCTATTAACTCTCTTAGTGCATCGTTTAACCCCCTCAGATCCGAGATCTGGTACATAATAAAACAAACCCTGGATGTAGTGAGTGACATTTGGTGAAATAAATTTATCAAAATCACTAATGGATGCAAATGGAAAGTCCCCCACTCAAACTGTATAAGACGCGACATTCCCAAAAAACTCATAACTAAATAGACGTGACATCATCAACATTCCCAAAAAAACTCATAACTAAATAGACGTAACATCATCGACATTCCCAAAAAAATACTCATAACTAAATAGACTTAACATCATCGACATTCCCAAAAAATACTCATAACTAAATAGACGTAACATCATCGACATTCCCAAAAAATACTCATACCTAAATGACAGAATAATAATAGGAGCAATGCCTAGACATACAATCTGACTGACACATATCAAGGTCACATGGTCAAAAAGGAGGAAAGGAAAGTGGTACCAAAATAAGGATTCAAAAAAGCAAGAGGTGAAAATCTAAAGAAATTAGATTCAATACAAAAATCAAAGTTTTCAACTCCAATATTAAATCAATCCTATCATGAAGAATGTAGAATGACAATCATGAAGATACAGACCTTCATTGAGGGATGCTTGTGCAGAATAAAAAAAATGGAAATGGCAAGACAAAATCACTTCAGTCAAATTGCAGTGGACAAAGAGATACGATGAAGATGATGACGCTCGATAGGACACTGCAGAAGCCAACTGGCCCTTTTTTTGGAGTCCCAGAGAAAGATAAAAAAAAGAAGACCAAAATATTCTTGGAGAAGGCAAAGATGAAGATGGGGAAGATGTGGAATGACCTTGACAATTGTCATAAGAATGGCAAGAAATAAAATGCTTTGGATAGTTTGTTGAAGACCTATGCTCTACAGGGAGTTGAAAGTGTTGAAGACCTATGCTCCACAGGGAGTTGAAAGTGCTTTTTGAAGACCTATGCTCCACAGGGAGTTGAAAGTGTTTTTTGAAGACTTATGCTCCACAGGGAGTTGAAAGTGTTGAAGACCTATGCTCCACAGGGAGTTGAAAGTGTTGAAGACCTATGCTCCACAGGGAGTTGAAAGTGTTGAAGACCTATGCTCCACAGGGAGTTGAAAGTGTTGAAGACCTATGCTCCACAGGGAGTTGAAAGTGTTGAAGACTTATGCTCCACAGGGAGTTGAAAGTGTTGAAGACTTATGCTCCACAGGGAGTTGAAAGTGTTGAAGACTTATGCTCCACAGGGAGTTGAAATTGTTGAAGACCTATGCTCCACAGGGAGTTGAAAGTGTTAAAGACTTATGCTCCACAGGGAGTTGAAAGTGTTGAAGACCTATGCTCCACAGGGAGCTGAAAGGAAGAATAAAATTTAACAGGAAACACATTTTTAAAAAAACAAGTCTATGATCATCTTTGTAGTCAGAGAACACTGGCACATGGTCTATGTCTTACAAAATATAGGAGCCAGCAGAGACTGATGAAGTCATGAGCCATTTCAGATGAAGCGAACAGAGATAGTACAGATTTAATGTTAAATGACTTACATCGCCAGGCTTGTTGTAAACATAGCAATTAGTAAACATGGTGTTGAAGTCATGCATGGCTTCTTTAGCAGAGCTGTAGTAGTAGGTCTCCAGCCTTTTCTTGATTGTGCCCAAGTCCATGGGATTCTTGATGATCTTGTGGTAATCCTGCCAGGAAGAATTCAGTAATTTGAGAGAGAAAAAGTACATTTCTTAAGGATCACAGCAATCAAACGTTGACAACATCAAACGGCCAGAAGTTGCTGTTTTATATGGTCATTTTGAACAAAAGACAAGGTAACAGCAACATATTGAGAAGGTGAAGGATTGACACTAACTACAAGATTTGGTCCTACCTATAGTAAGTCAAAGTAAAGAGCCCCGTCACGCCAAATGGCGTAAAGGGAATATGGTGTTAGTGACCATAAATTTTACAGGCCTACGGCACATGATTTTTGGGGTAATGTGGTCGGTTTTACGCCCATGCCGCTTTACTTACCCAGAAAAAAAAAATCAGGTACCCATTTAAGGCTGGGTGAACCCAGAATTTCCCGTGTGTTACCGGGGCCTCATTATGAGGGAGGTAAAGAATAGTGACACTGTGACCTTCCAGGCATGTCGTAAGAGGCTACTAAGGAGGTTGATCGATGGCTTGACAAACTGTCATTGTAAAAAGTATTGTTATGGAAACAGCGCCATATATTTTAGAGCAGTGATCTCTGCAATATGTGCCACTTTGGCACGCAAGGTTTTTTTTTTTAGATGTTCTGCCCTATGTGCCGTCTTCGGCTCGAAAGGACAATAGATAGATAGATTGAACCCTACCTCTTGTCCTTTGTAGTCCAGTTCATTAACCACTGAGCTATCGCGGGTCCCTGGTCCTACCTATAACTACACATAATTGTTTCTTATTGATACTTTAAGTTATGTGACTTTCCAAAAGATAAACTTCTATTCTACATCAATATTGATTAGAAGAAGCGTTCTCTTAAAAACAATACCGAAACTGATTTGCCAATCTTTGATCTGCTTGTTACACGCATTAACCATTCAGTAATGTTCATACATAAATATCAGCTAGAAATGTGTATTTTTGGTATCTGCTATAGCAAACTAAAGTAACACCCACAAGATATTAATTGTAGAATACACTAGGCTCCATCATCTGTAAACACAGTTAAATTTGCAACATTAGAACGACCAGCTGTAGGCTTGACAAAGTACCATACAACTAGCAACCACATTCAACAATAAATAATATACATTCAAAAGATATTCAGGGAAATAAACATAAGGTAATATGCTAACCTGGCAGCCGCGATAGCTCGGTGGTTAGCGAACTGGACTACAAAGGACAATAGGTAGGGTTCGTCAAACGCTATTCTTTTGAATGTCTTACATCGTCTTGATATTGTGAAATCTAATCTAATCCTAGTTCAATTATCTAAAAATTCATATATAATATGTCATATAAATATAAAGATGGATTTTTAAAACCATGAAAAATTTGGTCTCTGGAATCACTTCCATTCATCATCATCATCGAATGCCATCTCCGAAGTGAAGGTTGGCTACCACGGAACACCATTCTGCTGTCTCTTGCTTTGATGGTGCAGGTTGTCATAGGCTGATTTGTCCATATTTTGATGGTTACTCATCCTTGTTAATCTTGGTCTGCCTTTTTTATTCTGTCTTTTCCCCTCCAAGATTACTTTTAGTAGGTTGTTGTGTCTTTTAACAAGGCCCAAAAATCGCATGTCTTGTTTGAATCATGTTTAGTAGTTTTTTTTCATTTTTAATAGTTTTAAGACCTCATTTGTTTTCTTTTCTTTCCATCCAATTCAACTTATTCTATATATTTCAAAGGCCTCAATTCTCTATACTGTTTTCTTGTATATTAGTCCATGTCACTTTCATTGCATTGATAAAAAGCTCTTGTAAGGAAAGCTTGCATTCATCTTTAGCTATCCGGTTCCACTGACATTAATCTGGTGCTATAGACACTTTTATATCAATATATACTGAGACAGACAAATATGATCCAGGAAGTGTTCATGAACTTACATGCAGCTGCATCTTGACAGCATCGACAGGCTGGTGGAAAGGCCAGGCAAACTGGTGCTTCCAGACAGCTTTGACCACAGTCTTCAGCATGAACTGCAACTGGTTTGTGTTGCGGCCACGCCTGACTTTGGATTTGGGAACAGGTGGTGGTGGCTGCTCATCGCCACTATTGCCATCATCATGGTTGTTGAAGTCATACACCTAGAGGAATCAAACACACTCCGTAATCATCTATGAGTTCAAGTGTCAATTCAATCAATGCCTTTAAGGCCCTTTCAGACTTAGTAGTAACATTATTGAATGATGTCACAAGTCAATATTTTGATGTGGACCAATTATTTAATATTTAAGGAGACTACATATTTTAGTGGAACAATTGATCAGTTTATCAGTAGATATATTATTTTTCAAATCTGAATGATACTTTAGCAGATTAATGATGATAAGGATAATAGTAATAGAGATCGCACGAAATGTATGAAAAATGTCAGATGCACAAAAGAAAAAGTAGCTTGTAAATTCCTATGTAGTGAATGTGTTAACTCATGCTTAATATAGAGCTAGGATATAATTGGATGATACTCACATCTGCAGCGTTCGCAGCTATACTGGAGCTCTGCTCGGATGACATTTTGGTTGAGTCGTTATAACTGAAATGATAGGAACAAACACAGGTAAAAATATATGGATAAAATGCAAATCTGAAAGGTTGAGTCACTATAATTGAAATAATCATAAAAAGGGTAGTTTGGTCAACGAATCATCCTCATTGCACATCAGACATGTCCATAAGTGCTCAGATCTCACATTGACATCACCAAAGTGCAAATCTTTCTCCCATTATTAGTAAATAGAGATAGAAAATACATAAACAAAATATATAAAAGACCCCTCAAGAAATGGACAAACAATATGACACACCCACAGATGTCCGTTTTCAGCTCAAAATGGTGTTTTAGCTACAATCAGTTTTGCAACATTTATGGATCAATTTGTCAGGAATCTAGTACACATTCCACTCCTTCTTAAAATTTTCCCAAATATATTATGGAAGTGGTTTCATTTTATGACACACAAGATTTGTGGCTAAATGCAATATTTATGAATGATATTTTAGTAGTGCTAATAGTTGATAATATTTAGATTTTAAAAACAAGTTCTTCAATTTCATGATATAGCTTTTACCTAATCACTGTGAATGTAGAATAGAGAGATGGTTTGATTTGTTTGCAAAAATACAGATCAAGTATAGCTTTTACCTAATCACTGTGAATGTAGAATAGAAAGATGGTTTGATTTGTTTGCAAATATACAGATCAAGTATAAATGACAAACAAGTGTACAGTATATCAAACATAACTGCAAGCTTGGTGGTATTGATAAGAGTTCAAGTATAGCTTTTACCTAATCACTGTGAATGTAAAATAGAGAGATGGTTTGATTTGTTCACAAAACTTACAGATCAAGTATAGCTTTTACCTAATCACTGTGAATGTAGAATAGAGAGATGGTTTAATTTGTTCACAAAACTTACAGATCAAGTATAGCTTTTACCTAATCACTGTGAATGTAGAATAGAGAGATGGTTTGATTTGTTCACAAAACTTACAGATCAAGTATAGCTTTTACCTAATCACTGTGAATGTAGAATAGAGAGATGGTTTAATTTGTTCACAAAACTTACAGATCAAGTATAGCTTTTACCTAATCACTGTGAATGTAGAATAGAGAGATGGTTTGATTTGTTCACAAAACTTACAGATCAAGTATAGCTTTTACCTAATCACTGTGAATGTAGAATAGAGAGATGGTTTAATTTGTTCACAAAACTTACAGATCAAGTATAGCTTTTACCTAATCACTATGAACGTACAATAGAGAGGTGGTTTGATTTGTTTGCAAAAATACAGATCAAGTATAGCTTTTACCTAATCACTGTGAATGTAGAATAGAAAGATGGTTTGATTTGTTTGCAAATATACAGATCAAGTATAAATGACAAACAAGTGTACAGTATATCAAACATAACTGCAAGCTTGGTGGTATTGATAAATGTTCAAGTATAGCTTTTACCTAATCACTGTGAATGTAGAATAGAGAGATGGTTTGATTTGTTCACAAAACTTACAGATCAAGTATAGCTTTTACCTAATCACTGTGAATGTAGAATAGAGAGATGGTTTAATTTGTTCACAAAACTTACAGATCAAGTATAGCTTTTACCTAATCACTGTGAATGTAGAATAGAGAGATGGTTTGATTTGTTCACAAAACTTACAGATCAAGTATAGCTTTTACCTAATCACTGTGAATGTAGAATAGAGAGATGGTTTAATTTGTTCACAAAACTTACAGATCAAGTATAGCTTTTACCTAATCACTGTGGATGTAGAATAGAGAGATGGTTTAATTTGTTCACAAAACTTACAGATCAAGTATAGCTTTTACCTAATCACTGTGAATGTAGAATAGAGAGATGGTTTGATTTGTTCACAAAACTTACAGATCAAGTATAGCTTTTACCTAATCACTGTGAATGTAGAATAGAGAGATGGTTTAATTTGTTCACAAAACTTACAGATCAAGTATAGCTTTTACCTAATCACTGTGAATGTAGAATAGAGAGATGGTTTGATTTGTTCACAAAACTTACAGATCAAGTATAGCTTTTACCTAATCACTGTGAATGTAGAATAGAGAGATGGTTTAATTTGTTCACAAAACTTACAGATCAAGTATAGCTTTTACCTAATCACTGTGGATGTAGAATAGAGAGATGGTTTAATTTGTTCACAAAACTTACAGATCAAGTATAGCTTTTACCTAATCACTGTGAATGTAGAATAGAAAGATGGTTTGATTTGTTTGCAAAGATACACATCAAGTATAGCTTTTACCTAATCACTGTGAATGTAGAGTAGAAAGATGGTTTGATTTGTTCACAAAACTTACAGATCAAGTATAGCTTTTACCTAATCACTGTGAATGTAGAATAGAAAGATGGTTTGATTTGTTCGCAAAGATACAGATCAAGTATAAATGACAAACAAGTGTGCAGTATATCAAACATAACTGCAAGCTTGGTGGTATTGATAAGAGTTAAGTATAGCTGTGGCAACATAACCAGGCTACAATGTGTAGCAACTACTTCAGGTTCCATCAACTCAGATCAAAGGGATGGGACCACAACCATGTTGTTCATCAAGTGTTGTGCTTTGTACACATCTCAAGAATTAAAACATTTCTAGTTAAACTATCTACATCTACCTATTTTATATTTCAATTTATCGTATATCTCGCATAATAAATATATAACGCATTTTTCTAGTAAAACTATCTACAATTCGTACCCATTTTTCTAGTAAAAATATAAACCTTACCCATTTCTCTTTGTGAATTACCAATATCTCGCACTCATTTTTCTAGTAAATTACCAATATCTGACACTCATTTTTCTAGTAAATTACTAATATCTGACACTCATTTTTCTAGTAAATTACCAATATCTGACACTCATTTTTCTAGTGAATTACCAATATCTGACACTCATTTTTCTAGTAAATTACCAATATCTGACACTCATTTTTCTAGTAAATTACCAATATCTGACACTCATTTTTCTAGTGAATTACCAATATCTGACACTCATTTTTCTAGTAAATTACCAATATCTGACACTCATTTTTCTAGTAAATTACCAATATCTGACACTCATTTTTCTAGTAAATTACCAATATCTCGCACTCATTTTTCTAGTAAATTACCAATATCTCGCACTCATTTTTCTAGTAAATTACCAATATCTGACACTCATTTTTCTAGTAAATTACCAATATCTGACACTCATTTTTCTAGTAAATTTCCAATATCTGACACTCATTTTTCTAGTAAATTACCAATATATCGCACTCATTTTTCTAGTAAATTACCAATATCTCGCACTCATTTTTCTAGTAAATTACCAATATCTGACACTCATTTTTCTAGTAAATTACCAATATCTGACATTTTTCTAGTAAATTACCAATATCTGACACTCATTTTTCTAGTAAATTACCAATATCTCACTCATTTTTCTAGTAAATTACCAATATCTGACACTCATTTTTCTAGTAAATTACCAATATCTCGCACTCATTTTTCTAGTAAATTACCAATATCTCGTACCCATTTTTTTGATCAAATGGGTGATCACATAATGTCAGTTACTATGAAGAAAATTCACCACATTTAAGAACTAACCAAAACCGTCGCTAGGCATCTCACATAACCACATTACCCCCCCTGCCAGAATTTCTACTATAACTGGTTACAACTTTTGAAACAAAAAAATGTTCTCAAAGCAAAACAAAATTAATCTTGCACACACTCGTAAAACGTCTTTAAAAAGCTTACATTTTTTTTTTAATTCTCCAATTATAAATTCACTGGGAAAATAAATGGCACCACAAAATCCTGAAATCTTACAAATACTGTGTTCACATTTATGGGATTTCGCAATCAGTTAAGTGAATAATTTTAAGTCCGCCTTTTTAAGAAAAAAATCAAGCCAGGCAATTCATCATCTATCCATGCACTATCACCTAATCCATTCATCCATCTATTTTCACCTTATGCGATCTAATCATCCACCAATCCAGACATACTACACTACAAAAGTACAGTATAGTTATAGTTTTTAAACAGTAAGAAAATGAGGAAATAGACTTAATATAGGAAATCTAGACAGGAGTTAGGAGAAAGAGACCAGTGAGTCAGGGATTTTATATTATCACATTGGTGAAAAAATTGGGAAAGGCAAAAAAAATTATACCTGACCTTGGCTGAAGATCATCATCATCATCATCATCAAGTACCGGGCCTGCTGGCGTAGATGACCATGTCTCTCCACAATTTTCGATCTCGACAGTTATTTATCATTTCTGTTGCTGACCTTCTGCCAAGCCATTCTCTTAAGCTGTCTGGTATTTTTTCTCTTTGCTTTCCTCTATCTCTTCGTTCCTCAATTTTCCCAGTTGTTACAATATATTCCAGTTGTTCCCTTTTCATTACATGGCCAAAAAATAAAAAATGATGATTATTTCTTCCTAATATTGGAAATTAGCTCTCTTTTTGCTTTGGCCTCTTTCAGAACGTTTTCATTACTCTTCTTAACTGTCCATGGTACTCTCAATATTCTTCTGTAAAACCACATTTCTACACATTCCAGTGATTTTCTTGTCTGTTGTCTATTGTCCATGATTCGCATCCATATGTTAAGACTTACTACATAACATTTAAGAACTCTTTTTCTTGTTAACTCTTGTGGCTGAAGATACTTTTATGCTAACTCATATTGATCATAGAACTGACACAAGAAATCTGGTAATACTGGTTGCTCAACTGTCAGCCCTAAACCCCAGGAAAATATGGTAATGTAAATATTTGCAGGAAAATATGTTAATGTGTCATTAAAAGTTTGCATCGATCATGGTTAGATAGGGAGAACATATCACCTACAAAATCTGGGATTTCAGGTCGACTTTGAGAATTGTTTCAGCACCAATATGATTAAAAGCAGCCTGAGTGTCCATGTTTGCTATGGTTACAACAAAAGATCACATAACTATATGGATAGCAGAAGTGGTTTTCTGTCATGGAAACATAAATGGAGACAGAAAGAATTTGTCAGCTTTTTTTTTTTACAAGACTTTTTTCAGCTTAACTCTTAATGTCCTTGGGAACGCTGTCATAGTTACTTATTTACACTTTTCTATTTACACTTTTCCGAGTGAATGCTGACATGGTTAATCTAATTTGTTTCGTTATAGTGAAATTACACATTTTAAACTACCACATCGACAAGGGGTATAACTCTAATAGAATTTCCTGTCTGTAGACACGTGTCGGTCGATCGTGTTGGGCTTAATTTGTTCATAAAATCGTCAAAATTTGTGTTGTTTTCTAAAGTCTTCAATCAGCTGATTCATGTTTATAAGTGAAAAATGGCTAGCAGCAGTGAAGTATCTACTGCTCCTAAACGTGAATTATTATTAACAGCAGAAAAAGCTAGGAATTATGTTCTGAGAACTTTAAATGTAATAGTGATCTTAGTGACTTAGTTTTAGTAAGCACTGTTAGTTTAAAATGGGCCACCACTTTTTTTTTACACAAATTTTGATTTTTAATTGCTTAAATTCTTATCCTTCAAATTTTTTTTTCAAAATAATGTTTCTGATTATGAATCTGTGTCCTTTTCCCTTCAATTTGATGCCTAATATATGTCTATGACTTGTTATAGTGAAAATATGAAAGATCTAGTGAAAGAAGTATTTTTCAGGAAGAAAAAATTATGGCAAAATAGTAGTGACTGGGTAGTAAAACTACGGTCTTTAAGAGTTAATCAATCTTTTCAATTAGCGATCGGCTAATGCTATGCATGCATTTAGACCAGCTTGGGTCACGAACAAGACGTGACTCACGTATTTAAGACAGCGCAAAAATTACTTTGTAACATTAGAAACTTTAAAAATAATATTTTCTTTGAACTTTTGACACACAGCTGTGTTTACACCAAGAGAAACAATGCGGACTC
This sequence comes from Megaustenia siamemsis, assembly GCA_032433765.1. NCBI lineage: Eukaryota > Metazoa > Mollusca > Gastropoda > Stylommatophora > Ariophantidae > Megaustenia > Megaustenia siamemsis. Next base: position 47,808,278 of record JAVIAB010000159.1, read on the forward strand.
TTGGTACAATTTCCTGGCTCAGGATGATTTACAACTTGAAATTTGACCACTTGGACCAGACACGTGACATTGTCTATTGATACTGCCACCGTATGTATGTTCAGCTCTACCTCACTGAGCTATTCGCTGCGGTTTTTTAAAGAGTTATTTAATGTCTACTGGTTCTATTTTATTTGGATTCAGCACAGATCTTTACATATGTGTGATAAATTTCAAGGTTACATAAGATCCTGGTTCTTGCTATCATAATTGGCATCCATAAACATCAACCTGACATGCTCTTTTTCAGCCATTTAACCCTAGATTACGAAGTAGTATATCTAACTATTGATCTCGTATATGTGAAACAAATCGTCTATTTTCAATTATTATTTTTTTGCTGTCACTAAGGAAATTTCCTCAGTCAGCTGACATCAAACAACCCTTGGTAAATTGGGGAATGCAGCGAATAACGCTAAGAGGTAGGCAAACATACATGATGGACTTACGGTGACTGTACCAAAACATTGTAATACCTATGTGCCTTGGGGTCAAACTCAGGTCATAAATCAACCTTAGCCAGGAAGTCCAAATCCCAGTGTCTCATCTAGTGTAAACACACAGTTGTGTGTCAAAAGTTCAAAGAAAATGCTATTTTTAGAGCACCTAATGTTACATTTTAGTGGTAGTAATTTTTACTACAGTATCGTAAACATATCAGTCACAGATTTGTAATGAAGTTAAAATGTCCAATACTGACTCCGAGTAGTCAATGTGTGGAAATTAGCATTGTAACTTAAAAGAATATTCTCATAAAATAACCACCAAAATGCCAACCACCATTCAGGACACACCATCTATTTTGGTACCAAGTAGGTCAGGCTCTCTTGTGTCAGAAAACGCATTAGTGCATTTCCGGAAACTAATAAAATCAATGTAGCAAATGCTCAGTATTTTAATAAAGGGTAAAAGAGCACATGTAATTGTCAATTTGCAGGAAGTCTTCAAACTAGAACACAACTAGCATCCCTTTGTTATTCTAGATCAGGTCAAGATTTGCTGTAGCATCATATGTGCCTTCAAAGAAAATAAGGGCAGAGATTCCACTGTGTCATGGAAGGTTCCTTTGGAATTTACAAGCCATAGTTTATATTTACAGCTATTACTTCACACACCAAGGTTAAAAATTTATTGACATTTTGCAGCAGTTATTTGTGGTATGTTGTTTGCAGACTATCCCGTGTGTTGCAAAGGTGTCTTTGATGTCATGCTGACGGCCTAGGAGATTTTTCCTCCATCATGAGAAAGTGGGGACAATTCATGTTGTAATTTGGCAGAATTTTAACGATACTGTAGTACTCTTAACTACATGAAAGCAATCTAACATCAAAGTAAAGAAATCACACAGAGGGGTCGCCACCAGTGATAATTAAGAAATAATGGGGGGTGCGGGAGTGGATGAGAGTTTGAAACTCAAATCTAAAAAATAATGTATATTGCATTGATGTGGTCATTTTTACTACAGAACCTTAAGGGTTAAAATAAATGAGAATAAGTCACTACCACGCTAATGAAATGGAAAAAACAAATGTAAATACAAAATAAAGTGATAACACACAAATGGCATGGGAGTGACCTATATTTGTTACTTTAGCTATTACTAGGTATGTAAGAACAAACAGCACAATCTATTTCATTGATCTAACCGAAATGTTGAGAATACCATGGACTGCTAAGAGTAATGAAAATGTTCTGAAAGAGGTAAAATCATAAAGAGAGTATCAATATTGTAACAACTGGAAAAATTGAGGGATGAAGAGATAGAGGGAAGCAAAGAGAGAAAATACCAGACAACTTAAGAGAATGGCTTGGCAGATGGTCAACAACAGAAATGATAAAGAACTGAGATCGGAAGTTGTGGAGAGACATGATCACCTACGCCAGTATGCCCGGTACTTGATGATGATGAACCGAACCAGATTTTGTCATCAGCAAGTAGGAGCGCTCTTTTTATAAAAAGATAATGCATATACAATACTTGATATACCTGAACATACCATACAATAATGGTTGTAGGAGATATATCTGACATTGCTAGCTTTTCAAAGTTAGGGCCAAAAATAAAATAGAACATGATGTCATGTTCTATCCCCTCCATAATCTGTTTCTAAATCAAAGGATCATTAAAAATTGCGTTCTTTAATGCCAATGACAGAAAATCTCGTAATACATAGTTCGACAAGACAATTGGTGTGCAAATTTAAATTTGGTGTCCAATTCTACATAAATATGTGAAGTTTCAAGGTGAAGTCGAAAACTTATTTCATTTATCCCCAGAGCAACAACTGAATGGCATTTTAATATCTTTTAAGGTCTGACATAATTTTGTCGTTGAAAATTGTTTGAAAAAAAAAGAAACTATAATCTGAATATGTGATTAATTATGCATTTAGACACAATGTAGGTACTTTGGCTTTTTTTTCAAAATAATTTCTAATAATTGAAACCAGGATAGCTAAATAGCCCTCGAAGTGAGTAAAACAGTGATACCTGAATCATGTTTGTACGACAATTAGAAAAAAAGTTACGATTTTTTAAGTGAATTATTTCTGTGTTAAATGATGCAAAGAAGAAAAAACCATAGCGCCAGGTTGGCCATGCAAAAAAAAAGCCAAATTTTAAATAAGAAGCCAAATTTTTTTTTTTATTAAATTAAAATTATTATCATTACATTTGGTGTACATTTTCAAAATAATCATTATATTTGGTGTACAATAAAAAAAAATAATACTTTTTATTTGATTTGCGTCAAAAATAAGTCATTTAAATTGATTTATATCAAAGTAATGGTAATTTTCAGGAATTTACGTCAAAAATAACAGTAATTCTCTGCAATTTATGTAAGAATAATTATAAATTTCTATGATTCACATAAAAATAATACTGAATTTCTGCTAAAGAAGTCACATCATTATTATTGTTATTTTATGTGTATAAGAAGTATAATTTTATTATTAATTTTTTTTTATTCATTAAAAAAAATATATGTATACAGTATATAAATTAAAAAAAACTTTCAATTCAAAAATTGGGAATATTTATTAATATTAGGCAACTGGAAATACTACATTTTAAATTAAATATAACTAACTTATAACTATAATAAAAAAAAAAACGTTGAGTGAGTCTGAGTTAGAGGCACTTGATGATGGTTGAAGAGACCAAGCATGGGGGAAAACCGGAAATTTTGTATAATGATGGTGTGGTCGTTCAAATGCCAATAATTTCAATAGGGGCTATCATATCCATTTAAAATTTCCCACAAATATGTAGAAGTGGTTATAGAATCAGGTTATCTTTATTATTTAAACCTACGTTCGCAGGATTTTTTTCTGCAATGACTTAAGTTCAACAGTGGACATAAGTCTTTGATCCCTGCTGGATCGCCGCCATGCTAATCAATGGGGAAAACAAATGCCGATAATTTCAATAGGGGCTATGATATCCATTTAAAATTTCCCACAAATATGTAGAAGTGGTTATAGAATCAGGTTATCTTTATTATTTAAACCTACGTTCGCAGGATTTTTTTCTGCAATGACTTAAGTTCAACAGTGGACATAGTCTTTGATCCCAGCTGGATCGCCGCCATGCTACCAATGGGGAAAATTTTCGATAATGGTGAGATTATTCAAATGCCGATAATTTCAATAGGGGCTATCATATCCATTTAAAATTTCCCACAAATATGTAGAAGTGGTTATAGAATCAGGTTATCTTTATTATTTAAACCTACGTTCGCAGGATTTTTTTCTGCAATGAATTAAAGTTCAACATTCGAAATAGTCGCCGATCGGCCATGTTATTTATATGGAGCGAGCAGGGGCATCAATTTTCGCGATTGCCGCAACATCCTAACACGAATCATTTTGAAATTTCACACACTTATGTAAAAATGGACGCTAAATCTAAATATCCATATTATTTTACTGCATCATGCTTTTTTTCGGGTGAAAATATGATGAGACCGTCGTATGTAGCTGAAACATGCGTTGTAAGACAAAATACAATCGTTTTAGATCACTTCCGACTTTTTAAATAGGCGGACGGAACTCTCATTGTTAGGAAACAACTTAAGTTTCGTATAAATAGCTTCCGGAAACATCATCGGAAAACGATTTGCATATACGATGTAAAAATTCGGATTTTTTTCAGACGGCTCCTGGCCACATATATTTACTTAAGTGACGTCATAACCGGTAACGGCGTCTATGGAGATATCGAAGTATCTACACAATGGTGCTATATAAAAGATATTGTAGGGCTACGAGGTTTGTTAATGAATTTTATTTGAGGGACACTCCCATTGAGCTAATTCATTACACTATATTGTTTTAATAAGTTATTGCCGTGACCAACCTCCAGGTCTTCATCTGAGAACTTATTGATTTTGTCTGTGAAACCTGAGGTACTAAATGATTCAATGAGCATGATAAATAAAGTGGAGGCGAGCTCTGTAGGCAGGCAATGCGTAGAGTCATTGCAGAAGTATAAAATACATAGGGTAGCCTTCGGCCGCATCCCTGGAAACGCATGAGTACGGGTTAATGAAAGAGCGGACAGGTTGGCTAGCTGCGCTGTGAAGACGGTCAACCAATGGATTGGGTGGACACCGTTAACACCCTCTGAAATGTGGGAATGGTACAGGACTTCAACAACCGTGAGTCCACATCACTCCTTTGGATGAAAGATAAGGTTGTTAAGATGGGCACAGCCAGAAAAGAGAAAGTTAGTGGGCGTGTCATCTTTCCTTCCTCACCTTTCAGCGTCGAGTGGAGATATAATTTGTGGTCTTTTGCTCTTCTGTTCGCATCTGCTGCTGTTATGTTTCTAGTGCTTCTAATATTCCATCAACTCATCTTTTTCGTGGTCGACCCTTGGGTCTGGTGTTCTCACGTTTGTTGAAGGCGTTGTGTTGTGTTTTGTTCTTTCTGCATTGTCACGTGGCCAAACCATTTTCTCTGTTGTTTCCTTATATATTTTGTGGTGGGGGCTATTCCTAGCTTTTTTCTCAGTTCTTCATTTCTGATCTTACTGTTTCCTGTCATTCGTCTAACACATTTCATCTCTGTAGAGGTTATTTTTCTTATTGTTCTTGCATCTAGGGTCCAGGTCTGGCATTGGTAGCGCAAAGCTGGGAAAAAGATTGTTTTGTATAGTGTTTGTTTTGCCTCCAAAGTTATTTCCTTGTTGGACAAGTGGTGATAACTGTCCAATGATTTGACAAATTTTGTTGCATCTTAATTCTATCTCTGCTGTTTGAGAATTATCGTTTGTCATTAGACTTCCTAGGTATTTGAATTCCTCTACTTGTTTTAGTTGTCTGCCTTCTATAGTTATGTTGATGTTCTGTTTATTTTGGCGACATTCATGGGCGTGTAAGAAGACTTATCAACCAACACAGAACTGGAGTCGTCAGACTTGCTGAGGAGGGGATTTGAGCACCTATGGACATATTCAGAGTACAATAATGATGACCCGCAAATAACTCAATGACCTCCAGGGGGCGTTGCTGATCGAGATTTGGCTCATGTATTATTTTTGGCACCTCTGATGCTTGTTTAGGGCGAAGAAATGTCCAAAGGCGTGTGACTAATTAAATCAACAAATTGCATAATTTGACACTTAAATGTGCATAGCTTTTTAATAATTGACGTGGATGTTGTATCATTTATGGTTCTCACCAAGGGTTTTCTAGTTCATCTTCTTTTCTCTTTCTCACTGATGCCTAAAAGGTGTCGTGGTTTATATCATTTGTCGTTCTTGAGCTGCTCGAACTGTCTGAATTAGTGATTTTCCTTTGTTGTTACATGTCTCTATCACTGCATCTATCCATCTTCTTCTTTTCTCTTTCTCACTGATACCTAAAAGGTGTCGTGGTTTATATCATTTGTCGTTCTTGAGCTGCTCGAACTGTCTGAATTAGTGATTTTCCTTTGTTGTTACATGTCTCTATCACTGCATCTATCCATCTTCTTCTTTTCTCTTTCTCACTGATACCTAAAAGGTGTCGTGGTTTATATCATTTGTCGTTCTTGAGCTGCTCGAACTGTCTGAATTAGTGATTTTCCTTTGTTGTTACATGTCTCTATCACTGCATCTATCCATCTTCTTCTTTTCTCTTTCTCACTGATACCTAAAAGGTGTCGTGGTTTATATCATTTGTCGTTCTTGAGCTGCTCGAACTGTCTGAATTAGTGATTTTCCTTTGTTGTTACATGTCTCTATCACTGCATCTATCCATCTTCTTCTTTTCTCTTTCTCACTGATACCTAAAAGGTGTCGTGGTTTATATCATTTGTCGTTCTTGAGCTGCTCGAACTGTCTGAATTAGTGATTTTCATTTGTTGTTACATGTCTCTATCACTGCATCTATCCATCTTCTTCTTTTCTCTTTCTCACTGATACCTAAAAGGTGTCGTGGTTTATATCATTTGTCGTTCTTGAGCTGCTCGAACTGTCTGAATTAGTGATTTTCCTTTCTTGTTACATGTCTCTATCACTGCATCTATCCATCTTCTTCTTTTCTCTTCTCACTGATACCTAAAAGGTGTCGTGGTTTATATCATTTGTCGTTCTTGTGCTGCTCGAACTGTCTGAATTAGTGATTTTCCTTTGTTGTTACATGTCTCTATCACTGCATCTATCCATCTTCTTCTTTTCTCTTTCTCACTGATACCTAAAAGGTGTCGTGGTTTATATCATTTGTCGTTCTTGAGCTGCTCGAACTGTCTGAATTAGTGATTTTCCTTTGTTGTTACATGTCTCTATCACTGCATCTATCCATCTTCTACTTTTCTCTTTCTCACTAATACCTAAAAGGTGTCGTGGTTTATATCATTTGTCGTTCTTGAGCTGCTGGAACTGTCTGAATTAGTGATTTTCCTTTGTTGTTACATGTCTCTATCACTGCATCTATCCATCTTCTTCTTTCTCTTTCTCACTGATACCTAAAAGGTGTCGTGGTTTATATCATTTGTTGTTCTTGAGCTGCTCGAATTGTCTGAATTAGTGATTTTCATTTGTTGTTACATGTCACTGCATCTATCCATCATCTTCTTTTCTCTTTCTCACTGATACCTAAAAGGTGTTGTGGTTTATATCATTTGTCGTTCTTGAGCTGCTCGAATTGTCTGAATTAGTGATTTTCATTTGTTGTTACATGTCTCTATCACTGCATCTATCCATCTTCTTCTTTTCTCTTCTCACTGATACCTAAAAGGTGTCGTGGTTTATATCATTTGTTGTTCTTGAGCTGCTCGAACTGTCTGAATTAGTGATTTTCATTTGTTGTTACATGTCTCTATCACTGCATCTATCCATCTTCTTCTTTTCTCTTCTCACTGATACCTAAAAGGTGTCGTGGTTTATATCATTTGTCGTTCTTGAGCTGCTCGAACTGTCTGAATTAGTGATTTTCCTTTGTTGTTACATGTCTCTATCACTGCATCTATCCATCTTCTTCTTTTCTCTTCTCACTGATACCTAAAAGGTGTCGTGGTTTATATCATTTGTCGTTCTTGAGCTGCTCGAACTGTCTGAATTAGTGATTTTCCTTTGTTGTTACATGTCTCTATCACTGCATCTATCCATCTTCTTCTTTTCTCTTCTCACTGATACCTAAAAGGTGTCGTGGTTTATATCATTTGTCGTTCTTGAGCTGCTCGAACTGTCTGAATTAGTGATTTTCCTTTGTTGTTACATGTCTCTATCACTGCATCTATCCATCTTCTTCTTTTCTCTTTCTCACTGATACCTAAAAGGTGTCGTGGTTTATATCATTTGTCGTTCTTGAGCTGCTCGAACTGTCTGAATTAGTGATTTTCATTTGTTGTTACATGTCTCTATCACTGCATCTATCCATCTTCTTCTTTTCTCTTTCTCACTGATACCTAAAAGGTGTCGTGGTTTATATCATTTGTCGTTCTTGAGCTGCTCGAACTGTCTGAATTAGTGATTTTCATTTGTTGTTACATGTCTCTATCACTGCATCTATCCATCTTCTTCTTTTCTCTTTCTCACTGATACCTAAAAGGTGTCGTGGTTTATATCATTTGTCGTTCTTGTGCTGCTCGAACTGTCTGAATTAGTGATTTTCCTTTGTTGTTACATGATTCTATCACTGCATCTATCCATCTTCTTCTTTTCTCTTTCTCACTGATACCTAAAAGGTGTCGTGGTTTATATCATTTGTCGTTCTTGAGCTGCTCGAACTGTCTGAATTAGTGATTTTCATTTGTTGTTACATGTCTCTGTCACTGCATCTATCCATCTTCTTCTTTTCTCTTTCTCACTGATACCTAAAAGGTGTCGTGGTTTATATCATTTGTCGTTCTTGAGCTGCTCGAACTGTCTGAATTAGTGATTTTCATTTGTTGTTACATGTCTCTGTCACTGCATCTATCCATCTTCTTCTTTTCTCTTTCTCACTGATACCTAGAAGGTGTCGTGGTTTATATCATTTGTTGTTCTTGAGCTGCTCGAACTGTCTGAATTAGTGATTTTCCTTTGTTGTTACATGTCTCTGTCACTGCATCTATCCATCTTCTTCTTTTCTCTTTCTCACTGATACCTAAAAGGTGTCGTGGTTTATATCATTTGTCGTTCTTGTGCTGCTCGAACTGTCTGAATTAGTGATTTTCCTTTGTTGTTACATGTCTCTATCACTGCATCTATCCATCTTCTTCTTTTCTCTTTCTCACTGATACCTAAAAGGTGTCATGGTTTATATCATTTGTCGTTCTTGAGCTGCTCGAACTGTCTGAATTAGTGATTTTCCTTTGTTGTTACATGTCTCTATCACTGCATCTATCCATCTTCTTCTTTTCTCTTTCACTGATACCTAAAAGGTGTCGTGGTTTATATCATTTGTCGTTCTTGAGCTGCTCGAACTGTCTGAATTAGTGATTTTCATTTGTTGTTACATGTCTCTGTCACTGCATCTATCCATCTTCTTCTTTTCTCTTTCTCACTGATACCTAAAAGGTGTCGTGGTTTATATCATTTGTCGTTCTTGAGCTGCTCGAACTGTCTGAATTAGTGATTTTCATTTGTTGTTACATGTCTCTGTCACTGCATCTATCCATCTTCTTCTTTTCTCTTTCTCACTGATACCTAGAAGGTGTCGTGGTTTATATCATTTGTTGTTCTTGAGCTGCTCGAACTGTCTGAATTAGTGATTTTCCTTTGTTGTTACATGTCTCTGTCACTGCATCTATCCATCTTCTTCTTTTCTCTTTCTCACTGATACCTAAAAGGTGTTGTGGTTTGTATCATTTGTCGTTCTTGAGCTGCTCGAACTGTCTGAATTAGTGATTTTCCTTTGTTGTTACATGTCTCTGTCACTGCATCTATCCATCTTCTTCTGGGTCTTCCTCTTGGTCTTTTTCCATGCATTCTCGAGAAGAACGCCCTTGATGGTGATGATTCATTCTGACCAGGTGGCCGAACCATTTAAGTTGTCTAGTTGTTATCTAGTTAAGATATATTAAATAATTTTTTTTAATTTTGTGCCATCATCTTAGCTATTTTATGTTTTAAATTTGTTTAAATTATAAAATTGTTTTGAAATTTTTTTTCTAAATACCTTGAGCAACATTTTAATTTTTAGATGTTTAAGTGAAGGATTAATTAATGTCCAAAAAAAAACAACATAAGAAATAAGAGAGGTTTACTGAATACATATTCAAGAGTATTTTGTTAAATAAAATATTAACTGTGAAGAACAAAACAAAACGGAGATAGAAATAAGATCATGAATCATCGAGATAGAAATAAGATCATTGCATTGCCTTGGAACAAGATAAGACTATTATAGAAAGGTATCAACTTAATTTAGAACAAGAAGCTATTTGACTATCTGAATCTCAACTGTCATCAAGTGACTCCCTCCCAGTCGAGTCATCAACCAACTCAAAGTGAAAGTGGAACACACAAAACTGTCAATAATTACTCACACACTAATTACACACACACACTCCTGGCATCCATCCACATTTACACACCGAAACGTCAAACCTGTACTAGATTTCAACATGTTATCGGAAGACTCATTCTACAAACAATATCATAATATGACTCGCAGCATGTGTGTTATTGGCGACATTTACAAAAAAAGATCAGCCATTTTAAGAGATTTCTAGCCTTCTCATTGTTATTATATAAAACTATTCTCAAGTAACTTCCATTTTTAAGGACGACTTTCGTCACTAGAATCAACCTTTACCTACGTATAAATACGCCCCACACTCTAGTTACAATGAAGAAATACATACCATGCGAATTTATTGGCCGAATTTCGAGCAAACCCAAGAGTTTTAGATGCGTCAGGACGATCCACCATGGCGGAGAGATTTGAAGATACAGTGCAAGAACGACATGTTTGTGACTAAGATACTCATCACACAGTCAACATCACACAAAAATAATTATAAAATACCCTTTATTAAGGCGTTGGACGGTTTGCTGGTACCCTGGTAGCGCCGGATGGCTCTTTGGGTCCATAGCATTCGTCAGATTATTGCGAGAAGCATTCACTTTAGCTTCGATCATTACAAGCAACCGTCCGGCAGGGAGAAGGAAATAGCCAGTTCAAAACCCACGACTCTGATTGGTCAAGTCTGGTCACATGATACACAAATGGCTTCCTTGCATATTTTGGAACGCTTGGAAATTTCAAATTGTGTTCAGCCGGAATTTAATGTTAATACATCCCCCTAGTTTGTATAAAAATAAATTATTAGTTTATATCCACTAAAACAATGCACATATAAACATGGAAAATGCGTATCCGTTATATTTTTTTGAAGTTTAACAGCAGAAGAGTCAGTAGTGCTGGATAACTACAGGAAAGCTGAACGTACTTTTACGCGATTGGTCTGTTCATGTCACGTGATCGGTGAACACTTAGATTTGTCCACACCGCAATAAAAAATCTTACAGAAAATCATAACAACCAGTGCTTAATATACAGAAATGGCATCGTACAATGAGAAAGATTGATCTATAAGACGGTGCATCAGGCAGATATTACGATGAGTACCATGTACAACATAAACTGTTCAACTATATGATATCAGTGCTAACATACGGATGTGAAAGTTGGACATCCATGCAGACTTTAGATATGAAATTAATCGTCTTTGAAAACAAACGTCTTCGTAGGATCTCAAATATAAGTTGCAAAGAATACATTTCGAATGAACAGATAAGAGACGAATGAAAACTAGAATATAAGTCGAGCTTTATAAGAAAATGGTGTTGGAAATACATTGATCATGTGCTGGGTATGATTGATAAAAGACTTCCCCATCAGGCATTCATGTGGGAACCATCTGGTAAAAGAAAACAATATAGACCAAGATAATAGCTACAAAGAACAATTAGTAAGGAAGACTCAATCATAGGACTAAGAAACGACCACGAATTACAGGAAATAGCAGCAGATTGTGAAGAACTATGAATTCTGCCTATGTGCCGTCCTCAGCCCGACATGAAAATGAATGACCGTGTACTAGACATAATCATGGTGGCATTTCGGACAAGGTGTCTATATTAATCATTATTTTCTTAAACATTTTTTCTACTTCTCTCCAGTCTAGTACCATGTTCTTGGGGGTTCTATTACTTCTCTTCCCCGCAAATTCCTGGATATTCCCTGCAAGACCCATGACAGTGCCCATCTAGAAATGCTGACATTAGGTTATCTTATAGGGATTTATTCCCTCTCCATTTGCTATTGCTCGATTGGCCCTTGTATTCTTCTTTCTCATATATCTTCATTTCTTGTTTTCATGACGCCATATGGTTGTGAATCATGGATAATTTCATAATCAGCAAGGATGAAAATTGATTCATTCTGGACAAAACGCTACAGAAAAATCCGTATCTTGGATAATGAAAAGGAGCAATGAAGACATATTAAAAGATTTACACATTAAAAAGAACTGGCTTATTAACACCATTCTACAGAGGAAATTAAAATATTATGGTCACGTCAAAAGACACAGCAGGCTGGAAAAAACAATAATGGAAGGTATGGTTCCTGGGTGACGCATCAGGGACAGACCAAGAAGAAGATGGTTTCATGAAAGCAAGGAGACGTTGAACATGACAACAGAAAAAGTGGAAGATCTTACAAAGATTCTTTCAGACGGGCTGCAGTGAATGCAACATTCTATATGAGATCTGGCTAGAGACAGAGATTCTTTCGGGTGGCCTGTACTGAAAATGCAACATTTTGCAAGAGACATGTGACCTGATGATGATAGCTTATATAATTTGAAGTAGTGATATTTTAGTATCTATCTACTTATGAGCAAACAAAATTTAACATTTTAACTAATTTAACACTTTTTGGTGTGATATTAATCACAGTCAGCTCCCTTTGTCGGGAAATATCTATTTCATATTTCAGCAGAGAATCTCCATCCTGGAGTTATTCACCCCCTCAAAAAAAAAATAATAATAATAATAGTTTCAAATGAGTTATTTCAAATGAGCTATTGATTTGTTTGTTTTCCTACGTGAGATTCTCAAAATCCCGCATTCGCTGCTATGAAGTACTTAGTACAAATGCTCCATACACAGCAACTTAGGTCGATCTCAGATTCATCTTCGTTAACCCATGGCCTTGTGGGTTCGTTGGGCTACCACCGACAGACTTTCTCAATCTAATCTTCTCTATTTCTTTTTATCTTCAACCAGCTACCACTGACAGACTTTGTTAATCTAATCTTCTCTATTTCTCTCCATCTTCAACCAGCTACCACTGACAGACTTTCTTAATCTAATCTTCTCTATTTCTTTCTATCTTCAACCAGCTACCACTGACAGACTTTCTCAATCTAATCTTCTCTATTTCTCTCTATCTTCAACCAGCTACCACTGACAGACTTTCTTAATCTAATCTTCTCTATTTCTTTATATCTTCAACCAGCTACCACTGACAGACTTTCTTAATCTAACCTTCTCTATTTCTTTCTATCTTCAACCAGCTACCACTGACAGACTTTCTCAATCTAATCTTCTCTATTTCTCTCTATCTTCAACCAGCTACAACTGACAGACTTTCTTAATCTAATCTTCTCTATTTCTTTCTATCTTCAACCAGCTACCACTGACAGACTTTCTCAATCTAATCTTCTATATTTCTCTCTATCTTCAACCAGCTACCACTGACACACTTTCTTAATCTAATCTTCTCTATTTCTTTCTATCTTCAACCAGCTACCACTGACACACTTTCTTAATCTAATCTTCTCTATTTCTTTCTATCTTCAACCAGCTACCACTGACAGACTTTCTCAATCTAATCTTCTCTATCTTCAATAATTCTTTATGACTCTACGAAGTCAAGACCGGTCCATTCTTCGATTTGATCCCAGATTAAGTTATCAAGTCACAAGAATAGCACACTTTACGTATTTTGAATATGATATCTGATAATGGAGATACACTTTAGTTAATTTGTCATTTAGTTTGAAAGATCTAACCAAACGATCAAGAAAAGACTGAAATATTTATCCGTCAGTACCAGATAGACCATTTACATACCAAAGAATAAACAATGGAATCAACCAGAAGACCACACGTTCCAAATCAAGACGCCTACCATAATATGACTAAATGTGAACAAGTTATCATTATACGCCTCAGAACAGGACACAATCGACTCCATAGTCACATGTATACAAAATTCAAGATCGGCACCTCAACTACATGTACATGTGGACAGGTGCCCTAGACTGCTGAACACATACTTCAAGACTGTACTGAGTATAGTAGACTGAGGAAAATCCATTGTCCCATAGATACAACACTACAGTGCCCCAGACTGCTGAACACATACTTCAAGACTGTACTGGATATAGCAGACTGAGGAAAATCCATTGGTCCATAGATACAACACTACAGGCGTCCCAGACTGCTGAACACATACTTCAAGACTGTACTGGATATAGCAGACTGAGGAAAATCCATTGGTCCATAGATACAACACTACAGGCGTCCCAGACTGCTGAACACATACTTCAAGACTGTACTGAATATAGTAGACTGAGGAAAATCCATTGGTCCATAGATACAACACTACATGCAAATTTATATTGACCACCGCAAAAAACTTTTTAAAAAGTAAATTTATACAAGAAACGACATTGCTGGCGAACAGATAGATAGATCAGTAGATGATTTCCATCAATCAGACATTATTCACCACAATAAATCAATATAATTAAACTTCAGACAAATAATAATAAATGAATATTATTATAGAGGGAAACTTCCGAGGCGATAATCAGCGAATCAATTCAGAGGAAGAGGTATGTTTACAGCACTCGAAAAAATGGACACATAATCAACAACATCAACTGTAGTTGATTATTTGTCATTTTTTCCCGAGTGTTGTAAACATACGTCTTACCCTGAATTGATTCTCTAATTAGACTTCACTCTGATTCCCGGGAACAACTTTCACGTGAAAAATAACCCAGTACACCTGGTCTTTAGTCAACCGTTTTCTTATCAGGAAAGATTCATAACGATACCTGTTTTATCTTTCTTAAGCACAGGTCTTTATCATCTGCTCACTCGAGCGAGTCACACATTTGTTGCCGCTTTTTTTCTTCACAAGCCAACGTTTGAACAATATTTATTATGTTCTTGACGCCCGATTATTATCTGCATGTAATTGTTTAGTCAAGACCCGAATCCTCTATAGGATTGAGAAGGGTGCCATACATCTGAAGGAACGAACATAATGGCAGTACATTCAAGAAACAATAATTAATGGAAGACTTGTCTGTCTGGCAAATTTAGCTAAACAAGAGAGGGAAAAATAGCATTACAAAATTATGTGGTGCCTAGTTTATAGAGACAAATACGACACCAGATAATATTAGCCTTTACGCTCTGTCCGTTCTACATGAACTAAAAATTATACTTTAAAAGAACGAAACAAAATGTTTATTATGAGTTAGTTGTGCCCCAGCAACAAGATTAAATCCCTTACATCAGATATTCCATAAAACTATGGCCATCATATTTCTGCATTCTCATTGCTGTCCTACCTATCACTTCATATCAAAACTAGACTGGTAGTGCTTTATTTCCCTGACACCGGTAATTCTGAAAGTAATGAGTCCCGAGTACTATAAAGCGCTCTGTATTGAGTTGTTTTCATATTCCACACGCCACTTGGCGTGGCTCTTTACTTTCTTACTAAACACAATTAGAGCAAGACAATTACATTTTGGGTGCATGTAAAAAGACACAACAGCCTAATAAAAGTAATATTGGAAGGGAAAATAATGGTAAAAGAGGCAGACCAAGACTAGCATGGACGAGTAACATCAAAAGATGGACAAGTCAATCTATGACAATCTGCACCATCAAAGCAAGAGACAGAGTGGAATGGCGCTCCATGGTAGCCAACCTTCGATGCGGAGACGGCACTCAATGATGATTTTTGTTTCCGTGATACCAAAACGTACCGGGGTAATGATGACACATCACATTTACGACTTCTAGGTCCTCACAGACAGTTGGAGATATGCCGATGATATCGATCATAAATATAGGCACCAGATACCTTTTCGAGTGAATCATCATCATCAGGTACCGTGCCTGCTGGCGTAGGTGATCATGCCTCTCCACAACTCTCGACAGTTATTTATCATTTCTGTTGTTGACCTTCTGTCAAGCCATTATCTTAAGTGGTCTGGTATCTTTTCTGTCCCACTTTTCACAATATATTCCAGCTGTTCTCTTCTCATTACATCGCCCAAAAAAATGATGATTGTTTCTTCCTAATATTGGAAATTACCTCTCTTTTTGCTTTGGCCTCTTTCAGAACGTTCTCATTACTCTTCTTAGCTGTCCATGGGATTCTCAACATTCTTCTGTAAACCACATTTCTACAGCATCCAGTGATTTTCTTGTCTGTTGCCCTAGTGTCCATGATTCACATCCATATGTTAAGACTGGCTCTACACAACATTTAAGAAATCTTTTTCTTGTTTCGATTGTCACAAATGGATTGCACAGTACCCTCCTCATTTTTGAAAAGCTGCTTTTGCCTGAGCCATTCTGCATCTCACCTCTGTTGTACATCTACCATCTGAGGTTAACAAAGTTCCCAGATATTTAATTCATTTACCTGTTTTAATATTGTTCCACTTGCCTTTATTGTGTATCCATGATATACAAATAATTCACGACGGTGGTTTTCTGTTGCCTTCCGTCGGTTTGTTTACTGTTGACTCCGCTAGCCTTGGACTAAAAAGTCTCACACACAAGGCAGTGGGGTTGTTTTACTTCAGGGTACACTCCTTAGCCTTTAACTCTCCCGAGAATACCTGCAATGCAGTAGTACAGGCGCAGGCTGTACTGCCCACAGTATCAGGTACAAATTACCTGACAGGTGAATAGATTGCTCAAATCTGAATAAAAGTGTGCTAACAATGCAACTAATATGCAATCTATACTGGGAGCAAACAGCAATAATAAAATATAACAAAGCGTTCTCTACACCCATTGATATAAAAAGAGGAGTAAGACAAGGATGCATCCTATCACCAAGCTTGTTCAATCTATACACTGAGCAAATCTTTAAAAACATCATAGAGATGCCAGGCCTACAAATTAATGGAAAGATAATCAATAACCTAAGATATGCTGACGATACTGTACTACTAGCAGAAAATCCTAAAGACCTACAACAATTACTTAATGAAATAAACACGACAAGCAAAAAATATGGACTAGATATGAATATCAAAAAGACTAAAACTATGATCATAAACAAAGAAAATACTCAAAACCCACAAGTGGATATCAAAATTGAAGGAATAGACCTTGAGACAGTTCAGAACTATAACTACCTTGGACATACTATAACCAGTGATGGAAAATGTATAACTGAAATAAACAAAAGAATAGGAATGGCAAAAAGTAATTTTAATGTCATGAAGGACACACTAACATCAAAACAAATAACACCAGAGCTAAAACTAAGAATAGCAAAATGTTACATCTTCTCAATATTCCTATATGGTGCTGAAACATGGACATTAGACAAGAAAACAGAACAGAGAATTGAAGCCTTTGAAATGTGGATATATAGAAGAATAGGTAGAATTGGATGGAAGGAAAAGAAAACAAATGACAAAGTCTTAAAACAACTAAAAATGAAAAGAGAACTTCTGAACACAATTAGAACGAGACAAATGCGATTCTTAGGCCATGTTAAAAGACACAACAGCCTACTGAAAGTGATCCTGGAGGGGAAAATACAAGGTAAAAGAGGCAGAGGCAGACCAAGATTAACATGGACGAGTAACATCAAAAGATGGACAAATCAACCGATGACAACCTGCACCATCAAAGCAAGAGATAGAGCAAAATGGCGCTCCGTGGTAGCCAACCTTCGTTGTGGAGACGGCACTCAATGATGATGATGATGATGATGAACAATGCAACGTTTGTATAAGTGCCCCAGTGGGTGATGTAACCTCCTATTGTTCCGTAGCCGTTGTTAGTTTAACATACGTTGTGGCCGTCTAACTAACCCATAAGCCGTGACAATAGATCAACGGGAGATAAGAAGACTCAAAGGAATACCAAACTGAGGCTATTTAAATAAATACAAAAACAAACAATTATATGGCTCAGAAATATGGACACTGAATAATATAAGCAATTTAGAAAATATACATTTAGAAGAACTGTGTGTGTGAACGTAAGATCAGAAATAAAAATGTTTGACAAAGCACGGGCAAATAGAACAACACATGAACAGGAAATGAAGATGGGTTTAGTCACGCTAACCTGTCGTCAGTGTATCTGAACAGGCACTGCAGCAAAACCCACAAGGAAAAAGGAATTAGGGAAGATTCAGGAACGTTTTGAGAATATAAACCACAAAATCTACCAGAGATATTGGGCCCCAAAAGAAAAGAAAAATGTCCAGGAATAGGGGCAGAGTGACCTTGTTAGTGACGCGTGGTTCCAAAATGGAATCGATGGACTTTGATTGGTCGGTTTGAACACCACAAGCCTGAAAGTGGGAGGAGTCTACAAGGAAATGTAAACAAAGGAGGCTGGAGAACTATTGCAACTGAAGAATGAAGAAACATAGAGTTGTTCTAGTGGTAGAGAAGCCTGTGTGTCCATATCCCCAAGAGTTGTTCTAGTGGTAGAGAAGCCTGTGTGTCCATATCCCCAAGAGTTGTTCTAGTGGTAGAGAAGCCTGTGTGTCCATATCCCCAAGAGTTGTTCTAGTGGTAGAGGAGCCTGTGTGTCCATATCCCCAAGAGTAGAGGAGCTTGTGTCCCCATATCCCCAAGAGTAGAGGAGCTTGTGTCCCCATATCCCCAAGAGTAGAGGAGCTTGTGTCCCCATATCCCCAAGAGTAGAGGAGCTTGTGTCCCCATATCCCCAAGAGTTGTTCTAGTGGTAGAGGAGCTTGTGTCCCCATATCCCCAAGAGTTGTTCTAGTGGTAGAGGAGCTTGTGTCCCCATATCCCCAAGAGTAGAGGAGCTTGTGTCCCCATATCCCCAAGAGTAGAGGAGCTTGTGTCCCCATATCCCCAAGAGTAGAGGAGCTTGTGTCCCCATATCCCCAAGAGTAGAGGAGCTTGTGTCCCCATATCCCCAAGAGTAGAGGAGCTTGTGTCCCCATATCCCCAAGAGTAGAGGAGCTTGTGTCCCCATATCCCCAAGAGTAGAGGAGCTTGTGTCCCCATATCCCCAAGAGTAGAGGAGCTTGTGTCCCCATATCCCCAAGAGTTGTTTTAGTGGTAGAGGAGCTTGTGTCCCCATATCCCCAAGAGTTGTTCTAGTGGTAGAGGAGCTTGTGTCCCCATATCCCCAAGAGTTGTTCTAGTGGTAGAGGAGCTTGTGTCCCCATATCCCCAAGAGTTGTTCTAGTGGTAGAGGAGCTTGTGTCCCCATATCCCCAAGAGTTGTTCTAGTGGTAGAGGAGCTTGTGTGTCCATATCCCCAAGAGTTGTTCTAGTGGTAGAGGAGCTTGTGTCCCCATATCCCCAAGAGTTGTTCTAGTGGTAGAGGAGCTTGTGTCCCCATATCCCCAAGAGTTGTTCTAGTGGTAGAGGAGCTTGTGTCCCCATATCCCCAAGAGTTGTTTTAGTGATAGAGGAGCTTGTGTCCCCATATCCCCAAGAGTTGTTCTAGTGGTAGAGGAGCTTGTGTCCCCATATCCCCAAGAGTAGAGGAGCTTGTGTCCCCATATCCCCAAGAGTAGAGGAGCTTGTGTCCCCATATCCCAAGAGTAGAGGAGCTTGTGTCCCCATATCTCCAAGAGTAGAGGAGCTTGTGTCCCCATATCCCCAAGAGTAGAGGAGCTTGTGTCCCCATATCCCCAAGAGTTGTTTTAGTGGTAGAGGAGCTTGTGTCCCCATATCCCCAAGAGTAGAGGAGCTTGTGTCCCCATATCCCCAAGAGTAGAGGAGCTTGTGTCCCCATATCCCCAAGAGTAGAGGAGCTTGTGTCCCCATATCCCCAAGAGTAGAGGAGCTTGTGTCCCCATATCTCCAAGAGTAGAGGAGCTTGTGTCCCCATATCCCCAAGAGTAGAGGAGCTTGTGTCCCCATATCTCCAAGAGTAGAGGAGCTTGTGTCCCCATATCCCCAAGAGTAGAGGAGCTTGTGTCCCCATATCCCCAAGAGTAGAGGAGCTTGTGTCCCCATATCCCCAAGAGTAGAGGAGCTTGTGTCCCCATATCTCCAAGAGTAGAGGAGCTTGTGTCCCCATATCCCCAAGAGTAGAGGAGCTTGTGTCCCCATATCCCAAGAGTTGTTTTAGTGGTAGAGGAGCTTGTGTCCCCATATCCCCAAGAGTAGAGGAGCTTGTGTCCCCATATCCCCAAGAGTAGAGGAGCTTGTGTCCCCATATCCCCAAGAGTAGAGGAGCTTGTGTCCCCATATCCCCAAGAGTAGAGGAGCTTGTGTCCCCATATCTCCAAGAGTAGAGGAGCTTGTGTCCCCATATCCCCAAGAGTAGAGGAGCTTGTGTCCCCATATCTCCAAGAGTAGAGGAGCTTGTGTCCCCATATCTCCAAGAGTAGAGGAGCTTGTGTCCCCATATCCCCAAGAGTAGAGGAGCTTGTGTCCCCATATCTCCAAGAGTAGAGGAGCTTGTGTCCCCATATCTCCAAGAGTAGAGGAGCTTGTGTCCCCATATCCCCAAGAGTAGAGGAGCTTGTGTCCCCATATCCCCAAGAGTAGAGGAGCTTGTGTCCCCATATCCCCAAGAGTAGAGGAGCTTGTGTCCCCATATCCCCAAGAGTAGAGGAGCTTGTGTCCCCATATCCCCAAGAGTAGAGGAGCTTGTGTCCCCATATCCCCAAGAGTAGAGGAGCTTGTGTCCCCATATCTCCAAGAGTAGAGGAGCTTGTGTCCCCATATCCCCAAGAGTAGAGGAGCTTGTGTCCCCATATCCCCAAGAGTTGTTTTAGTGGTAGAGGAGCTTGTGTCCCCATATCCCCAAGAGTAGAGGAGCTTGTGTCCCCATATCCCCAAGAGTAGAGGAGCTTGTGTCCCCATATCCCCAAGAGTAGAGGAGCTTGTGTCCCCATATCCCCAAGAGTAGAGGAGCTTGTGTCCCCATATCCCCAAGAGTAGAGGAGCTTGTGTCCCCATATCTTGTGTCCCCATATCTCCAAGAGTAGAGGAGCTTGTGTCCCCATATCCCCAAGAGTAGAGGAGCTTGTGTCCCCATATCCCCAAGAGTAGAGGAGCTTGTGTCCCCATATCCCCAAGAGTAGAGGAGCTTGTGTCCCCATATCCCCAAGAGTAGAGGAGCTTGTGTCCCCATATCCCCAAGAGTAGAGGAGCTTGTGTCCCCATATCCCCAAGAGTTGTTCTAGTGGTAGAGGAGCCTGTGTCCCCATATCTCCAAGAGTTGTTTTAGTGGTAGAGGAGCTTGTGTCCCCATATCTCCAAGAGTTGTTCTAGTGGTAGAGGAGCCTGTGTCCCCATATCCCCAAGAGTTGTTTTAGTGGTAGAGGAGCTTGTGTCCCCATATCTCCAAGAGTTGTTTTAGTGGTAGAGGAGCTTGTGTCCCCATATCCCCAAGAGTTGTTTTAGTGGTAGAGGAGCTTGTGTCCCCATATCCCCAAGAGTTGTTTTAGTGGTAGAGGAGCTTGTGTCCCCATATCCCCAAGAGTTGTTTTAGTGGTAGAGGAGCTTGTGTCCCCATATCCCCAAGAGTTGTTTTAGTGGTAGAGGAGCTTGTGTCCCCATATCCCCAAGAGTTGTTTTAGTGGTAGAGGAGCTTGTGTCCCCATATCCCCAAGAGTAGAGGAGCTTGTGTCCCCATATCCCCAAGAGTTGTTCTAGTGGTAGAGGAGCTTGTGTCCCCATATCCCCAAGAGTAGAGGAGCTTGTGTCCCCATATCCCCAAGAGTTGTTTTAGTGGTAGAGGAGCTTGTGTCCCCATATCCCCAAGAGTAGAGGAGCTTGTGTCCCCATATCCCCAAGAGTAGAGGAGCTTGTGTCCCCATATCCCCAAGAGTAGAGGAGCTTGTGTCCCCATATCCCCAAGAGTAGAGGAGCTTGTGTCCCCATATCCCCAAGAGTAGAGGAGCTTGTGTCCCCATATCCCCAAGAGTAGAGGAGCTTGTGTCCCCATATCCCCAAGAGTTGTTCTAGTGGTAGAGGAGCTTGTGTCCCCATATCCCCAAGAGTTGTTCTAGTGGTAGAGGAGCTTGTGTCCCCATATCCCCAAGAGTTGTTCTAGTGGTAGAGGAGCTTGTGTCCCCATATCCCCAAGAGTAGAGGAGCTTGTGTCCCCATATCCCCAAGAGTAGAGGAGCTTGTGTCCCCATATCCCCAAGAGTAGAGGAGCTTGTGTCCCCATATCCCCAAGAGTAGAGGAGCTTGTGTCCCCATATCCCCAAGAGTAGAGGAGCTTGTGTCCCCATATCCCCAAGAGTTGTTCTAGTGGTAGAGGAGCTTGTGTCCCCATATCCCCAAGAGTAGAGGAGCTTGTGTCCCCATATCCCCAAGAGTAGAGGAGCTTGTGTCCCCATATCTCCAAGAGTTGTTCTAGTGGTAGAGGAGCTTGTGTCCCCATATCCCCAAGAGTTGTTCTAGTGGTAGAGGAGCTTGTGTCCCCATATCCCAAGAGTTGTTCTAGTGGTAGAGGAGCTTGTGTCCCCATATCCCCAAGAGTTGTTCTAGTGGTAGAGGAGCTTGTGTCCCCATATCCCCAAGAGTTGTTCTAGTGGTAGAGGAGCTTGTGTCCCCATATCCCCAAGAGTTGTTCTAGTGGTAGAGGAGCTTGTGTCCCCATATCCCCAAGAGTTGTTCTAGTGGTAGAGGAGCTTGTGTCCCCATATCCCCAAGAGTAGAGGAGCTTGTGTCCCCATATCCCCAAGAGTTGTTCTAGTGGTAGAGGAGCTTGTGTCCCCATATCCCCAAGAGTAGAGGAGCTTGTGTCCCCATATCCCCAAGAGTTGTTCTAATGGTAGAGGAGCTTGTGTCCCCATATCTCCAAGAGTAGAGGAGCTTGTGTCCCCATATCCCCAAGAGTAGAGGAGCTTGTGTCCCCATATCCCCAAGAGTTGTTCTAGTGGTAGAGGAGCTTGTGTCCCCATATCCCCAAGAGTTGTTCTAATGGTAGAGGAGCTTGTGTCCCCATATCCCAAGAGTTGTTCTAATGGTAGAGGAGCTTGTGTCCCCATATCCCCAAGAGTTGTTCTAATGGTAGAGGAGCTTGTGTCCCCATATCCCCAAGAGTTGTTCTAATGGTAGAGGAGCTTGTGTCCCCATATCCCCAAGAGTTGTTCTAGTGATAGAGGAGCTTGTGTCCCCATATCCCCAAGAGTTGTTCTAGTGGTAGAGGAGCTTGTGTCCCCATATCCCCAAGAGTTGTTCTAGTGGTAGAGGAGCTTGTGTCCCCATATCCCCAAGAGCTGTTCTAGTGATAGAGGAGCTTGTGTCCCCATATCCCCAAGAGTTGTTCTAGTGGTAGAGGAGCTTGTGTCCCCATATCCCAAGAGTTGTTCTAATGGTAGAGGAGCTTGTGTCCCCATATCCCCAAGAGCTGTTCTAGTGGTAGAGGAGCTTGTGTCCCCATATCCCCAAGAGTTGTTCTAGTGGTAGAGGAGCTTGTGTCCCCATATCCCCAAGAGTTGTTCTAGTGGTAGAGGAGCTTGTGTCCCCATATCCCCAAGAGTAGAGGAGCTTGTGTCCCCATATCCCCAAGAGTAGAGGAGCTTGTGTCCCCATATCCCCAAGAGTTGTTCTAGTGGTAGAGGAGCTTGTGTCCCCATATCCCCAAGAGTAGAGGAGCTTGTGTCCCCATATCCCCAAGAGTAGAGGAGCTTGTGTCCCCATATCCCCAAGAGTAGAGGAGCTTGTGTCCCCATATCCCCAAGAGTAGAGGAGCTTGTGTCCCCATATCCCCAAGAGTAGAGGAGCCTGTGTCCCCATATCCCCAAGAGTAGAGGAGCTTGTGTCCCCATATCCCCAAGAGTAGAGGAGCTTGTGTCCCCATATCCCCAAGAGTAGAGGAGCTTGTGTCCCCATATCCCCAAGAGTAGAGGAGCTTGTGTCCCCATATCCCCAAGAGTTGTTCTAGTGGTAGAGGAGCTTGTGTCCCCATATCCCCAAGAGTTGTTCTAATGGTAGAGGAGCTTGTGTCCCCATATCCCCAAGAGCTGTTCTAGTGGTAGAGGAGCTTGTGTCCCCATATCCCCAAGAGTTGTTCTAGTGGTAGAGGAGCTTGTGTCCCCATATCCCCAAGAGTTGTTCTAGTGGTAGAGGAGCTTGTGTCCCCATATCCCCAAGAGTAGAGGAGCTTGTGTCCCCATATCCCCAAGAGTTGTTCTAGTGGTAGAGGAGCTTGTGTCCCCATATCCCCAAGAGTTGTTCTAGTGGTAGAGGAGCTTGTGTCCCCATATCCCCAAGAGTAGAGGAGCTTGTGTCCCCATATCCCCAAGAGTTGTTCTAGTGGTAGAGGAGCTTGTGTCCCCATATCCCCAAGAGTTGTTCTAGTGGTAGAGGAGCTTGTGTCCCCATATCCCCAAGAGTAGAGGAGCTTGTGTCCCCATATCCCCAAGAGTAGAGGAGCTTGTGTCCCCATATCCCCAAGAGTTGTTCTAGTGGTAGAGGAGCTTGTGTCCCCATATCCCCAAGAGTTGTTCTAGTGGTAGAGGAGCTTGTGTCCCCATATCCCCAAGAGTAGAGGAGCTTGTGTCCCCATATCCCCAAGAGTAGAGGAGCTTGTGTCCCCATATCCCCAAGAGTAGAGGAGCTTGTGTCCCCATATCCCCAAGAGTAGAGGAGCTTGTGTCCCCATATCCCCAAGAGTAGAGGAGCTTGTGTCCCCATATCCCCAAGAGTAGAGGAGCTTGTGTCCCCATATCCCCAAGAGTAGAGGAGCTTGTGTCCCCATATCCCCAAGAGTTGTTCTAGTGGTAGAGGAGCTTGTGTCCCCATATCCCCAAGAGTTGTTCTAGTGGTAGAGGAGCTTGTGTCCCCATATCCCCAAGAGTTGTTTTAGTGGTAGAGGAGCTTGTGTCCCCATATCCCCAAGAGTTGTTCTAGTGGTAGAGGAGCTTGTGTCCCCATATCTCCAAGAGTTGTTCTAGTGGTAGAGGAGCTTGTGTCCCCATATCTCCAAGAGTTGTTCTAGTGGTAGAGGAGCTTGTGTATCCATATCTCCAAGAGTTGTTTTAGTGGTAGAGGAGCCTGTGTATCCATATCTCCAAGAGTTGTTTTAGTGGTAGAGGAGCTTGTGTCCCCATATCTCCAAGAGTTGTTTTAGTGGTAGAGGAGCCTGTGTATCCATATCTCCAAGAGTTGTTTTAGTGGTAGAGGAGCTTGTGTCCCCATATCTCCAAGAGTTGTTTTAGTGGTAGAGGAGCTTGTGTCCCCATATCCCCAAGAGTTGTTCTAGTGGTAGAGGAGCTTGTGTCCCCATATCCCCAAGAGTAGAGGAGCTTGTGTCCCCATATCCCCAAGAGTAGAGGAGCTTGTGTCCCCATATCCCCAAGAGTAGAGGAGCTTGTGTCCCCATATCCCCAAGAGTTGTTTTAGTGGTAGAGGAGCTTGTGTCCCCATATCCCCAAGAGTTGTTCTAGTGGTAGAGGAGCTTGTGTCCCCATATCCCCAAGAGTTGTTCTAGTGGTAGAGGAGCTTGTGTCCCCATATCCCCAAGAGTTGTTCTAGTGGTAGAGGAGCTTGTGTCCCCATATCCCCAAGAGTTGTTCTAGTGGTAGAGGAGCTTGTGTCCCCATATACCCAAGAGTTGTTTTAGTGGTAGAGGAGCTTGTGTCCCCATATCCCCAAGAGTTGTTCTAATGGTAGAGGAGCTTGTGTCCCCATATCCCCAAGAGTTGTTTTAGTGGTAGAGGAGCTTGTGTCCCCATATCCCCAAGAGTTGTTCTAGTGGTAGAGGAGCTTGTGTCCCCATATCCCCAAGAGTTGTTCTAGTGGTAGAGGAGCTTGTGTGTCCATATCTCCAAGAGTTGTTCTAGTGGTAGAGGAGCATGTGTGTCCATATCTCCAAGAGTTGTTCTAATGGTAGAGGAGCTTGTGTGTCCATATCCCCAAGAGTTGTTCTAGTGGTAGAGGAGCTTGTGTGTCCATATCTCCAAGAGTTGTTCTAGTGGTAGAGGAGCTTGTGTGTCCATATCCCCAAGAGCTGTTCTAGTGGTAGAGGAGCTTGTGTGTCCATATCCCCAAGAGTTGTTCTAGTGGTAGAGGAGCTTGTGTGTCCATATCCCCAAGAGTTGTTCTAGTGGTAGAGGAGCTTGTGTCCCCATATCCCCAAGAGTTGTTCTAATGGTAGAGGAGCTTGTGTCCCCATATCCCCAAGAGTAGAGGAGCTTGTGTCCCCATATCCCCAAGAGTAGAGGAGCTTGTGTCCCCATATCCCCAAGAGTTGTTCTAGTGGTAGAGGAGCTTGTGTCCCCATATCCCCAAGAGTTGTTCTAATGGTAGAGGAGCTTGTGTCCCCATATCCCCAAGAGTAGAGGAGCTTGTGTCCCCATATCCCCAAGAGTAGAGGAGCTTGTGTCCCCATATCCCAAGAGTAGAGGAGCTTGTGTCCCCATATCCCCAAGAGTAGAGGAGCTTGTGTCCCCATATCCCCAAGAGTAGAGGAGCTTGTGTCCCCATATCCCCAAGAGTAGAGGAGCTTGTGTCCCCATATCCCCAAGAGTAGAGGAGCTTGTGTCCCCATATCTCCAAGAGTTGTTCTAGTGGTAGAGGAGCCTGTGTGTCCATATCCCCAAGAGTTGTTCTAGTGGTAGAGGAGCCTGTGTGTCCATATCTCCAAGAGTTGTTCTAGTGGTAGAGGAGCCTGTGTGTCCATATCCCCAAGAGTTGTTCTAGTGGTAGAGGAGCTTGTGTGTCCATATCTCCAAGAGTTGTTCTAGTGGTAGAGGAGCCTGTGTATCCATATCTCCAAGAGTTGTTCTAGTGGTAGAGGAGCCTGTGTATCCATATCTCCAAGAGTTGTTCTAGTGGTAGAGGAGCCTGTGTGTCCATATCTCCAAGAGTTGTTCTAGTGGTAGAGGAGCTTGTGTGTCCATATCCCCAAGAGTTGTTCTAGTGGTAGAGGAGCCTGTGTGTCCATATCCCCAAGAGTTGTTCTAGTGGTAGAGGAGCCTGTGTGTCCATATCCCCAAGAGTTGTTCTAGTGGTAGAGGAGCCTGTGTGTCCATATCTCCAAGAGTTGTTCTAGTGGTAGAGGAGCCTGTGTGTCCATATCCCCAAGAGTTGTTCTAGTGGTAGAGGAGCTTGTGTGTCCATATCCCCAAGAGTAGAGGAGCTTGTGTCCCCATATCCCCAAGAGTTGTTCCAGTGATAGAGGAGCCTGTGTATCCATATCTCCAAGAGTTGTTCTAGTGGTAGAGGAGCCTGTGTGTCCATATCCCCAAGAGTTGTTCTAGTGGTAGAGGAGCCTGTGTGTCCATATCTCCAAGAGTTGTTCTAGTGGTAGAGGAGCCTGTGTATCCATATCTCCAAGAGTTGTTCTAGTGGTAGAGGAGCCTGTGTGTCCATATCTCCAAGAGTTGTTCTAGTGGTAGAGGAGCTTGTGTGTCCATATCCCCAAGAGTTGTTCTAGTGGTAGAGGAGCCTGTGTGTCCATATCCCCAAGAGTTGTTCTAGTGGTAGAGGAGCCTGTGTGTCCATATCCCCAAGAGTTGTTCTAGTGGTAGAGGAGCTTGTGTCCCCATATCCCCAAGAGTAGAGGAGCTTGTGTCCCCATATCCCCAAGAGTTGTTCCAGTGATAGAGGAGCCTGTGTATCCATATCTCCAAGAGTTGTTCTAGTGGTAGAGGAGCCTGTGTGTCCATATCCCCAAGAGTTGTTCTAGTGGTAGAGGAGCCTGTGTGTCCATATCCCCAAGAGTTGTTCTAGTGGTAGAGGAGCCTGTGTGTCCATATCCCCAAGAGTTGTTCTAGTGGTAGAGGAGCCTGTGTGTCCATATCCCCAAGAGTAGAGGAGCTTGTGTCCCCATATCCCCAAGAGTTGTTCCAGTGATAGAGGAGCCTGTGTATCCATATCTCCAAGAGTTGTTCTAGTGGTAGAGGAGCCTGTGTGTCCATATCCCCAAGAGTTGTTCTAGTGGTAGAGGAGCTTGTGTGTCCATATCTCCAAGAGTTGTTCTAGTGGTAGAGGAGCCTGTGTATCCATATCTCCAAGAGTTGTTCTAGTGGTAGAGGAGCTTGTGTGTCCATATCTCCAAGAGTTGTTCTAGTGGTAGAGGAGCTTGTGTGTCCATATCTCCAAGAGTTGTTCTAGTGGTAGAGGAGCTTGTGTGTCCATATCTCCAAGAGTTGTTCTAGTGGTAGAGGAGCTTGTGTGTCCATATCTCCAAGAGTTGTTCTAGTGGTAGAGGAGCTTGTGTGTCCATATCTCCAAGAGTTGTTCTAGTGGTAGAGGAGCTTGTGTGTCCATATCTCCAAGAGTTGTTCTAGTGGTAGAGGAGCTTGTGTCCCCATATCCCCAAGAGTTGTTTTAGTGGTAGAGGAGCCTGTGTGTCCATATCCCCAAGAGTTGTTTTAGTGGTAGAGGTGCCTGTGTGTCCATATCCCCAAGAGTTGTTCTAGTGGTAGAGGAGCTTGTGTGTCCATATCCCCAAGAGTTGTTCTAGTGGTAGAGGAGCTTGTGTCCCCATATCCCCAAGAGTTGTTTTAGTGGTAGAGGTGCCTGTGTGTCCATATCCCCAAGAGTTGTTCTAGTGGTAGAGGAGCCTGTGTATCCATATCCCCAAGAGTTGTTCTAGTGGTAGAGGAGCCTGTGTGTCCATATCCCCAAGAGTTGTTCTAGTGGTAGAGGAGCCTGTGTATCCATATCCCCAAGAGTTGTTCTAGTGGTAGAGGAGCCTGTGTATCCATATCCCCAAGAGTTGTTCTAGTGGTAGAGGAGCCTGTGTGTCCATATCCCCAAGAGTTGTTCTAGTGGTAGAGGAGCTTGTGTGTCCATATCCCCAAGAGTTGTTCTAGTGGTAGAGGAGCCTGTGTGTCCATATCCCCAAGAGTTGTTCTAGTGGTAGAGGAGCCTGTGTATCCATATCCCCAAGAGTTGTTCTAGTGGTAGAGGAGCTTGTGTCCCCATATCCCCAAGAGTTGTTCTAGTGGTAGAGGAGCCTGTGTATCCATATCCCCAAGAGTTGTTCTAGTGGTAGAGGAGCTTGTGTCCCCATATCCCCAAGAGTTGTTCTAGTGGTAGAGGAGCCTGTGTGTCCATATCTCCAAGAGTTGTTCTAGTGGTAGAGGAGCTTGTGTCCCCATATCCCCAAGAGTTGTTCTAGTGGTAGAGGAGCCTGTGTGTCCATATCTCCAAGAGTTGTTTTAGTGGTAGAGGAGCTTGTGTCCCCATATCCCCAAGAGTTGTTTTAGTGGTAGAGGAGCTTGTGTCCCCATATCCCCAAGAGTTGTTTTAGTGGTAGAGGAGCCTGTGTGTCCATATCTCCAAGAGTTGTTCTAGTGGTAGAGGAGCTTGTGTCCCCATATCCCCAAGAGTTGTTCTAGTGGTAGAGGAGCTTGTGTCCCCATATCCCCAAGAGTTGTTTTAGTGGTAGAGGAGCTTGTGTCCCCATATCCCCAAGAGTTGTTCTAGTGGTAGAGGAGCTTGTGTCCCCATATCCCCAAGAGTTGTTCTAGTGGTAGAGGAGCTTGTGTCCCCATATCCCCAAGAGTTGTTCTAGTGGTAGAGGAGCTTGTGTCCCCATATCCCCAAGAGTTGTTCTAGTGGTAGAGGAGCTTGTGTCCCCATATACCCAAGAGTTGTTTTAGTGGTAGAGGAGCTTGTGTCCCCATATCCCCAAGAGTTGTTCTAATGGTAGAGGAGCTTGTGTCCCCATATCCCCAAGAGTTGTTTTAGTGGTAGAGGAGCTTGTGTCCCCATATCCCCAAGAGTTGTTCTAGTGGTAGAGGAGCTTGTGTCCCATATCCCCAAGAGTTGTTCTAGTGGTAGAGGAGCTTGTGTGTCCATATCTCCAAGAGTTGTTCTAGTGGTAGAGGAGCATGTGTGTCCATATCTCCAAGAGTTGTTCTAATGGTAGAGGAGCTTGTGTGTCCATATCCCCAAGAGTTGTTCTAGTGGTAGAGGAGCTTGTGTGTCCATATCTCCAAGAGTTGTTCTAGTGGTAGAGGAGCTTGTGTGTCCATATCCCCAAGAGCTGTTCTAGTGGTAGAGGAGCTTGTGTCCCCATATCCCAAGAGTTGTTCTAATGGTAGAGGAGCTTGTGTCCCCATATCCCCAAGAGTTGTTCTAATGGTAGAGGAGCTTGTGTCCCCATATCCCCAAGAGTTGTTCTAATGGTAGAGGAGCTTGTGTCCCCATATCCCCAAGAGTTGTTCTAATGGTAGAGGAGCTTGTGTCCCCATATCCCCAAGAGTTGTTCTAATGGTAGAGGAGCTTGTGTCCCCATATCCCCAAGAGTTGTTCTAATGGTAGAGGAGCTTGTGTCCCCATATCCCCAAGAGTTGTTCTAATGGTAGAGGAGCTTGTGTCCCCATATCCCCAAGAGTTGTTCTAATGGTAGAGGAGCTTGTGTCCCCATATCCCCAAGAGTTGTTCTAATGGTAGAGGAGCTTGTGTCCCCATATCCCCAAGAGTTGTTCTAGTGGTAGAGGAGCTTGTGTCCCCATATCTCCAAGAGTTGTTCTAGTGGTAGAGAAGCCTGTGTATCCATATCCCCAAGAGTTGTTTTAGTGGTAGAGGAGCCTGTGTATCCATATCTCCAAGAGTTGTTTTAGTGGTAGAGGAGCCTGTGTATCCATATCTCCAAGAGTTGTTTTAGTGGTAGAGGAGCCTGTGTATCCATATCTCCAAGAGCTGTTCTAATGGTAGAGGAGCCTGTGTGTCCATATCCCCAAGAGCTGTTCTAATGGTAGAGGAGCCTGTGTGTCCATATCCCCAAGAGCTGTTCTAATGGTAGAGGAGCCTGTGTATCCATATCTCCAAGAGCTGTTCTAATGGTAGAGGAGCCTGTGTGTCCATATCCCCAAGAGCTGTTCTAATGGTAGAGGAGCCTGTGTGTCCATATCCCCAAGAGTTGTTCTAATGGTAGAGGAGCCTGTGTATCCATATCTCCAAGAGCTGTTCTAATGGTAGAGGAGCCTGTGTGTCCATATCCCCAAGAGTTGTTCTAATGGTAGAGGAGCTTGTGTGTCCATATCCCCAAGAGTTGTTCTAATGGTAGAGGAGCCTGTGTGTCCATATCTCCAAGAACTGTTCTAATGGTAGAGGAGCCTGTGTGTCCATATCTCCAAGAACTGTTCTAATGGTAGAGGAGCCTGTGTGTCCATATCTCCAAGAACTGTTCTAATGGTAGAGGAGCTTGTGTGTCCATATCCCAAGAGTTGTTCTAATGGTAGAGGAGCTTGTGTGTCCATATCCCCAAGAGTTGTTCTAGTGGTAGAGGAGCCTGTGTGTCCATATCTCCAAGAGTTGTTTTAGTGGTAGAGGAGCTTGTGTGTCCATATCTCCAAGAGCTGTTCTAATGGTAGAGGAGCCTGTGTGTCCATATCTCCAAGAGTTGTTTTAGTGGTAGAGGAGCTTGTGTGTCCATATCTCCAAGAGTTGTTTTAGTGGTAGAGGAGCTTGTGTGTCCATATCTCCAAGAGTTGTTTTAGTGGTAGAGGAGCTTGTGTGTCCATATCTCCAAGAGTTGTTTTAGTGGTAGAGGAGCTTGTGTGTCCATATCTCCAAGAGTTGTTCTAATGGTAGAGGAGCCTGTGTGTCCATATCTCCAAGAGTTGTTTTAGTGGTAGAGGAGCTTGTGTGTCCATATCTCCAAGAGTTGTTTTAGTGGTAGAGGAGCTTGTGTGTCCATATCCCCAAGAGTTGTTTTAGTGGTAGAGGAGCTTGTGTGTCCATATCTCCAAGAGTTGTTTTAGTGGTAGAGGAGCCTGTGTCCCCATATCCCCAAGAGTTGTTCTAGTGGTAGAGGAGCTTGTGTCCCCATATCCCCAAGAGTTGTTCTAATGGTAGAGGAGCTTGTGTCCCCATATCCCCAAGAGTTGTTCTAATGGTAGAGGAGCTTGTGTCCCCATATCCCCAAGAGTTGTTCTAATGGTAGAGGAGACTGTGTCCCCATATCCCCAAGAGTTGTTCTAATGGTAGAGGAGCCTGTGTCCCCATATCCCCAAGAGTTGTTCTAATGGTAGAGGAGCTTGTGTCCCCATATCCCCAAGAGTTGTTTTAGTGGTAGAGGAGCCTGTGTGTCCATATCTCCAAGAGTTGTTCTAATGGTAGAGGAGCTTGTGTCCCCATATCCCCAAGAGTTGTTTTAGTGGTAGAGGAGCCTGTGTATCCATATCTCCAAGAGTTGTTCTAGTGGTAGAGAAGCCTGTGTATCCATATCCCCAAGAGTTGTTTTAGTGGTAGAGGAGCCTGTGTGTCCATATCCCCAAGAGTTGTTTTAGTGGTAGAGGAGCTTGTGTATCCATATCCCCAAGAGTTGTTTTAGTGGTAGAGGAGCCTGTGTGTCCATATCCCCAAGAGTTGTTTTAGTGGTAGAGGAGCCTGTGTGTCCATATCCCCAAGAGTTGTTTTAGTGGTAGAGGAGCCTGTGTGTCCATATCCCCAAGAGTTGTTTTAGTGGTAGAGGAGCTTGTGTGTCCATATCCCCAAGAGTTGTTTTAGTGGTAGAGAAGCCTGTGTGTCCATATCCCCAAGAGTTGTTTTAGTGGTAGAGGAGCCTGTGTGTCCATATCTCCAAGAGTTGTTTTAGTGGTAGAGGAGCTTGTGTATCCATATCCCCAAGAGTTGTTTTAGTGGTAGAGGAGCCTGTGTATCCATATCTCCAAGAGTTGTTCTAGTGGTAGAGGAGCTTGTGTGTCCATATCTCCAAGAGTTGTTCTAGTGGTAGAGGAGCTTGTGTGTCCATATCTCCAAGAGTTGTTCTAGTGGTAGAGGAGCTTGTGTCCCCATATCCCCAAGAGTTGTTTTAGTGGTAGAGGAGCCTGTGTGTCCATATCCCCAAGAGTTGTTTTAGTGGTAGAGGTGCCTGTGTGTCCATATCCCCAAGAGTTGTTCTAGTGGTAGAGGAGCTTGTGTGTCCATATCCCCAAGAGTTGTTCTAGTGGTAGAGGAGCTTGTGTCCCCATATCCCCAAGAGTTGTTTTAGTGGTAGAGGTGCCTGTGTGTCCATATCCCCAAGAGTTGTTCTAGTGGTAGAGGAGCCTGTGTATCCATATCCCCAAGAGTTGTTCTAGTGGTAGAGGAGCCTGTGTGTCCATATCCCCAAGAGTTGTTCTAGTGGTAGAGGAGCCTGTGTATCCATATCCCCAAGAGTTGTTCTAGTGGTAGAGGAGCCTGTGTGTCCATATCCCCAAGAGTTGTTCTAGTGGTAGAGGAGCCTGTGTGTCCATATCCCCAAGAGTTGTTCTAGTGGTAGAGGAGCCTGTGTATCCATATCCCCAAGAGTTGTTCTAGTGGTAGAGGAGCCTGTGTGTCCATATCCCCAAGAGTTGTTCTAGTGGTAGAGGAGCTTGTGTGTCCATATCCCCAAGAGTTGTTCTAGTGGTAGAGGAGCCTGTGTGTCCATATCCCCAAGAGTTGTTCTAGTGGTAGAGGAGCCTGTGTATCCATATCCCCAAGAGTTGTTCTAGTGGTAGAGGAGCTTGTGTCCCCATATCCCCAAGAGTTGTTCTAGTGGTAGAGGAGCCTGTGTATCCATATCCCCAAGAGTTGTTCTAGTGGTAGAGGAGCTTGTGTCCCCATATCCCCAAGAGTTGTTCTAGTGGTAGAGGAGCCTGTGTGTCCATATCTCCAAGAGTTGTTCTAGTGGTAGAGGAGCTTGTGTCCCCATATCCCCAAGAGTTGTTCTAGTGGTAGAGGAGCCTGTGTGTCCATATCTCCAAGAGTTGTTTTAGTGGTAGAGGAGCTTGTGTCCCCATATCCCCAAGAGTTGTTTTAGTGGTAGAGGAGCTTGTGTCCCCATATCCCCAAGAGTTGTTTTAGTGGTAGAGGAGCCTGTGTGTCCATATCTCCAAGAGTTGTTCTAGTGGTAGAGGAGCTTGTGTCCCCATATCCCCAAGAGTTGTTTTAGTGGTAGAGGAGCTTGTGTCCCCATATCCCCAAGAGTTGTTTTAGTGGTAGAGGAGCTTGTGTCCCATATCCCAAGAGTTGTTCTAGTGGTAGAGGAGCTTGTGTCCCCATATCCCCAAGAGTTGTTCTAGTGGTAGAGGAGCCTGTGTATCCATATCCCCAAGAGTTGTTTTAGTGGTAGAGGAGCTTGTGTCCCCATATCCCCAAGAGTTGTTCTAGTGGTAGAGGAGCCTGTGTATCCATATCCCCAAGAGTTGTTCTAGTGGTAGAGGAGCTTGTGTCCCCATATCCCCAAGAGTTGTTCTAGTGGTAGAGGAGCTTGTGTCCCCATATCCCAAGAGCTGTTCTAGTGGTAGAGGAGCTTGTGTCCCCATATCCCCAAGAGCTGTTCTAGTGGTAGAGGAGCCTGTGTGTCCATATCTCCAAGAGTTGTTCTAGTGGTAGAGGAGCTTGTGTCCCCATATCCCCAAGAGCTGTTCTAGTGGTAGAGGAGCCTGTGTGTCCATATCTCCAAGAGTTGTTCTAGTGGTAGAGGAGCTTGTGTCCCCATATCCCCAAGAGTTGTTTTAGTGGTAGAGGAGCTTGTGTCCCCATATCCCCAAGAGCTGTTCTAGTGGTAGAGGAGCTTGTGTCCCCATATCTCCAAGAGTTGTTCTAGTGGTAGAGGAGCCTGTGTGTCCATATCCCCAAGAGTTGTTTTAGTGGTAGAGGAGCTTGTGTCCCCATATCCCCAAGAGTTGTTTTAGTGGTAGAGGAGCTTGTGTCCCCATATCCCCAAGAGTTGTTTTAGTGGTAGAGGAGCTTGTGTCCCCATATCCCCAAGAGTTGTTCTAATGGTAGAGGAGCTTGTGTCCCCATATCCCCAAGAGTTGTTCTAATGGTAGAGGAGCTTGTGTCCCCATATCCCCAAGAGTTGTTCTAATGGTAGAGGAGCTTGTGTCCCCATATCCCCAAGAGTTGTTCTAATGGTAGAGGAGCTTGTGTCCCCATATCCCCAAGAGTTGTTCTAATGGTAGAGGAGCTTGTGTCCCCATATCCCAAGAGTTGTTCTAATGGTAGAGGAGCTTGTGTCCCCATATCCCCAAGAGTTGTTCTAGTGGTAGAGGAGCCTGTGTATCCATATCCCCAAGAGTTGTTCTAGTGGTAGAGAAGCCTGTGTGCCCATATCCCCAAGAGCTGTTCTAGTGGTAGAGAAGCCTGTGTGCCCATATCCACAAGAGCTGTTCTAGTGGAAGCAATACTACCAAATGATCAGCCAATATAGACAGGTCAAATTGTTGGGACCGGCGAAAGCAAAACATCAGCATGTTGAAATAGGATACACTGGGCAAAACGCTCAACATAACAGTGTAGCTCATCTCTCACCATAAAGAAAAGAAAAACTGTGAGCGTTGGTAAAATAATGGGAGCCGCGATAGCTCAGTGGTTAGTGAACTGGACTACAAAGGACAAGAGGTAGGGTTCGATCCAAACCGACGGCTTCCAGGTTCACCCAGTCTTTAATGGGTACCGGATTTTTTTTCTGGGAAAGTAAAGGGCACGGGCGTAATACCCACCACATTACCCCAAAATCACGTGCTGAAGGTCTGTAAAACATAGGGTCACTAATACCATATTTCCCTATACGCCACTTGGCGTGACGGGGGCCCTTTACATTTTTTTACTTAGTAAAATAATAGTAACACGAAGGGGGAAATATAAGAAATAAGGAAAATATAATAGTAACAACCATTTTAACAGAAAAAAAAGAAATAAAAGAAGATTCACAAAGAAAGGTTGTGAAAAGGAAGAATCTCTCTCTCTCTCTGCGATCAGGACTCAAGCAAAGTAGGACTCCAGACTCTCACACGAAGGCAGCTGTCTCTTTAAGAATGTTAGATCCACTCCACTTGAATACCCGTTAAAACGTTGCACTGTGTTTTGCGCCAGTGGCCCAGTGCATCCGATTTTAGTCAGCATTTTGTTCAGGTTTGTTTTCCTTAGCCTTTGATTGTCCTCAAACTTCCTGCAAGGCAGCAGATGGTCTTTTCTTTAGGGGGATTCTGCCCTTAGATGGTCGGCCCTCCCAGGTTTACGAGCACCATCTGCCCGAGTCACTAGAGGTGACTAACACTGACATGCGACTTGTAATGTGAGGAAACTGCAACAAGGAACACCTTTCATGCACAGCCTCCAACTGTTCCCTCCGCCTATCCCCATATACCGGTAAGTCACGTCCTCTTGAAAATGATGATCGTCGTAGCACTTGATGATGTTAGGCCATTGTTGTTGACTCTAATTCCGAACATAAAGTTAGTCGTCAAATTATCCCCGTCGCACATCAAACAACAGGCCGTAAGATTTGCGCACGGCCGGTGTAGGGCACCATTACGATGACGTAGCACACAACAATGTCACCGAACACACAATCTCGCTCCCTTTAGATTTCTGATGACTCTAGTGTAAGTAGCCTACGACGAACAAAACACGAAGCAAATTCCCCAAAGAGACAAAACTTCGGCTGACGAAGTAGTTTGTAAAGGTTTGTTTAAAACTCTTCTATCCATGAAACCAGTTTCCCTGCAGTCAGTAAGAATTCCCCATATTCGAACCACCACTGGTCACTGCAGTTCCCACAATGCATTGGTACGTTCTGTTGATAAGGTTGTCCAAGATTTAAAAACAAGTCCCCGTATTACAGACCAGGAACAAAACAACTTCTTAAAGTATAATCGGAATAGGGTGATGGTGATCTCAATTTGAAACGATCAGGTCACCCACATTATGTGAGTGGTTAATTGTACAAGAGCACGTGAATAATAGTAATAAAGAGTCAGTCAAGATAAAGAGAGAAGAAATAATACTCAATAAATACTACTTGTAATAAATAAGGAGAAAAAATAAACTGCACAGGGAGCTGAAAGTGTTTGTTGAAGACCTATGCTCCACAGAGAGCTGAAAGTGTTTGTTGAAGACCTATGCTCCACAGGGAGTTGAAAGTGTTTGTTGAAGACCTATGTTCCACAGGGAGCTGAAAGTGTTTGTTGAAGACCTATGCTCCACAGGGAGCTGAAAGTGTTTGTTGAAGACCTATGCTCCACAGGGAGTTGAAAGTGTTTGTTGAAGACCTATGCTCCACAGAGAGCTGAAAGTGTTTGCTGAAGACCTATGCTCCACAGGGAGCTGAAAGTGTTTGTTGAAGACCTATGCTCCACAGAGAGCTGAAAGTGTTTGTTGAAGACCTATGCTCCACAGGGAGCTGAAAGTGTTTGTTGAAGACCTATGTTCCACAGGGGGTTGAAAGTGTTTGTTGAAGACCTATGCTCCACAGGGAGCTGAAAGTGTTTGTTGAAGACCTATGCTCCACAGGGAGCTGAAAGTGTTTGTTGAAGACCTATGCTCCACATGGAGCTGAAAGTGTTTGTTGAAGACCTATGCTCCACAGGGAGCTGAAAGTGTTTGTTGAAGACCTATGCTCCACATGGAGCTGAAAGTGTTTGTTGAAGACCTATGCTCCACAGGGAGCTGAAAGTGTTTGTTGAAGACCTATGCTCCACAGGGGGTTGAAAGGTAGTAGAAGAAGAATACCCGATCGTAATGTAAGATCAAGAGAGAAAATTAATAAGTGAGGAAAATAACTATTAAGGAGAACTAATAAGGAGAACTAATAAGAGAACTTACCTGACTAAGTGTGGTCTGTGAGTTGTTAGATGAAGATAGTAATAAAACACTTCACAGTCTGGTCCTGGCTGGAAGTCCTTGCCCCTCATGTTGTTGCAACAGCAATGTATCAACACTCAACATCAATATATCAACGCACAACAGCAATAGATCAATACCAAACAGCAATATGTCAATGTACAACAGCAATATATCAACACCCAAAATCAATATATCAACACACAACGAGGTACACGAAAAGCTGTCTGGACCACCAAGTGGATCTGGTGAGAACTCTCAATTCAACGGTCGGCAGTTAAATATCACATCCGGTTTGTGGGAACTGGACCAATCATGGCGATGCAGTATTGTCCTTATTGGGCGCAGTACTCCCTATTGTTCATACAATCGACTGGACATTTTACATATCACTGGTTGTTAACTTATCAACTTTTGGCCTTATTTTTTTGGAGGACATTATCGACAAAAAATGATCGGTAGCGAGAATAACATCCAGTAGTGGGTTTTTCTTCTTCTTTCCTTTCTCATCTGTCTTTCAGCGTTGAGGGGAGATACAATTTGCGGTCTTTTGCTCGTTTGTTGACCTCTCCTGCTGTTATGTTTCCGAGTGTTTCTAATATTCCATCAATCCATCTTTTGCTCTTCTGTTGACCTCTCCTGATGTTATATTTATAATATTCCATCAATCCATCTTTTGCTCTTCTATTGGCCTCTCCTATTGTTATGTTTCTAATATTCCATCAATCCATCTTTTGCTCTTCTGTTGACCTCTCCTGTTGTTATGTTTCATAGTGTTTCTAATATTCCATCAATCCATCTTTTGCTCTTCTGTTGGCCTCTCCTGCTGTTATGTTTCCTAGTGCTTCTAATATTCCATCAATCCATCTTTTGCTCTTCTGTTGACCTCTCCTGCTGTTATGTTTCCTAGTGCTTCTAATATTCCATCAATCCATCTTTTGCTCTTCTGTTGGCCTCTCCTGCTGTTATGTTTCCTAGTGCTTCTAATATTCCATCAATCCATCCTTTGCTCTTCTGTTGGCCTCTCCTGCTGTTATGTTTCCTAGTGTTTCTAATATTCCATCAATCCATCTTTTGCTCTTCTGTTGGCCTCTCCTGCTGTTATGTTTCCTAGTGTTTCTAATATTCCATCAATCCATCTTTTGCTCTTCTGTTGACCTCTCCTGCTGTTAATTTTCCTAGTGTTTCTAATATTCCATCAATCCATCTTTTGTTCTTCTGTTGTCCTCTCCTGTTGTTATGTTTCCTAGTGTTTCTAATATTCCATCAATCCATCTTTTGTTCTTCTGTTGTCCTCTCCTGCTGTTATGTTTCCTAGTGTTTCTAATATTCCATCAATCCATCTTTTGCTCTTCTGTTGGCCTCTCCTGCTGTTATGTTTCCTAGTGTTTCCTATATTCCACCAATCCATCTTTTGCTCTTCTGTTGGCCTCTCCTGCTGTTATGTTTCCTAGTGCTTCTAATGTTCCACCAATCCATCTTTTTCGTGGTCGGCCCTTGGTTCTGGTGTTCTCACAACGTTTATTGAAGGCTCGTTGTGTTTGTTCTTTCTGCCTTGTAGTGGATAAATAAAGCACACAGAGCTACATTTACATCACTTTGCCATTGTTGGGGTCTCAGAGAGATTTGGGGGTGGGGGGAGTGAAGGAGGTACCAATAGAACCGGGGAACAAAGGCCGCATGTCCAGTGCTGTTGCCGCGTGGTGTTCGCGTCTGTGTTTCTATCCCGATAGAAAAACAAAACCAAACATTTGACCACTCCGGGATTCGAACCCACGATCTCCATGTTTAAATCCCGACAAGTTATCGACTCGACCACCCAAAACGATAAATAAGGGAGGAACAGATTTCATCCAACTGAATAAAATATGGACAACAAAAACAAGTCACAAAGATAAGTCTATTTAATAAAGATGTACAAACTGTCCGCTCATATGGTTCAGAGACATGGGTGTTCAATAAATGAGTTAGTTGCGGGTCATCATCATTGCACTCTGAACATGTCAATATGTGCTCAGATCCCCTCCTCAGTTATTGAGTTATTTGCGGGTAATCATCATTGCACTCTGAACATGTCAATATGTGCTCAGATCCCCTCCTCAGTTATTGAGTTATTTGCGGGTAATCATCATTGCACTCTGAACATGTAAATAGGTGCTCAGATCCCCTCCTCAGCAATTCCCTCAGTGTCCAGCGACTGATGACTCCAGTTCTATGTTGGTTGATAAGTCTTCTTACACGGCCACTAAGTTTCTCATTTCTGGCTGTGCCCATCTTAACTCGCATCTCTTTCATCCGAAGGAGTGACGTGGACTCATGGTTGTCGAAGTCCTGTGCCCTTCCCACTTCCCGGAGGGCATTGATGATGTCCGCCCGATCCATTGGTAGCCCGTCCTCAACGACAACCATGTCTGTGGTCTAGACTGGAGAGAAGTAGAGAAAATGTCCAAGAATAGGGATGGATGGAGAGATCTTGTCTGTGGTCTAGACTGGAGAGAAGTAGAGAAAATGTCCAAGAATAGGGATGGATGGAGAGATCTTGTCTGTGGTCTAGACTGGAGAGAAGTAGAGAAAATGTCCAAGAATAGGGATGGATGGAGAGATCTTGTCTGTGGTCTAGACTGGAGAGAAGTAGAGAAAATGTCCAAGAATAGGGATGGATGGAGAGATCTTGTCTGTGGTCTAGACTGGAGAGAAGTAGAGAAAATGTCCAAGAATAGGGATGGATGGAGAGATCTTGTCTGTGGTCTAGACTGGAGAGAAGTAGAGAAAATGTCCAAGAATAGGGATGGATGGAGAGACCTTGTCTGTGGTCTAGACTGGAGAGAAGTAGAGAAAATGTCCAAGAATAGGGATGGATGGAGAGATCTTGTCTGTGGTCTAGACTGGAGAGAAGTAGAGAAAATGTCCAAGAATAGGGATGGATGGAGAGATCTTGTCTGTGGTCTAGACTGGAGAGAAGTAGAGAAAATGTCCAAGAATAGGGATGGATGGAGAGACCTTGTCTGTGGTCTAGACTGGAGAGAAGTAGAGAAAATGTCCAAGAATAGGGATGGATGGAGAGATCTTGTCTGTGGTCTAGACTGGAGAGAAGTAGAGAAAATGTCCAAGAATAGGGATGGATGGAGAGATCTTGTCTGTGGTCTAGACTGGAGAGAAGTAGAGAAAATGTCCAAGAATAGGGATGGATGGAGAGATCTTGTCTGTGGTCTAGACTGGAGAGAAGTAGAGAAAATGTCCAAGAATAGGGATGGATGGAGAGATCTTGTCTGTGGTCTAGACTGGAGAGAAGTAGAGAAAATGTCCAAGAATAGGGATGGATGGAGAGACCTTGTCTGTGGTCTAGACTGGAGAGAAGTAGAGAAAATGTCCAAGAATAGGGATGGATGGAGAGATCTTGTCTGTGGTCTAGACTGGAGAGAAGTAGAGAAAATGTCCAAGAATAGGGATGGATGGAGAGATCTTGTCTGTGGTCTAGACTGGAGAGAAGTAGAGAAAATGTCCAAGAATAGGGATGGATGGAGAGACCTTGTCTGTGGTCTAGACTGGAGAGAAGTAGAGAAAATGTCCAAGAATAGGGATGGATGGAGAGACCTTGTCTGTGGTCTAGACTGGAGAGAAGTAGAGAAAATGTCCAAGAATAGGGATGGATGGAGAGACCTTGTCTGTGGTCTAGACTGGAGAGAAGTAGAGAAAATGTCCAAGAATAGGGATGGATGGAGAGATCTTGTCTGTGGTCTAGACTGGAGAGAAGTAGAGAAAATGTACAAGAATAGGGATGGATGGAGAGACCTTGTCTGTGGTCTAGACTGGAGAGAAGTAGAGAAAATGTCCAAGAATAGGGATGGATGGAGAGACCTTGTCTGTGGTCTAGACTGGAGAGAAGTAGAGAAAATGTCCAAGAATAGGGATGGATGGAGAGACCTTGTCTGTGGTCTAGACTGGAGAGAAGTAGAGAAAATGTCCAAGAATAGGGATGGATGGAGAGATCTTGTCTGTGGTCTAGACTGGAGAGAAGTAGAGAAAATGTCCAAGAATAGGGATGGATGGAGAGATCTTGTCTGTGACCTAGACTGGAGAGAAGTAGAGAAAATGTCCAAGAATAGGGATGGATGGAGAGATCTTGTCTGTGGTCTAGACTGGAGAGAAGTAGAGAAAATGTCCAAGAATAGGGATGGATGGAGAGACCTGTCTGTGGTCTAGACTGGAGAGAAGTAGAGAAAATGTCCAAGAATAGGGATGGATGGAGAGACCTTGTCTGTGGTCTAGACTGGAGAGAAGTAGAGAAAATGTCCAAGAATAGGGATGGATGGAGAGACCTTGTCTATGGTCTAGACTGGAGAGAAGTAGAGAAAATGTACAAGAATAGGGATGGATGGAGAGACCTTGTCTGTGGTCTAGACTGGAGAGAAGTAGAGAAAATGTCCAAGAATAGGGATGGATGGAGAGACCTTGTCTATGGTCTAGACTGGAGAGAAGTAGAGAAAATGTCCAAGAATAGGGATGGATGGAGAGACCTTGTCTGTGGTCTAGACTGGAGAGAAGTAGAGAAAATGTCCAAGAATAGGGATGGATGGAGAGATCTTGTCTGTGGTCTAGACTGAAGAGAAGTAGAGAAAATGTCCAAGAATAGGGATGGATGGAGAGATCTTGTCTGTGGTCTAGACTGGAGAGAAGTAGAGAAAATGTCCAAGAATAGGGATGGATGGAGAGATCTTGTCTGTGGTCTAGACTGGAGAGAAGTAGAGAAAATGTCCAAGAATAGGGATGGATGGAGAGATCTTGTCTGTGGTCTAGACTGGAGAGAAGTAGAGAAAATGTACAAGAATAGGGATGGATGGAGAGATCTTGTCTGTGGTCTAGACTGGAGAGAAGTAGAGAAAATGTACAAGAATAGGGATGGATGGAGAGATCTTGTCTGTGGCCTAGACTGGAGAGAAGTAGAGAAAATGTACAAGAATAGGGATGGATGGAGAGACCTTGTCTGCGGTCTAGACTGGAGAGAAGTAGAGAAAATGTCCAAGAATAGGGATGGATGGAGAGACCATGTCTGTGACCTAGACTGGAGAGAAGTAGAGAAAATGTCCAAGAATAGGGATGGATGGAGAGATCTTGTCTGTGACCTAGACTGGAGAGAAGTAGAGAAAATGTCCAAGAATAGGGATGGATGGAGAGACCATGTCTGTGACCTAGACTGGAGAGAAGTAGAGAAAATGTCCAAGAATAGGGATGGATGGAGAGATCTTGTCTGTGGTCTAGACTGGAGAGAAGTAGAGAAAATGTACAAGAATAGGGATGGATGGAGAGACCTTGTCTGCGGTCTAGACTGGAGAGAAGTAGAGAAAATGTCCAAGAATAGGGATGGATGGAGAGATCTTGTCTGTGGTCTAGACTGGAGAGAAGTAGAGAAAATGTACAAGAATAGGGATGGATGGAGAGACCTTGTCTGCGGTCTAGACTGGAGAGAAGTAGAGAAAATGTCCAAGAATAGGGATGGATGGAGAGATCTTGTCTGTGGTCTAGACTGGAGAGAAGTAGAGAAAATGTCCAAGAATAGGGA
The DNA here is from genome assembly GCA_032433765.1 of Megaustenia siamemsis. NCBI lineage: Eukaryota > Metazoa > Mollusca > Gastropoda > Stylommatophora > Ariophantidae > Megaustenia > Megaustenia siamemsis. The sequence continues at coordinate 47,851,091 of JAVIAB010000159.1, forward strand.
TGGATGGAGAGACCTTGTCTGTGGTCTAGACTGGAGAGAAGTAGAGAAAATGTCCAAGAATAGGGATGGATGGAGAGATCTTGTCTGTGACCTAGACTGGAGAGAAGTAGAGAAAATGTCCAAGAATAGGGATGGATGGAGAGATCTTGTCTGTGACCTAGACTGGAGAGAAGTAGAGAAAATGTCCAAGAATAGGGATGGATGGAGAGATCTTGTCTGTGACCTAGACTGGAGAGAAGTAGAGAAAATGTCCAAGAATAGGGATGGATGGAGTATCTTGTCTGTGGTCTAGACTGGAGAGAAGTAGAGAAAATGTCCAAGAATAGGGATGGATGGAGAGACCTTGTCTGTGACCTAGACTGGAGAGAAGTAGAGAAAATATCCAAGAATAGGGATGGATGGAGAGACCTTGTCTGTGGTCTAGACTGGAGAGAAGTAGAGAAAATGTTCAAGAATAGGGATGGATGGAGAGACCTTGTCTGTGGTCTAGACTGGAGAGAAGTAGAGAAAATGTGCAAGAATAGGGATGGATGGAGAGACCTTGTCTGTGGTCTAGACTGGAGAGAAGTAGAGAAAATGTCCAAGAATAGGGATGGATGGAGAGATCTTGTCTGTGGTCTAGACTGGAGAGAAGTAGAGAAAATGTCCAAGAATAGGGATGGATGGAGAGACCTTGTCTGTGGTCTAGACTGGAGAGAAGTAGAGAAAATGTCCAAGAATAGGGATGGATGGAGAGATCTTGTCTGTGACCTAGACTGGAGAGAAGTAGAGAAAATGTCCAAGAATAGGGATGGATGGAGAGATCTTGTCTGTGACCTAGACTGGAGAGAAGTAGAGAAAATGTCCAAGAATAGGGATGGATGGAGAGATCTTGTCTGTGACCTAGACTGGAGAGAAGTAGAGAAAATGTCCAAGAATAGGGATGGATGGAGAGATCTTGTCTGTGGTCTAGACTGGAGAGAAGTAGAGAAAATGTCCAAGAATAGGGATGGATGGAGAGATCTTGTCTGTGGTCTAGACTGGAGAGAAGTAGAGAAAATGTCCAAGAATAGGGATGGATGGTGAGATCTTGTCTGTGGTCTAGACTGGAGAGAAGTAGAGAAAATGTCCAAGAATAGGGATGGATGGAGAGATCTTGTCTGTGGTCTAGACTGGAGAGAAGTAGAGAAAATGTGCAAGAATAGGGATGGATGGAGAGACCTTGTCTGTGGTCTAGACTGGAGAGAAGTAGAGAAAATGTGCAAGAATAGGGATGGATGGAGAGATCTTGTCTGTGGTCTAGACTGAAGAGAAGTAGAGAAAATGTCCAAGAATAGGGATGGATGGAGAGACCTTGTCTGTGGTCTAGACTGGAGAGAAGTAGAGAAAATGTCCAAGAATAGGGATGGATGGAGAGACCTTGTCTGTGGCCTAGACTGGAGAGAAGTAGAGAAAATGTCCAAGAATAGGGATGGATGGAGAGATCTTGTCTGTGACCTAGACTGGAGAGAAGTAGAGAAAATGTCCAAGAATAGGGATGGATGGAGAGATCTTGTCTGTGGTCTAGACTGGAGAGAAGTAGAGAAAATGTCCAAGAATAGGGATGGATGGAGAGATCTTGTCTGTGGTCTAGACTGGAGAGAAGTAGAGAAAATGTCCAAGAATAGGGATGGATGGAGAGATCTTGTCTGTGGTCTAGACTGGAGAGAAGTAGAGAAAATGTCCAAGAATAGGGATGGATGGAGAGATCTTGTCTGTGGTCTAGACTGGAGAGAAGTAGAGAAAATGTCCAAGAATAGGGATGGATGGAGAGATCTTGTCTGTGGTCTAGACTGGAGAGAAGTAGAGAAAATGTCCAAGAATAGGGATGGATGGAGAGATCTTGTCTGTGGTCTAGACTGGAGAGAAGTAGAGAAAATGTCCAAGAATAGGGATGGATGGAGAGATCTTGTCTGTGGCCTAGACTGGAGAGAAGTAGAGAAAATGTCCAAGAATAGGGATGGAGGAGAGACCTTGTCTGTGGTCTAGACTGGAGAGAAGTAGAGGAAATGTCCAAGAATAGGGATGGAGGAGAGACCCTGTCTGTGGTCTAGACTGGAGAGAAGTAGAGAAAATGTCCAAGAATAGGGATGGATGGAGAGATCTTGTCTGTGACCTAGACTGGAGAGAAGTAGAGAAAATGTCCAAGAATAGGGATGGATGGAGAGACCTTGTCTGTGACCTAGACTGGAGAGAAGTAGAGAAAATGTCCAAGAATAGGGATGGATGGAGAGACCTTGTCTGTGACCTAGACTGGAGAGAAGTAGAGAAAATATCCAAGAATAGGGATGGATGGAGAGACCTTGTCTGTGGTCTAGACTGGAGAGAAGTAGAGAAAATGTTCAAGAATAGGGATGGATGGAGAGACCTTGTCTGTGGTCTAGACTGGAGAGAAGTAGAGAAAATGTGCAAGAATAGGGATGGATGGAGAGACCTTGTCTGTGGTCTAGACTGGAGAGAAGTAGAGAAAATGTCCAAGAATAGGGATGGATGGAGAGATCTTGTCTGTGGTCTAGACTGGAGAGAAGTAGAGAAAATGTCCAAGAATAGGGATGGATGGAGAGACCTTGTCTGTGGTCTAGACTGGAGAGAAGTAGAGAAAATGTCCAAGAATAGGGATGGATGGAGAGATCTTGTCTGTGACCTAGACTGGAGAGAAGTAGAGAAAATGTCCAAGAATAGGGATGGATGGAGAGATCTTGTCTGTGACCTAGACTGGAGAGAAGTAGAGAAAATGTCCAAGAATAGGGATGGATGGAGAGATCTTGTCTGTGGTCTAGACTGGAGAGAAGTAGAGAAAATGTCCAAGAATAGGGATGGATGGAGAGATCTTGTCTGTGGTCTAGACTGGAGAGAAGTAGAGAAAATGTCCAAGAATAGGGATGGATGGTGAGATCTTGTCTGTGGTCTAGACTGGAGAGAAGTAGAGAAAATGTCCAAGAATAGGGATGGATGGAGAGATCTTGTCTGTGGTCTAGACTGGAGAGAAGTAGAGAAAATGTGCAAGAATAGGGATGGATGGAGAGACCTTGTCTGTGGTCTAGACTGGAGAGAAGTAGAGAAAATGTGCAAGAATAGGGATGGATGGAGAGATCTTGTCTGTGGTCTAGACTGAAGAGAAGTAGAGAAAATGTCCAAGAATAGGGATGGATGGAGAGACCTTGTCTGTGGTCTAGACTGGAGAGAAGTAGAGAAAATGTCCAAGAATAGGGATGGATGGAGAGACCTTGTCTGTGGCCTAGACTGGAGAGAAGTAGAGAAAATGTCCAAGAATAGGGATGGATGGAGAGATCTTGTCTGTGACCTAGACTGGAGAGAAGTAGAGAAAATGTCCAAGAATAGGGATGGATGGAGAGATCTTGTCTGTGGTCTAGACTGGAGAGAAGTAGAGAAAATGTCCAAGAATAGGGATGGATGGAGAGATCTTGTCTGTGGTCTAGACTGGAGAGAAGTAGAGAAAATGTCCAAGAATAGGGATGGATGGAGAGATCTTGTCTGTGGTCTAGACTGGAGAGAAGTAGAGAAAATGTCCAAGAATAGGGATGGATGGAGAGATCTTGTCTGTGGTCTAGACTGGAGAGAAGTAGAGAAAATGTCCAAGAATAGGGATGGATGGAGAGATCTTGTCTGTGGTCTAGACTGGAGAGAAGTAGAGAAAATGTCCAAGAATAGGGATGGATGGAGAGATCTTGTCTGTGGTCTAGACTGGAGAGAAGTAGAGAAAATGTCCAAGAATAGGGATGGATGGAGAGATCTTGTCTGTGGCCTAGACTGGAGAGAAGTAGAGAAAATGTCCAAGAATAGGGATGGAGGAGAGACCTTGTCTGTGGTCTAGACTGGAGAGAAGTAGAGGAAATGTCCAAGAATAGGGATGGAGGAGAGACCCTGTCTGTGGTCTAGACTGGAGAGAAGTAGAGAAAATGTCCAAGAATAGGGATGGATGGAGAGATCTTGTCTGTGACCTAGACTGGAGAGAAGTAGAGAAAATGTCCAAGAATAGGGATGGATGGAGAGACCTTGTCTGTGACCTAGACTGGAGAGAAGTAGAGAAAATGTCCAAGAATAGGGATGGATGGAGAGATCTTGTCTGTGGTCTAGACTGGAGAGAAGTAGAGAAAATGTCCAAGAATAGGGATGGATGGAGAGATCTTGTCTGTGGCCTAGACTGGAGAGAAGTAGAGAAAATGTCCAAGAATAGGGATGGATGGAGAGATCTTGTCTGTGGTCTAGACTGGAGAGAAGTAGAGGAAATGTCCAAGAATAGGGATGGAGGAGAGACCCTGTCTGTGGTCTAGACTGGAGAGAAGTAGAGAAAATGTCCAAGAATAGGGATGGATGGAGAGACCTTGTCTGTGGTCTAGACTGGAGAGAAGTAGAGAAAATGTCCAAGAATAGGGATGGATGGAGAGACCTTGTCTGTGGTCTAGACTGGAGAGAAGTAGAGAAAATGTCCAAGAATAGGGATGGATGGAGAGATCTTGTCTGTGGCCTAGACTGGAGAGAAGTAGAGAAAATGTCCAAGAATAGGGATGGAGGAGAGACCTTGTCTGTGGTCTAGACTGGAGAGAAGTAGAGGAAATGTCCAAGAATAGGGATGGAGGAGAGACCCTGTCTGTGGTCTAGACTGGAGAGAAGTAGAGAAAATGTCCAAGAATAGGGATGGATGGAGAGATCTTGTCTGTAGTCTAGACTGGAGAGAAGTAGAGAAAATGTCCAAGAATAGGGATGGAGGAGAGACCCTGTCTGTGGTCTAGACTGGAGAGAAGTAGAGAAAATGTCCAAGAATAGGGATGGATGGAGAGATCTTGTCTGTGGTCTAGACTGGAGAGAAGTAGAGAAAATGTCCAAGAATAGGGATGGATGGAGAGATCTTGTCTGTGGTCTAGACTGGAGAGAAGTAGAGAAAATGTACAAGAATAGGGATGGATGGAGAGACCTTGTCTGTGGTCTAGACTGGAGAGAAGTAGAGAAAATGTCCAAGAATAGGGATGGATGGAGAGATCTTGTCTGTGGTCTAGACTGGAGAGAAGTAGAGAAAATGTACAAGAATAGGGATGGATGGAGAGACCTTGTCTGTGGTCTAGACTGGAGAGAAGTAGAGAAAATGTCCAAGAATAGGGATGGATGGAGAGATCTTGTCTGTGGCCTAGACTGGAGAGAAGTAGAGAAAATGTACAAGAATAGGGATAGATGGAGAGATCTTGTCTGTGGTCTAGACTGGAGAGAAGTAGAGAAAATGTCCAAGAATAGGGATGGATGGAGAGATCTTGTCTGTGGCCTAGACTGGAGAGAAGTAGAGAAAATGTCCAAGAATAGGGATGGATGGAGAGACCTTGTCTGTGGCCTAGACTGGAGAGAAGTAGAGAAAATGTCCAAGAATAGGGATAGATGGAGAGATCTTGTCTGTGGTCTAGACTGGAGAGAAGTAGAGAAAATGTCCAAGAATAGGGATGGATGGAGAGATCTTGTCTGTGGCCTAGACTGGAGAGAAGTAGAGAAAATGTCCAAGAATAGGGATGGATGGAGAGATCTTGTCTGTGGCCTAGACTGGAGAGAAGTAGAGAAAATGTCCAAGAATAGGGATGGATGGAGAGATCTTGTCTGTGGTCTAGACTGGAGAGAAGTAGAGAAAATGTCCAAGAATAGGGATGGATGGAGAGACCTTGTCTGTGGCCTAGACTGGAGAGAAGTAGAGAAAATGTCCAAGAATAGGGATGGATGGAGAGATCTTGTCTGTGGTCTAGACTGGAGAGAAGTAGAGAAAATGTCCAAGAATAGGGATGGATGGAGAGATCTTGTCTGTGGCCTAGACTGGAGAGAAGTAGAGAAAATGTCCAAGAATAGGGATGGATGGAGAGATCTTGTCTGTGGCCTAGACTGGAGAGAAGTAGAGAAAATGTCCAAGAATAGGGATGGATGGAGAGATCATGTCTGTGACCTAGACTGGAGAGAAGTAGAGAAAATGTCCAAGAATAGGGATGGATGGAGAGATCTTGTCTGTGGCCTAGACTGGAGAGAAGTAGAGAAAATGTCCAAGAATAGGGATGGATGGAGAGACCTTGTCTGTGGTCTAGACTGGAGAGAAGTAGAGGAAATGTCCAAGAATAGGGATGGAGGAGAGACCCTGTCTGTGGTCTAGACTGGAGAGAAGTAGAGAAAATGTCCAAGAATAGGGATGGATGGAGAGATCTTGTCTGTGGTCTAGACTGGAGAGAAGTAGAGAAAATGTCCAAGAATAGGGATGGATGGAGAGACCTTGTCTGTGGTCTAGACTGGAGAGAAGTAGAGGAAATGTCCAAGAATAGGGATGGAGGAGAGACCCTGTCTGTGGTCTAGACTGGAGAGAAGTAGAGGAAATGTCCAAGAATAGGGATGGAGGAGAGACCCTGTCTGTGGTCTAGACTGGAGAGAAGTAGAGAAAATGTCCAAGAATAGGGATGGATGGAGAGATCTTGTCTGTGGTCTAGACTGGAGAGAAGTAGAGGAAATGTCCAAGAATAGGGATGGAGGAGAGACCTTGTCTGTGGTCTAGACTGGAGAGAAGTAGAGGAAATGTCCAAGAATAGGGATGGAGGAGAGACCCTGTCTGTGGTCTAGACTGGAGAGAAGTAGAGAAAATGTCCAAGAATAGGGATGGATGGAGAGATCTTGTCTGTGGTCTAGACTGGAGAGAAGTAGAGGAAATGTCCAAGAATAGGGATGGATGGAGAGACCTTGTCTGTGGCCTAGACTGGAGAGAAGTAGAGAAAATGTCCAAGAAATGGGATGGATGGAGAGACCTTGTCTGTGGTCTAGACTGGAGAGAAGTAGAGAAAATGTCCAAGAATAGGGATGGATGGAGAGACCTTGTCTGTGGTCTAGACTGGAGAGAAGTAGAGAAAATGTCCAAGAATAGGTATGGATGGAGAGACCTTGTCTGTGGTCTAGACTGGAGAGAAGTAGAGAAAATGTCCAAGAATAGGGATGGATGGAGAGACCTTGTCTGTGGTCTAGACTGGAGAGAAGTAGAGAAAATGTCCAAGAATAGGTATGGATGGAGAGACCTTGTCTGTGGCCTAGACTGGAGAGAAGTAGAGAAAATGTACAAGAATAGGGATGGATGGAGAGACCTTGTCTGTGACCTAGACTGGAGAGAAGTAGAGGAAATGTGCAAAAATAGGGATGGAGGAGAGACCCTGTCTGTGGTCTAGACTGGAGAGAAGTAGAGAAAATGTTCAAGAATAGGTATGGATGGAGAGACCTTGTCTGTGGTCTAGACTGGAGAGAAGTAGAGAAAATGTCCAAGAATAGGTATGGATGGAGAGACCTTGTCTGTGGCCTAGACTGGAGAGAAGTAGAGAAAATGTACAAGAATAGGGATGGATGGAGAGACCTTGTCTGTGACCTAGACTGGAGAGAAGTAGAGGAAATGTGCAAAAATAGGGATGGATGGAGAGACCCTGTTTGTGGTCTAGACTGGAGAGAAGTAGAGGAAATGTGCAAGAATAGGGATGGATGGAGAGACCTTGTCTGTGGCCTAGACTGGAGAGAAGTAGAGAAAATGTCCAAGAATAGGGATGGATGGAGAGATCTTGTCTGTGGTCTAGACTGGAGAGAAGTAGAGAAAATGTCCAAGAATAGGGATGGAGAGTCCTTGTGTGGGGTCTAGACTGGAGAGAAGTAGAGAAAATGCCCAAGAATAGGGATGGATGGAGAGGCCTTGTGTGGGGTCTAGACTGGAGAGAGGTAGAGAAAATGTCCAAGAATAGGGATGGATGGAGAGTCCTTGTGTGGGGTCTATGCTTCTATAAAGGATCTAAAGGTTTTCAATGAATGGAAAAAATTACGTAGCGCTACACCTTAATCACATTTTGTTGCTGTGCGGTTATTATACATTATGTTTTACGTTTTCTAGAGCAGTTTTACTAAATGTACATTATGTTTTACACGTTCTAGGGCAGTCTTCTCACATTTAAATTATGTTTTGCTAATTCTGCAGCAAATTTCTAAAGTATACCGCAGTGACCTCGACTTCTTTGTTTATTCACAACTGTAGTTGTGCTAGTCCTGTATACCACGTATGGTGTCACACTGGAATGCTATTGATTCCGCCATGGAGGATATTATTTCCGAACAAACAAAAGGCTGATCATGGGTATGGATTGATTTGTCACTGATGGGTCCAGCTTTAGCACAAATGAAATGTTAGATGTTGATGTGGTTTTGTTGATACGCGTGGCCAGCGATTAGGATAACAAAGGCGAGTGACACGATCAAGGCTGATAATAACCCAGCTGTGAGATAAGGGGAGACGACTTGGGGAAACACGGCGGATAGTAAACATTTGGATAAGGCTCATCATCATCACTGAGAGCCGTCTCCGCATCGACGGTTGGCTACCATGGAGCGCCATTCTGCTCTGTCTCTTGCTTTGATGGTGCAGGTTGTCATAGGCTGATTTGTCTTTTGATGTTACTCGTCCATGTTAGTCTTGGTCTGCCTGTGCCTCATTTACCTTGTATTTCCCCCTCCTCCTCCCCCCCCCCCAGGATTACTTTTACTAGACTGTTGTGTCCTTTAACATGACCCAAAAATCGCATTTGTCATGTTTGAATTGTGTTTAGTAGTTCTCTTTTCATTTTTAGTTGCTTTAAAACTTTATCGTTTGTTTTCTTTTCTTTCCATCCAATTCTACCTATTCTTCTATATATGCACATTTCAAAGGTTTAATTCTCTGTTCTGTTTTCTTGTCTAATGTCCATGTTTCTGCACCATACAGGAATATTGAGAAGATATAACATTTTGCTATTCTTAGTTTTAGCCCTGGTGTTATTTGTTTTGATGTTACTATATTTTTCATTAAAATTACTTTTTGCCATTCCTATTCTTTTGTTTATTTCAGTTGTACATTTTCCATCACTGGTTATAGTATGTCCAAGGTAGTTATAGTTCTGAACTGTCTCCAGGTCTATTCCTTCAACTTTGATATTTAATTGTAGGTTTTGAGAATTTTCTTTGTTTATGACCAAAGTTTTAGTCTTTTTGATATTTATATCTAGTCCATATATTTTGCTTGTCATGTTTATTACATTAAATAATTGTTGTTGATCTTTAGGATTTTCAGCTAGTAGTACAGTATCATCAGCTAGTAGTACAGTATCATCAGCTAGTAGTACAGTATCATCAGCCAGTAGTACAGTATCATCAGCTAGTAGTACAGTATCATCAGCTAGTAGTACAGCATCATCAGCTAGTAGTACAGTATCATCAGCTAGTAGTACAGTATCATCAGCTAGTAGTACAGCATCATCAGCTAGTAGTACAGTATCATCAGCTAGTAGTACAGTATCATCAGCTAGTAGTACAGTATCATCAGCTAGTAGTAGAGTATCATCAGCTAGTAGTACAGTATCATCAGCTAGTAGTACAGTATCATAAGGCTGGACTTTCGATTTGTGGAAGCCATGCTCAGTTATTGAGAGGATCAAATCATAGACATGCATCAACATGCGAAACTGCAGTAAAGCTGATTATAAAAGAGAAATAATGGAATGGGTACAGCTTTACGTAGCGATAGCTCAGTGGTTAATGAACTGGACTACACAGGAAAAGAGGTAGGGTTCGTTCCCAACCGACGGCTTCCAGGTTCACCCAGCCTTAAATGGGTACTGGATTTTTTTTCTGGGAAAGTAAAGCGACACGGGCGTAATATGGACCACATTACCTCAAAAATCATGTGCTGAAGGTCTGTAAAATTAATGGTCACTAACACCATATTCCCTATACGCCACTTGGCGGGACGGGGGTACTTAACTTTTTTTTTTACATTATGTATGTACTGATGGAACCATAATGTTAGTTTTTTGTGCGAATGTGTCATGTTTCAAACTGGATGGTGGGGGCCTCGGTAGCCTAGTTGGGAAAACCACCCGACTGGACTACCAACGATCAGACAACCCGTGTTCGATTCCCGCTGGGAGCAGTGTGAGTTGTACTCGTGGTTGGAAATAAAAATACCCCCACGGTCGACCCAGCCGTTGGCAGAAATGGGTACCAGGGTAATTACCCTGGGAAGGTGAGGAATGTCGCTTCGCATCTGAGTTTCGATGCTTGAGGCGACACTATACAGAAATCTCCGAACATTTCTGGATAAACGACCGAGCACATATGGGTGGAAACTCGCGTGCTAAGATGCCGGTTCAAGTCTCGTACTTGACCTTTACTGGATGAGACTTTTGTATTTTCTGCGGTGACCTAGAGGCACGCCATAACAACAACAAATATGGCCGACAGAAACGATCTTACGTGACAAACTATGGGGAACCGGTAACGACATCAAACACACCGTCTTGTATGGAGGTCTCGGTAAGCCTCGTTGTGAAAACCAACTGACTGGGCTACAGAAGTTCGGACAACCCGTGTTTGATTCCCGCTGGAAACTGTGTGAGTTGTACTTGTAGTTCAGCATCAGCATCGAGTGCCTTCTCCGCAACGAAGGTTGGCTACCATGGATCGCCATTCTACTCTGTTTCTTGCTTTGATGGTGCAGGCTGTTATAGATTGACTTGTCCATCTTTTGATGTTACTCGTCCATGTTAGCCTTGGTTTGTCTCTGTCTCTTGCTTTGATGGTGCAGATTGTCATAGACTGACTTGTCCATCTTTTGATGTTACTCGTCCACGTTAGTCTTGGTCTGCCTCTGCCTTGTATTTTCCCTTCCAATATTACTTTTAGTCGGCTGTTGTGTCTTTTAACATGCCCCAAAAATTTATTTGTAGTTAGGAAAAAAAAATACACCCGTGGTCGAACCAGCCGCTGGCAGAATCAGGTGGTAGTACTCTAGGAAGGGAAGGTCGATTGAAGCGACACTATCCAGAAGTCTCTGAACATTTCTGGATATGCGGCCGAGCACATATGGATGAAAACTCACGTGCTAAGACGGCAGATCCAAGTCTCGTACTTTATCTATACACCGCCTAGTTCGTTAATTGTATTTTCCCCTCCAAGATTACTTTTATAAGGCTGTTGTGTCTTTTAACATGCCTCAAAAATCTCATTTATCTTGTTTGAATTGTGTTTAGTAATTCTCTTTTCATTTTTCTGTTCTGTTTTCTTGTTTAATGTCCATGTTTCTGCACCATACAGGAATATTAAGAAGATATAACATTTTGCTATTCTCAGCTTTAAGCCCTGGTGTTATTTGTTTTGATGTTAGTATATGTTTAATCGCATTACAATTACATTTTGCCATTCCTTTTCTTTTCTTTAAGCCGGGCAAAAGCAGCTTTCCAAAATATGAGGAAGATACTATGCAATCCATTGTTGACAATAGAAACAAGAAAAAGAGTTCTTAAATGTTATGTAGAGCCAGTCTTAACATATGGATGTGAATCATGGACAATAGGACAACAGACAAGAAAATCACAGGAGGTTGTAGAAATGTGGTTTTACAGAAGAATGTGAGAATACCATGGACAGCTAAGAAGAGTAATGAAAACGTTCTGAAAGAGACCAAAGCAAAAAGAGAGCTAATTTCTAATATTAGGAAGAAGCAATAATCCTTTTTTGGCCATGTAATGAGAAGAGAACAACTGGAATATATTGTAACAACTGGGAAAATTGAGGGATGAAGAGATAGAGGGAAGTAAAGAGTAAAGATACCAGACAGCTTAAGAGAATGGCTTGGCAGAAGGTCAACAACAGAAATGATATATAACAGTGGAGATGGAAAGTTGCGGAGAGACATGATCACCTACGCCAGCAGGCATGGCACTCGATGTTGATTCTTTTGTTTATTTCAGTTTTACATTTTCCATCACTGGTTCAAATAAGTCCAAGGTAGCTGTAGTTTTGAACTGCCTTCGACACAAACAAATCATTTCTATGTTATTATTTGAGAGATGTATAGGTGACCGTAACCAACTTCAAATGTTATGACTGACTTGTACACACAAGCAAGATATGTGTCCAAATTGACAATCACGAAGATACAGACTTTCATTAATGGATGCTTACGCAGAATAAAAGGATGGAAATGGCAGGACAAAATCACTAACATAGAATTATGGAAATGTACCAGTCAAATAACAGTGGATAAAGAGATACAGCGATGACGATGGCGCTGGATAAGACACACACTGTAGAAGAAAACAGAGTATTACACAACAGGCCCTTTTTCTGGAATGCCCAAAGGAAAAAAAGAAAGAGGAAGACAAAAGAATTCTTGGAGAAGAAAGATGGAAACAGAGATGAAGATGGTGGAGAAGACAGATGGAAACAGAGATGAAGATGATGGAGAAGACAGATGGAAACAGAGATGAAGATGATGGAGAAGACAGATGGAAACAGAGATGAAGATGATGGGGATGACATGGGGTGATCTTAGAAGAATAGCAAGAAACAGAACGACTTGGAAAGTGTTTGTTGAAGACCTATGCTCCACAGGGAGCTGAAAGTGTTTGTTGAAGACCTATGCTCCACAGGGAGCTGAAAGTGTTTGTTGAAGACCTATGCTCCACAGGAGCTGAAAGTGTTTGTTGAAGACGTATGCTCCACAGGGAGCTGAAAGTGTTTGTTGAAGACCTATGCTCCACAGGGAGCTGAAAGTGTTTGTTGAAGACCTATGCTCCACAGGGAGCTGAAAGTGTTTGTTGAAGACGTATGCTCCACAGGGAGCTGAAAGTGTTTGTTGAAGACCTATGCTCCACAGGGAGCTGAAAGTGTTTGTTGAAGACCTATGCTCCACAGGGAGCTGAAAGTGTTTGTTGAAGACCTATGCTCCACAGGGAGTTGAAATTGTTTGTTGAAGACCTATGCTTCACAGGGAGCTGAAAGTGTTTGTTGAAGACCTATGCTCCACATGGAGCTGAAAGTGTTTGTTGAAGACCTATGCTCCACAGGGAGCTGAAAGTGTTTGTTGAAGACCTATGCTCCACAGGGAGCTGAAAGTGTTTGTTGAAGACCTATGCTCCACAGGGAGCTGAAAGTGTTTGTTGAAGACCTATGCTCCACAGGGAGTTGAAAGTGTTTGTTGAAGACGTATGCTCCACAGGGAGCTGAAAGTGTTTGTTGAAGACCTATGCTCCACAGGGAGCTGAAAGTGTTTGTTGAAGACCTATGCTCCACAGGGAGCTGAAAGTGTTTGTTGAAGACCTATGCTCCACATGGAGCTGAAAGTGTTTGTTGAAGACCTATGCTCCACAGGGAGCTGAAAGTGTTTGTTGAAGACCTATGCTCCACAGGGAGCTGAAAGTGTTTGTTGAAGACCTATGCTCCACAGGGAGCTGAAAGTGTTTGTTGAAGACCTATGCTCCACAGGGAGCTGAAAGTGTTTGTTGAAGACCTATGCTCCACAGGGAGTTGAAAGTGTTTGTTGAAGACGTATGCTCCACAGGGAGCTGAAAGTGTTTGTTGAAGACCTATGCTCCACAGGGAGCTGAAAGTGTTTGTTGAAGACCTATGCTCCACAGGGAGCTGAAAGTGTTTGTTGAAGACCTATGCTCCACAGGGAGCTGAAAGTGTTTGTTGAAGACCTATGCTCCACAGGGAGCTGAAAGTGTTTGTTGAAGACCTATGCTCCACAGGGAGCTGAAAGGTAGAAGAAGAAGAACATAATTATCCCGATGGCTTGTTAAGTTAAGTCAAGAACTGCGTAAATTAACTTGTGTACGAGATCTAGACGACGAGAGTCATGATATGAAATGTCGAACACAAGTGTACAATTTTCGACGTTACATATCCTCTGTTGTATTTGATTCAACGTCCAGGAATTCTCTTTTAACTCACAGACCTTCGTTTATGCCTCATTTCTCCTTCCTTCTCAATTCTCTTTTTATGTATTCTTACACGCCTCCGTCCAATTCTTCCTTCTCGTTTTCTGTCAAGGGAGGGCATGAGCTAAACACTCAGAAGAAAGCGGTAAAGCGGGCATAGGAGACGATGATCATCATGTGCCATATCGTTTGGCGTAGGCGATCATGTCCTTCACAATCTTCTATTCATAATACATCGTATCAGTTCTGATGTTGACTGTTTACCATGCCATGACACCAGTGGCGTATCCTGGGGTCTGAAAGAGAGCATGCAACTTTTAAAAAATGATAATTTTCTACTCACCCAGTTATTTGAAGTTCAGTTCTATTCTGCGGCTCTTTCTGCTAAAGTCCTCTGTTACTTTGTTATAAAAGTCATCATTGCCTTTCATCTCTACAAGAAGGTCTTTTTCAATTGACATCATTGATAGAGCAGAAAGACGACATTGCCCCTGCGAGTTCCTTATGAAATTTTTAATGCGTTTTAATGCAGAAAACGAACGTTCCACTGAAGACGACGATGCAGGAATTGTCAATATTAATTCACAAAGTTTATGAAGTTCTGCAAGACCACTGTGAAGTCCTTTGTTCAAAAGAAATCTATGAATGTCGGACACATACATTTCTTTAAAGTGTTGGGATACAAACATTGCCTTTAATTCAGATCTCAGTCTTACTATATCCAAATATTTCCCATATATTCCGTTCAGTTTGGAAAACTGCTCTTCTGGAAACTCTTTTGAAAATGTTAAAAATTTCTTACAGTCAAAAATTTCAAGAAATGACAAATCTGACAGAGAATCAAACCGGCTTTGTAACTGGCAGTTTACCGTATCATGAATTTCACAATACAGCCATCTGTACTCATCCTTTGGGATAACTGAGGATTCTCGCTTTCTTCTCTTTGTTGGAGGACCACACTTGAACTCTATTTTGGCCCAAATTGAATCAAAGCCAGTATTGCGCATTGTGAACAATTTTTCTTTTAACTCAACTATCTCTCTAGAGCAATATGTGATGTCCAGTAAATTTGACTGAAGGATATTAAATACAACATCTGTCATCGAAAAAATATCGGTGAACACAGCCAAAAGGAAATTGAATTCAAAATCTCCTAGGTTTGACAGAAATCCAACTGCTTCATTAATTGTTGCGTGATCCCAATCACCAGGTCGTTCCAAAATGCATTCAAATAAATCTATTAATTCATTATGATATTCAGAAACAGTCTGTACTAAACGACTGGAATAATTCCATCTGGTTGCCGCCAGCTTGGGAAACCGTTTTTTCACTATGGTGTCCAACAAATGTGTTCTCTTTGCTGAATGAGTAAAAAATTAAGCAAAACTGCTAAGTGACGAAAAGAATATTCTACACGCACTTATGCATGAGACAGCTTGAGACAGTACTAAATTAAGTTTGTGTGCATAGCAATGGATGAATAATGCCTGAGAAACAACTTCCCTAACTCTCGTCTGCACACCATTCAATTGGCCTGCCATTACTGCTGCACCATCATAAGTTTGTGCTACTAGTTTTTCTCTACAGTCAAATTGATCAAGACTGTCTAAAGCCAGTTTTGACAATGCTTGTGCAGATCTGTCAGAGCTAACGTCATGAAAGCCAATAAATCTTTCGTAAATATTACCATTATAAATATATCTAAAAACAACTGACAGCTGAGACAAGTTTGTTACATCAGAGGTCTCGTCAATTAGGATGGCGACAAATCTGGACGATTGAATCTGAAATTTCACTTCTGCAGTTATTACATTGTTCACACTTTGGATAAGATCGTTCTGTATTAATGGGGAAAGACCGTGAATATATTTGACGTCATGAGATGCTGATGCAATTTTTCATCAAACTCTGCTAATAAATTTAAAGCTTCAATGTAGTTCCCACGATTAGTGGAATCACTCCCCTCGCTGTGACCACGAAAAACTAATTCTTGTTTTCCTAAAAAACAAGTAACAGCAATTAACCTCTTTAGGATTTCTCGATTTTCTTTAACTGTTTCATTGTGTTTCATAATACTTTCTTTTTTCTGAAAATCCAATTGAACATCAATTCTGCTGGAGCCAAACACTTGTAACGCTATCCAAGCGTGAATATGACTTTCAGACTTTTCGTGTCTTGAAATAGCGTTATGTCAATTATTTAAATCAGAATACCCGCGTTGTCTGCTGTTCCAAGGCGAAGTGTCATTTACAAACAATATACATGGCCAGCAAAATAACTGACATAATGATTCCGAACCACAAAGCCAAACGACTTTCTTATATAAATCATTGTTAAATGAACGGACACATTTTGTTCCTTCTCGTTTCAAACTGCTTAACGCAGGAATCGGTCTGCCCTTTTTTACCAAGTCCAATTTTTCATTAAATGTTCGCGATTGAAACGGTCGCTCAAATAAATCTACAACATCATTAATAGAATCAGCCATAATAACCACAGTAAACAAATATACTAAGTTTAGTAATTAACAATAGCAATACAACATGTTTCTGTACAAACACAAAATATTAAATATCAGCTGATTAAAATCACGTTTGAAGTTTTGAATTCTGAAGGTTTGAAATCGAAACCACATGGCTGTGTAAATGTGCGTGTGTGTTGAGTAAAATCACGTGACGTGTACCAAAAATTACCAGAAATGGTTTACTAAACAAGTGTGTGTGTAGGCATTCAAGATTATAATTGCTTGCATTGTTATCATTAGTTTAACATTCAAATAAAAGTACTAGAACATAGAAATTGCACTGTTTCACACCAGTAAATAAATGTTCATCAATCAATTTATTATTTGCCAGTGCTAAATTGTTATAATAGTGATTGAATCATAAAATGTATTTTTTTTTTTTCATCGCAAGCTTACTGTGGAGACACGGATTTAATAAAACACACACAGTATATCAATGCGCTTATATGTAAAGGGACTATTTTAACGAAAGCAACTTCAAAATTGCTTCAGAGCGGGCTAGTTCAACTATCATAAAAAACGATTGGACATATACAATTGTCTTTTAACGTCAGTGTTGCCAGCACTAATTTTTGGAAAAATTCAGATTTGTGAGAAAAACATTTTAAAATATATTTTTGAGCAATGCTGCAAGGGCTAAGTTTGGATGGGGGATAGATCACTGACTGGTTTATCATTTTCGCAACTCTTGAAGGCATGCAATGCTTGCCTTGCTTATATTAAGTATACGCCACTGCATGACACCAAGCTATCAAGTATTTTCTCACTTTGTCGTCCGCGATTTCTCATTCCCTGTATTTTGCCAGTTGTAACCAAGTATTCAAACTTTCCTTTTCTACCTGAGAAATATATGGTTAGTTTCTTAGGAGATCCCTTTTTTTGTTGGCCTTTTTAGCTGCCCAGGGAACTTTTAACATTCTTCTGAGAAATCCCCTCTAATCGTCTTTTCATTTGTTTGTCTACTGTCCATGATTCGCTTCCATAGGTCAGAATTAGCTCTATATAGCACCGATGGACTCTCCTTCTCACTTCTGATAGATTTATTGCTTAAGATGTTTCTCATTTTCTGAAATGCTATACTGACCTGAGCTACTCTACTTTTTATTTCTGTGGTGCAGCTACTGCCTGATGTTATTTCTGTGTTGTTAAGCAAGAGACACAACGGCCACTATCATCAGGAAGAATAATAAACAACTAGAATACATTCGTGGGTTTCATTGATAAATTTAATGAGTTTAAAACTTGCAAAAATACAAACACATCCATACGTATAGTGATGTTTTAATTAAATAAATTTGAACAAACAAGCAAACACATCAACAACACATTAATTACTTCGTGGTAAATTCACGTCATTTTTGGCGAGTTGGCCGGTCTAACACGTGCATATCAACTGCTGTGGTAGAGAAGTGTGCAGTGACAGATATATATTTACTGCTGTGTGTGACGTGTATTTCAGCAACAATAAAAACTGTGAATGCGACTGACATATTATTTGTAATTATATGGATGAAATTACTGTGAATATGTGATGAGGTAAGTACGTAGTTAACGTCGACATATTTACTGTGAATGTGTGATTCGTGAGTACGCACAACGCACTATTTTACTGTGAAGTTGCAAAACTTAAGCGCATGTAATTAAGATAACATATCTACCGGTCTCTTGTCATTACTGACGGATATCGAGGTAAATACGACTGAATACACAGCCGTATTGGAGACGAAGTATAATTTAAAAAAAAAATGAAATGTCACCGTGTTCAAGTTGAGCACGTAAAAGCATAATTTTGCTTGAAAAGTGTTGGATGTATGCAGCAGCCTGGGTCGACTGTCAAAAAAAGGAAAGAAAATCCAAATTTGTACTTTCTTCGTGATCCTCTTTTACCCGTTAATATGTCGGGGGAGATAAAACAAATGACAGTTCTCGCCCCTTTTTGATGGCGTCAGTCACTGTCAGTCCATGTGCGTTTCTTTGTTGCTGTCTGTCGTCTGTTGTCTATCTAAATTTGTACCATCTTTAACAATATATTAACCAGTTTTATCAAATAACTTTGGTTATCCATCGCCGGTTATACGGAGCACGTACACTGTGCTGAAAGGACGACTGTTTGACAAGGTCTAATAACGGAGATTGTCTTGTAGAGACTAACAAGAGAACGGTGACTGTATGTAAACGTGACATGAAGACTGAACATAAACCCTGCAGCCTGGGAAGACATAGCTGCAGTCCGCAATCTTTGGAAACACACTCTAAAGCTGCAACTCAAACAAGAAGCAGACAGATTCATAGAATAGGAGAATACACGGAGAAAGTAAAGAAAAGATAACATTTCCTAGGGGTGCTGTGAAATCTATAGTCAACTACTACTACCTACACCCACCACCACTACTACTACTA
This sequence comes from Megaustenia siamemsis, assembly GCA_032433765.1. Classification (NCBI taxonomy): domain Eukaryota; kingdom Metazoa; phylum Mollusca; class Gastropoda; order Stylommatophora; family Ariophantidae; genus Megaustenia; species Megaustenia siamemsis. The sequence continues at coordinate 47,869,784 of JAVIAB010000159.1, forward strand.
CTACTACTACTACTACTACCCCTACTTCTCAATAACGGAGATTGTTTAGTTGAGGCTAAGAAGAGAATAATGACTGAAAGATGAAACAAGAAGTACGTCACTACATCACGTGATATTTTGAACATAATGCAAACAGCGTTCCAAAAAAAAAAAAAAAAAAAAAAAAAAAAAAATGAAGATTCTATGCAATCCATTTTTGACAATAGAAACAAGCATTCTTAAATGTTATGTAGAGCCAGTCTTAACATATGGATGTGAATCATGGACAATAGGACAACAGACAAGATAATCACTGGAGTCTGTAGAAATGTGGATTTACAGAAGAATGTTGAGAATACAATGGACAGCTAAGTAGAGAAATGAAGATGTTCTGAGAGAGGTAAAAGCAAAAAGGGAGCTAATTTCCAATATTAGGAAGAAACAATCATCATTTTTTGGCCATGTAATGAGAAGAGAACAACTGGAATATATTGTAACAACTGGGAAAATTGAGGGACGAAGAGATAGAGGGAAGCAAAGAGAGAAAATACCAGACAGCTTAAGAGAATGGCTTGGCAGAAGGTCATTAACAGAAATGATAAATAACTGCCGCGATCGAAAGTTGTGGAGAGACATGATCACCTACGCCGGCAGGCACGGCACTAGATAATGAGTATGTAGGTTGTCACAGCATATGTATATCGCTGACTGTGAGGCCATAGAGCGCAACTTGCCACTTATCACTAAACAATTGTCTATGTCGTGTGACTTCAGATCACCTACGCCGGCAGGCACGGCACTAGATAATGAGTATGTAGGTTGTCACAGCATATGTATGTCGCTGACTGTGAGGCCATAGAGCGCAACTTGCCACTTATCACTAAACAATTGTCTATGTCGTGTGGCTTCAGATCTCCTGGCAAAACGAGACCCCCACTCCCATGGTTTAGCTACAACTAAATCCTTCATCTCAGGACTATCTATTTAGATTATTATTATTATTAGATATTATTATTAGATATTATTATTATTAAATATTATTATTATTAAATATTATTATTATTAAATATTATTATTATATATTATTAGATATTATTATTAAATATTATTATTATTAGATATTATTATTAAATATTATTATTATTAGATATTATTATTAGATATTATTATTATATATTATTATTATATTAGATATTTTTATTAAATATTATTATTATTAAATATTATTATTAGATATTATTATTAAATATTATTATTATTAGATATTATTATTAGATATTATTATTAGATATTATTATTATATTAGATATTTTTATTAAATATTATTATTATTAAATATTATTATTAGATATTATTATTAAATATTATTATTATTAGATATTATTATTATTAGACATTATTATTAGATATTATTATTATTAGATATTATTATTAGATATTATTATTATTAGATATTATTATTAGATATTATTATTATTAGATATTATTATTATTAGATATTATTAAATATTATTATTATTAGATATTATTATTATTAGATATTATTATTATTAGATATTATTATTAGGTATTATTATTATTAGATATTAGATATTATTATTATTATATATTATAATATATTATTATTATTAGATATTATTATTAGATATTATTATTATTAGATATTATTATTATTAGATATTATTATTAGGTATTATTATTATTAGATATTATTATTATTAGATATTATTATTAGATATTATTATTATTAGATATTATTATTATATATTATTATTATTAGATATTATTAGATATTATTATTATTATTAGATATTATTATTATATATTATTATTATTAGATATTATTATTATTAGATATTATTATTATTAGATATTATTAGATATTATTATTATATATTATTATTATTAGATATTATTATTAGATAGTATTATTATTAGATATTATTATTATTAGATTTTATTAGATATTATTATTATTAGATATTATTATTAGATATTATTATTATTAGATATTATTATTATTATTATATATTATTATTATTAGATATTATTATTATTAGATATTATTATTAGATATTATTATTATTAGATATTATTATTAGATATTATTATTAGATATTATTATTAGATATTATTATTAGATATTATTATTATTAGATATTATTATTAGATAGTATTATTATTAGATATTATTAGATATTATTAGATATTATTATTATTAGATATTATTATTAGATATTATTAGATATTATTATTATTAGATGTTATTAATAGATATTATTATTAGATATTATTAGATATTATTATTATTAGATATTATTATTATATATTATTAGATATTATTATTATTAGATATTATTATTAGATATTATTATTATTAGATATTATTATTAGATATTATTAGATATTATTATTAGATATTATTATTATTAGATATTATCATTATTAGATATTATTATTATTAGATATTATTATTAGTAGATATTATTATTAGATATTATTATTATTAGATATTATTATATATTATTATTATTATTATTAGATATTATTATTATTATATATTATTATTATTAGATATTATTATTAGATATTATTATTATTAGATACTATTATTATTAGATATTATTATTAGATATTATTATTATTAGATATTATTAGATATTATTATTATTAGATATTATTATTATTAGATATTATTATTATTAGATATTATTATTATTAGATATTATTATTATTAGATATTATTATTAGATATTATTAGATATTATTATTATTAGATATTATTATTAGATATTATTATTAGATATTATTATTATTAGATATTATTATTATTAGATATTATTATTAGATATTATTATTATTAGATATTATTATTAGATATTATTATTCTTAGATATTATTATTAGATATTATTATTAGATATTATTATTATTAGATATTATTATTAGATATTATTATTATTATTAGATATTATTATTATTAGATATTATTATTATTAGATATTATTAGATATTATTATTATTAGATATTATTATTAGATATTATTAGATATTATTATTATTAGATATTATTATTATTAGATATTATTATTATTAGATATTATTATTAGATATTATTAGATAATATTATTATTAGATATTATTATTATTAGATATTATTATTATTAGATATTATTATTAGATATTATTATCTATGTCTATTAAAACTTTCCGTACGTTTTGCTGATTTTGGGCCAGGTACGTTACGCCACATAGTGTGTCTCTCTTAATTTAATTAGTGTGAACCGTCATCAAACCATATTCTTTATTACAAGTCTTGTATCATCTTGGTATTGGTGAAATCTAATTCCTTGTTTAATTATCTAAAAATTAATCTGTAATATGTTAGATAAATATCAATATGTGGATTAACTCTTAAAACCATGAAATACGTTGTCCCTGAAAGCTCTTCCATTGCATTGATAAAAAGCTTCCGTAAGGAAAGAGTTAATCATCAACAGCTATAATTATCTTGGCCATCGTTTCTTTCCGTCATTTTTCAGATCAGATTTATGTTAATTTTAGAATAGTTTGTGTTGCCCGATGAAAGATTTGACTGAAACATGGAAGTTTGTCCCGTCTCACTTATCGCTTTAGCTCATTAATATTATTTTATATTTATTGTACACAGGGCAAGAGATCATATGTGACAGCATCGTGAACACGTTCGACCTTTCAGACAACCAAGATGGTCATACAACTAATATTGCAAGCACAATTATAACCATCCGGCCAAGTACTTTAGACTAATACTTCCAAATAACTGTCACAACCAAGATGGTTAAACAACTAATATTGCAAGCACAATTATAACCATCCGGCCAAGTACTTTAGACTAATACTTCCAAATAACTGTCACAACCAAGATGGTTAAACAACTAATATTGCAACCACAACCATTGATACAACTATAACCATCCGGCCAAGTACTTTAGACTAATACTTCCAAATAACTGTCACAACCAAAATGGTTAAACAACTAATATTGCAACCACAACCATTGATACAACTATAACCATCCGGCCAAGCACTTTAGACTAATACTTCCAAATAACTGTTACAACCAAGATGGTTAAACAACTAATATTGCAACCACAACCATTGATACAAATTTAACCATCCGGCCAAGTACTTCAGATTAATACTTCAAAATAACCATCACAACCAACTAACCATGAGCACAACAAACAGTCAACACAAGTAATTTAGTTGACAGACTATAACCGCCACACATCAAACTGTCAACACAAGCAATTTAGTTGACAGATTATAACCGCCACACATTAAAAACTGTCAACACAACCAATTTATATGACAGATTATAAACACCACACATCAAACTGTCAACACAACCAATTTAGTTGACAGATTATAACCGCCACACATCAAACTGTCAACACAACCAATTTAGTTGACAGATTATAACCGCCACACATCAAAAACTGTCAACACAACTAATTTAGTTGACAGATTATAACCGCCACACATCAAACTGTCAACACAACTAATTTAGTTGACAGATTATAACCGCCACACATCAAACTGTCAACACAACTAATTTAGTTGACAGATTATAACCGTCACACATCAAACTGTCAACACAACTAATTTAGTTGACAGATTATAACCGCCACACATCAAACTGTCAACACAACTAATTTAGTTGACAGACTATAACCGACACACATCAAACTGTCAACACAACCAATTTAGTTGACAGATTATAACCGCCACACATCAAACTGTCAACACAACTAATTTAGTTGACAGATTATAACCGCCACACATCAAACTGTCAACACAACTAATTTAGTTGACAGACTATAACCGCCACACATCAAACTGTCAACACAACCAATTTAGTTGACAGATTATAACCGCCACACATCAAACTGTCAACACAACTAATTTAGTTGACAGATTATAACCGCCACACATCAAACTGTCAACACAACCAATTTAGTTGACAGATTATAACCATCACACATCAAACTGTCAACACAACTAATTTAGTTGACAGATTATAACCGCCACACATCAAACAACGGTCAATGAGTGCTCAGATCAACTCCCCAGCAAGACCCAAAGTTGTGGAATAATAAAATAGCCCTCACAACACCACAGAAACCATAGATTAGATTTGTGAAAAATTCCCACCATCTGTGGTGGGTATTGAACGCTTGACCTTCTCGTTCAGAGGCCGATGTCTTAACTCTAGACCATCCAGTCTGCTCTCTTGAAGTTCAACATCTTCTATTGGATGACCGAGAGTTGGCAAACAATTTGTCAAAAAAAACCAAAAAAACAATTCTGTTACTGACTGACTACGCCCTTCCCCGGTTTCTAAGTGAGATTCAATGTCTAGCACTCTCGAATCATCATAATCGAGTGCTGTCTCCACATGGAAGGTTGGCTACCATGGAGTGCCATTCCACTCTGTCTCTTGCTTTGATGGTGCAGATTGTCATAGGTTGATTGTCCATCTTTTGATGTTACTCATCCATGTTAGTCTTGGTCTGCCTCTGCATCTTTTACCTTGTATTTTCCCTTCCAATATTACTTTTAGTAGGCTGCTGTGTCTTGTAACATGGCCCGAAAATCTCATTTGTCTTGTTCTAATTGTGTTTAGTAGTTCTCTTTTCATTTTTAGTTGTTTTAAGACTTCATCGTTTGTTTTCTTTTCCTTCCATCCAATTCTACCTATTCTTCTATATATCCACATTTCAAAGGCTTCAATTTTCTGTTCTGTTTTCTTGTCTAATGTCCATGTTTCTGCACCATACAAGAATATTGAGAAGATATAACATTTTGTTATTCTTAGTTTCAGCCCTGGTGTTATTTGTTTTGATGTTAGTATGTTCTTCATGACATTAAAATTACTTTTTGCCATTCCTATTCTTTTATTTATTTCAGTTGTACATTTTCCATCACTGGTTATAGTATGTCCAAGGTAGTTGTAGCTCTGAACTGTCTCCAGGTCTATTCCTTCAACTTTGATATCCACATGTAGGTTTTCTGTATTATGATGAAAAAAATGAGAAGTCGGAGAATACCTGCCTGTATGGCAGGGGACACCTGAGCACATGACTGCCAGTGTGGTAAATAGTAAAAAGTGATATTCAAACAAAAATTGTGTCTGTCGGGACTGGCCTAAAAAGGCATACACAAAGAAATATATGAGCGTTGTCCTCACACCCTGACACATATAGTTGTAAGTGTTTCTGCAGAGTTTGTTTAGAAGCCAAAACACAACCAAAAAAAACATGTTTCATAACATAACAACATATCAAAGTCTCAACACAACAAAGTCTCAACATCTCACAACCACAATTAGAATATAAATTTACATGTAAAATAATTTAACACATCATCTTTGTAACTTTTACATTTTACACAAAACTTCCACGGTGTCCGTACGAAACATAAAGGGAACAGTGTCAGAGACATTCATGGGTGGGACCACGAAGGTCACGGAGGCGGGGCTTACCAGTCACCTAGGGCTACAGACCAAGACTGGCCAGGCCTTCCTACACCCTACAAGACTACAGTCTGTTCTAGCAAGTCAAGACTGACCAGACCTTCCTACACCCTACAAGACCACAGTCTACTCTAGCAAGTCAAGACTGACCAGGCCTACCTACACCCTACAAGACCACAGTCTACTCTAGCAAGTCAAGACTGACCAGACCTTCCTACACCCTACAAGACCACAGTCTACTCTAGCAAGTCAAGACTGACCAGACCTTCCTACACCCTACAAGACCACAGTCTACTCTAGCAAGTCAAGACTGACCAGACCTTTCTACACCATACAAGACCACAGTCTACTCTAGCAAGTCAAGACTCACCAGACCTTCCTACACCATACAAGACCACAGCCTACTCTAGCAAGTCAAGACTGACCAGATCTTCCTACACCATACAAGACTACAGTCTGCTCTAGCAAGTCAAGACTGACCAGACCTTCCTACACCATACAAGACCACAGTCTGCTCTAGCAAGTCAAGACTGACCAGATCTTCCTACACCATACAAGACTACAGTCTACTCTAGCAAGCCAAGACTGACCAGACCTTCCTACACCCTACAAGACCACAGCCTACTCTAGCAAGTCAAGACTCACCAGACCTTCCTACACCATACAAGACCACAGCCTACTCTAGCAAGTCAAGACTGACCAGATCTTCCTACACCATACAAGACCACAGTCTGCTCTAGCAAGTCAAGACTGACCAGACCTTCCTACACCATACAAGACCACAGTCTGCTCTAGCAAGTCAAGACTGACCAGACCTTCCTACACCATACAAGACCACAGTCAGCTCTAGCAAGCCAAGTTGATGAAGACCTACAGGAGGAGAACCACATCTATCAAGACACCACCCATTCACACAAAAGCGAAGTTATAACTGCGAATCAATATTGCAGATGGAGACAAAATACTGGGTTAGTGGGAGAAATGAACTCATTGCCAACCACAAATTCAAAGACACAAAATGTTTACTGTCAACGTCAGATCAGGATGTTTACTGTGACCTTGAACTTAGCATAAAAAAAATCCATGATTTCTTTATGATGTTAACCTCCCCTGATCTCTTGGGTAGTGAGATCCGATGTCTAGCCCTCTCTGGGTAGTGAGATCCGATGTCTAGTCCTCTCTGGGTAGTGAGATCCGATGTCTAGTCCTCTCTTGGGTAGTGAGATCCAATGTCTAGCCCTCTTGGATAGCGGCAATAAACAGGAGATCCAATGTGCACTCGCACAAGTTAGACAACCCTTGGCAGTTACAAACAAGTAGAGTAGACCATAAATATGGCTGCTTCCTAAACAAACTTGTCAACAATAACGTACCCAGACTGTGGATCCCAGAACGTGCTATGGAGTTCTTGCACGTGGGCCAGGGTTCTCTGAAGACATTCTCAAGGGATCAACTGGAGTACTATGGATTCACTTGGTGAACAGTGAAGATGGTCCTAACAATAACAAGAGAAAAATTGTTGAAATAGTGTGCCCAGTGCTATATACCCAACCAAACAGTCCAGTATTTCCACACGACAGTGACGGCAATTCCTCAGGTTCTCAAAGTGTCAACGAATCATTCACAGGAAGAGGTATGTTTATAGCACTCAAAAAAATTGACAAATAATCAACAATAGAAAAAAAATATGGACCAAAGCAGGATCAAACCCGTACTCAGTGGCACAGCGCCTTGCCACGAAAAGCCAAACACTAGGGAACACTGCCACTCAGCTAACTAAAAAATTAGCTTTGTAGGCAATGTCTTTCGCGCAGGTGGCATTCCCTGAATTGATTCGCTGATACTTCCTGTGAATTGATTCGCTGATTATCGCCTCGGAAGTTTCCCTCTATAATAATATTCATTTATTATTATTTGTCTCCTTACTAAAGTGTCCCCTATCGTCATGTGACAACTCAAAGGCTAGAAATCATCAAATGAGAACACCCACATTGGCTAAATATTTGTTAGTTTGTAAACAAGTTTCTACAGGAGAGTGTCTGTCCTCGTTAATATTCTTATATATCCTACCTGGGAATCAGATGTTACCAGACTTATACGATCGTAACTGACATGAGGGCTCCACTGGTGTCAACGGTTTGGGAATCATTGCCATGTGTCATGGTCATTACAGACCATTTATAAAAAAATGTATGCATACAATGCTGGCAAGTATCTTGTGGAGTACTTGGCCCTTGATGGTAATTGGAACACTCTTCTACCTCTAAAGGGCAGATAAAAGGAACTCTACAAAACATGAACTCACAGATGCTTGCAAATACCTTCTTATTCCTTTCAGCTCCCTGTGGAGAATTAGTCTTCAAACACTTTCAGCTCCCTATGGAGCATAGGTCTTTAAACACTTTCAGCTCCCTGTGGAGAATTAGTCTTCAAACACTTTCAGCTACCTGTGGAGCATAGGTCTTTAAACACTTTCAGCTCCCTGTGGAGAATTAGTCTTCAAACACTTTCAGCTACCTGTGGAGCATAGGTCTTCAAACACTTTCAGCTCCCTGTGGAGAATAGGTCTTCAAAAAGGCACTTTCAACTACCTGTAGAGAATAGGTCTTCAAACAGGCACTTTCAACTACCTGTGGAGAATAGGTCTTCAAACAGGCACTTTCAGCTACCTGTGGAGAATAGGTCTTCAAACAGGCACTTTCAACTACCTGTGGAGAATAGGTCTTCAAACAGGCACTTTCAACTACCTGTGGAGAATAGGTCTTCAAACAGGCACTTTCAGCTACCTGTAGAGAATAGGTCTTCAAACAGGCACTTTCAACTACCTGTGGAGAATAGGTCTTCAAACAGGCACTTTCAGCTACCTGTGGAGAATAGGTCTTCAAACAGGCACTTTCAGCTACCTGTAGAGAATAGGTCTTCAAACAGGCACTTTCAACTACCTGTGGAGAATAGGTCTTCAGACAGGCACTTTCAACTACCTGTGGAGAATAGGTCTTCAAACAGGCACTTTCAGCTACCTGTGGAGAATAGGTCTTCAAACAGGCACTTTCAACTACCTGTGGAGAATAGGTCTTCAAACAGGCACTTTCAACTACCTGTGGAGAATAGGTCTTCAAAGAGGCACTTTCAACTACCTGTGGAGAATAGGTCTTCAAACAGGCACTTTCAACTACCTGTAGAGAATAGGTCTTCAGACAGGCACTTTCAACTACCTGTGGAGAATAGGTCTTCAAAGAGGCACTTTCAACTACCTGTGGAGAATAGGTCTTCAAACAGGCACTTTCAACTACCTGTGGAGAATAGGTCTTCAAACAGGCACTTTCAGCTACCTGTGGAGAATAGGTCTTCAAACAGGCACTTTCAGCTACCTGTGGAGAATAGGTCTTCAAACAGGCACTTTCAGCTACCTGTGGAGAATAGGTCTTCAACAAACACTTTCAGCTCCCTGTGGAGAATAGGTCTTCAAACAGGCACTTTCAGCTACCTGTGGAGAATAGGTCTTCAAACAGGCACTTTCAACTCCCTGTGGAGCACAGGTCTTCAACAAACACTTTCAGCTCCCTGTGGAGAATAGGTCTTCAAACAGGCACTTTTAACTCCCTATGGAGCATAGGTCTTTAACAAACACTTACAGCTCCCTGTGGAGCATAGGTCTTCAACAAACACTTACAGCTCCCTATGGAGCATAGGTCTTCAACAAACACTTTTAGCTCCCTATGGAGCATAGGTCTTCAAACAGGCACTTTCAACTCCCTATGGAGCATAGGTCTTCAACAAACACTTACAGCTCCCTGTGGAGCATAGGTCTTCAACAAACACTTTTAGCTCCCTATGGAGCATAGGTCTTCAACAAACACTTTCCAAGCCATCCTATTTCTTGCTATCCTCATAAATCATTCCATGTCTTCCCCATCATTTTCATCTTTACTTCCACCTTTCTTCTTCAAATATACTTTAGTCTTCCTCTTCGTCTCCTGCCCTGGGGATATCAAAAAGAAAGGCATGTCATGTAATACTTTCAGTAGGCTTTCGTAGTGTGTATCCCATTCAGCATCATCGTCATCTGGTACTTCCATCGTAGTTTTAAGTTAGTGACCTTGTCCTGCCATCTTCATCACCTGAGAGCGGCCAAGCCCTAAAAGCGGAGTAAAAAATTATAGCGCTATTCCCTACCAGGCATATTAGTAGGAGGCGACTAAGGAGGGTTGGGCAAGGGACTGGTTATCCTGTACTGTAAATAAAAAAATAAGCCGTAAAAACTTCACAGACATATCAAATCATTATATGGCATTATTAGACAAAAGGCAAGAGCTTACTTACAGAGTTTGAACCACGTAACTCATATCTTCAGAATGTACATACAACATAAATATATGAATACATTATCGTTCGTATCATTACAATTTACATAAAATATGATTTTACATTTCATTTCATAGCAAATGTGCACAGGAACAACAGTGCGCACAACCCTAGCTTCGGTTTAAAAAAAAAAAAACAAACAAGTGTATAAGGTAAACATGCCCGCATCAGGGACAACTTTGTCAGTACAAACATCAGGAAAAACCATATGCTTTTACCATGCTGTACTTCATGCGAACCACATACAATTCTGGAAAAACTATACGCTTTCAGCATGTTGTATTTCATGCGAACCACATACAATTCTGGAAAAACTATACGCTTTCACCATGTTGTACTTCATGCGAACCACATACAATTCTGGAAAAACCATACGCTTTCACCATGTTGTACTTCATGCGAACCACATACAATTCTGGAAAAACCATACGCTTTCACCATGTTGTACTTCATGCGAACCACATACAATTCTGGAAAAACCATACGCTTTCACCATGTTGTACTTCATGCGAACCACATACAATTCTGGAAAAACTATACGCTTTCACCATGTTGTACTTCATGCGAACCACATACAATTCTGGAAAAACAATACGCTTTCACCATGTTGTACTTCATGCGAACCACATACAATTCTGGAAAAACTATACGCTTTCACCATGTTGTACTTCATGCACCCCTTTTAAGTATCAAGGGAACACATCATCATGTGTAGCATCGAATGCCACTCTACTTGTTTCTTACCTTGATATTACCAGTGTCTCAGTCTACTCCTTAGTATTGTCAGTTCATTTTAAAACTTCCCTACTTTTGTTTCTTTTTCCCAGGACTTTTCCTATTATCACAACTTTCAGTGTGTTGCTCTCAGCTGTTTGTTGTCATCTCTAAGTGACATTTAGTTCTAATCTTGGAAATTTAGCACCTTTTGTCAATAAAGAAGTCTTGAACCTAGTACATGCCCCTCATTCTTCAAATTGATATTTGATGGGAGTGGTTCCAACTTGTGACACCAGACACAAAACATCACATTTGTAGCTCAAGTCAATATTGATGTCTCAGTGATATTTGATGGGAGTGGTTCCAACTTGTGACACCAGACACAAAACATCACATTTGTAGCTAAAGTCAATATTGATGTGTCAGTGATATTTGATGGGAGTGGTTCCAACTTGTGACACCAGACACAAAACATCACATTTGTAGCTCAAGTCAATATTGATGTCTCAGTGATATTTGATGGGAGTGGTTCCAACTTGTGACACCAGACACAAAACATCACATTTGTTGCTAAAGTCAATATTGATGTGTCAGTGATATTTGATGGGAGTGGTTCCAACTTGTGACACCAGCCACAAAACATCACATTTGTAGCTAAAGTCAATATTGATGTGTCAGTGATATTTGATGGGAGTGGTTCCAACTTGTGACACCAGACACAAAACATCACATTTGTAGCTAAAGTCAATATTGATGTGTCAGTGATATTTGATGGGAGTGGTTCCAACTTGTGACACCAGACACAAAACATCACATTTGTAGCTCAAGTCAATATTGATGTGTCAGTGATATTTGATGGGAGTGGTTCCAACTTGTGACACCAGACACAAAACATCATATTTGTAGCTCAAGTCAATATTGATGTGTCAGTGATATTTGATGGGAGTGGTTCCAACTTGTGACACCAGACACAAAACATCACATTTGTAGCTCAAGTCAATATTGATGTGTCAGTGATATTTGAGTAGTTCATGCTTGTAACAACAAGATTGACAAATCTGAGAGTTTCAGGAGCTGCAATATTCAATGTTTCACCACAAAAGTTGTGACATTTGAAGATACAGCTTCTTATAATCACTTGGAATGTAGACAAGAAGATGTTTGTGTGTTTTATCTTCATGGGAAGTCAAGCAAATCTACTAAAGTAGCACTGACAAACAACTGTAAAATGCCATTTTATGTACCCAAAGTATCATATATATCTTGCCCACGTTGTATTCACTCATTTTTTCCTTAATTTTCATAACTGTATTTGTTTATTTTTATCGCCATCGACATAACATTTTCATAACTGTATTTGTTTATTTTTATCACCATCGACATAACATTTTCACAACTGTATTTGTTTATTTTTATCGCCATCGACATAACATTTTCAGAATTTTATTTGTTTATTTTTATCGCCATCGAAAAACATTTTCAGAATGTTATTTGTTTATTTTTATCGCCATCGACATAACATTTTCAAAACTTTATTCTTTATTTTCATCGTCACCAGCATAACATTTTCCATTTCCTCTGTAAATAGTTGTAGAGCTTCTCTCCCTTTGTTCCTAGCCTAAAGTCTGGATATGTCATTCACGTACACTTTATGTTGTGCAACGTTCTTTTTGTAGAATCTCATAAAACTGCCAGTTCCCCTCATAACCAGTGGTATACTCAAACCTCTCTCATAAAACTCTGCCAGTTCCCCTCATAACCAGTGGTATACTCAAACCTCTCTCATAAAACTGCCAGTTCCCCTCATAACCAGTGGTATACTCAAACCTCTCTCATAAAACTGCCAGTTCCCCTCATAACCAGTGGTATACTCAAACCTCTCTCATAAAACTGCCAGTTCCCCTCATAACCATGGTATACTCAAACCTCTCTCATAAAACCACATGTTCCCCTCACAACCAGTGGTATACTCAAACCTCTCTCATAAAACCATATGTTCCTCTCATAACCAGTGGTATACTCAAACCTCTCTCATAAAACCACATGTTCCCCTCATAACCAGTGGTATACTCAAACCTCTCTCATAAAACCATATGTTCCCCTCATAACCAGTGGTATACATCTCAAACCTCTCTCATAAAACCACATGTTCCCCTCATAACCAGTGGTATACTCAAGCCTCTCTCATAAAACCATGTTCCCCTCATAACCAGTGGTATACATCTCAAACCTCTCTCATAAAACCACATGTTCCCCTCATAACCAGTGGTATACTCAAACCTCTCTCATAAAACCACATGTTCCCCTCATAACCAGTGGTATACATCTCAAACCTCTCTCATAAAACCACATGTTCCCCTCATAACCAGTGGTATACATCTCAAACCTCTCTCATAAAACCACATGTTCCCCTCATAACCAGTGGTATACATCTCAAACCTCTCTCATAAAACCACATGTTCCCCTCATAACCAGTGGTATACATCTCAAACCTCTCTCATAACCAGTGGTAAACATCTCAAACCTCTCTCATAAAACCACATGTTCCCCTCATAACCAGTGGTATACATCTCAAACCTCTCTCATAAAACCACATGTTCCCCTCATAACCAGTGGTATACATCTCAAACCTCTCTCATAAAACCACATGTTCCCCTTATAACCAGTGGTATACATCTCAAACCTCTCTCATAACCAGTGGTAAACATCTCAAACCTCTCTCATAAAACCACATGTTCCCCTCATAACCAGTGGTATACATCTCAAACCTCTCTCATAAAACCACATATTCCCCTCATAACCAGTGGTATACATCTCAAACCTCTCTCATAAAACCACATGTTCCCCTCATAACCAGTGGTATATTTCTGACCTCTAATAAACAAAAAAAAAAAAAGAGAAGTGTACTGTCACTTCCTGTCTGGGACACATCGTTTAGGGAACTATTGCCAGTGCCCTATTTCCAGATGCATTGTCTCCCCTGACACACAAACATCATCTCATACTCACTCACACAACCACGTAGACCTCTAAAAACAACAACAATGATCTCCCTTTCATATGTGGTACATCAAATGTTATTCTGGGTGGCAATAGGTGGTTTTGAGGTAAGATGTCGGCCTCTGGACATGAGGCTAGCGGATTCGGTTCCCACCACAAGTAGTAGAAATATTTAAAAAGAAAATATTGAATTCATAATTTCCTCTTGGCTTTATCCTCCCCCCCAATATCTGGGTAGTGAAATCCGATGTCTAGCCCTCTCTGGGTAGTGAGATCCGATGTCTAGCCCTCTCTGGGTAGTGAGATCCGATGTCTAGCCCTCTCTGGGTAGTGAGATCCGATGTCTAGCCCTCTCTGGGTAGTGAGATCCAATGTCTAGCCCTATCTGGGTAGTGAGATCCGATGTCTAGCCCTCTCTGGGTAGTGAGATCCGATGTCTAGCCCTCTCTGGGTAGTGAGATCCGATGTCTAGCCCTCTCGGGTAACGGTGATATCCAGGAGGTACCATGTGTGTTCTGTAACCGGTAAAGAGCTCTTGGCAGTTGAAAATCATAAAAGAATATGCCAAATTGGCCAATCCATGGACAAAATTTAGAGGAAAAAAAATCTACCTGTACCCCAAAGTTAAAGAGATAAATATGAGAATATCTGCCTGCATGGTTTGGGACACCTAAGCACGTGGTTGACAGTGTTTAAAAATAGGAAAGAGCGATATTCTCGCAAAATTTCATCCCCTTGGGACATTGGTAGAGATATAAAACTGGCATACGCAGGCACCAAAAAAAAAACACGCCAGTATTCTATTACCAGATGCCCAAATGACACACGTAGTCTTATCATCTCATACTCCCACCCACATCAAGTTCCCTTTCTCTTCTTTGCGTTCATCCATTAAGTGAGCATGGATGCATTGTTATGGTTAGTTGAAGGCCCCGGCATCACTGCAAACGAATTAAAATCCAAAATTGCTCAACCGCCCTTCCAGTGGAATCATCTGAATTAAAACTCATCTCATTGAAGGATCCGAACAACAAATAGTGGTAGATGCAGTCCCTATTACAGCAGCTACAGCACACGCCAAAAGACATAAGGCCAAGTGGTACAAAAAGTGAACGCAGCTGAACTATCCATCATACGATATCATCATTCAGGGTAAGCAATTGGAATATTGAAACAGGACCCGGATGAAAAGGCTGAATTCTTTTCAGCCCAATGCATCCATCTTCGGCTTGGATGAGTAGATTTGTTTACCAATCTTTGCCCAAACAGTGGCCATTTTTGGTCCACTCCTTTTGACTTTTAACTGCTATGGGTTCTTTAACATGCGCAAGTGGACACGGGACCTCATGTTCATCGCCGTTTTCTGAGAGGGCTAGACATCGGGTCTCACTACCCAGAGAGGGCTAGACATTGGATATCACTACCCAGAGAGGGCTAGACATCGGGTCTCACTACCCAGAGAGATCTAGACATCAGGTCTCACTACCAAGAGAGGGCTAGACATGGGACATCACTACCCAGAGAGGACTTGGACATCGGATCTCACTACCCAGAGAGGGCTAGACATTGGATCTCACTACCCAGAGAGGTCTAGACATCGGGCATCACTACCCAGAGAGGACTAGACATCGGGCATCACTACCCAGAGAGGGCTAGACATTGGATCTCACTACCCAGAGAGGTCTAGACATCGGGCATCACTACCCAGAGAGGACTAGACATCGGGCATCACTACCCAGAGAGGACTTGGACATCGGATCTCACTACCCAGAGAGGGCTAGACATCGGGTCTCACTACCCAGAGAGGTCTAGACATCGGGCATCACTACCCAGAGAGGACTAGACATCGGGCATCACTACCCAGAGAGGTCTAGACATCGGGCATCACTACCAAGAGAGGGCTAGACATGGGACATCACTACCCAGAGAGGACTTGGACATCGGATCTCACTACCCAGAGAGGGCTAGACATTGGATCTCACTACCCAGAGAGGTCTAGACATCGGGCATCACTACCCAGAGAGGACTAGACATCGGGCATCACTACCCAGAGAGGGCTAGACATTGGATCTCACTACCCAGAGAGGTCTAGACATCGGGCATCACTACCCAGAGAGGACTAGACATCGGGCATCACTACCCAGAGAGGACTTGGACATCGGATCTCACTACCCAGAGACCAGGGAAGGGTAAAGCCACGAAGAAACTACGGGTTCGATTTCTGAAAAATTCCCACCACCTGTACTGGGGATCGAACCTAGAACCTTCTTGTCCAGAGGTCAACATCTTACTTCTAGACCACACAGTCCACAAAATCAATTTCTTAAGTCAGAAGTCATGAGTCTGTATCGTCAAATAATAAATGATCTATCTCTCTCTCTCGGATTACATACCGTACATTAAATTTTGCTCTCGTACAACCATAAAGATAATACGTCTCAAGTGTAATCTATCCATCAACATAATTTACGTACAACAGCCCACGACGATATGCTACCTCTGAATGAGACTCATAATTTCCTTGTTTGTTGTCTGAAGATCATCAAGTAATCGGCCGCCTCCCGAAGGAGTTGAGCTGGTGAATGTTTTCAAATTCTGACCGTGGGTCTGCATCTGTGTCAACAGCTCCCGTGCCTGGAACTTGGCGTGCGGCGGGAGAGCATCGATGTAGCGGGTGCACAGGCTGTAGAAGACCAGCACTTCCTCAGACAGCACCATGAAGTTTGTGCTAGATTTGTTCCCGGCCTGTGCCAGCTTGTCAATGCAGGCTTTTAGTTTATCCGAAGCAGACTTTATAGAATCAAAGTTGACAGGATCTGTGGAATTAAACTGGGTATTATCTATATCCGTGCCCGTTAAGGACTGATGACGTGAATCGGTAATATAAGTTCCACTTACAGATGATAAATCATGTTCGAGAACACTTGCTGGAGCACATGGTAATAATTTGACACCTACTGACCTATAAGCCACACTTTCAACCCTGCCAGGTTGGATAGTCTCTTGGGTGCCAGGTAAATTTTGGGTTTCCAAGTCAACCCTGTCTAGATTTGGTTCTTGTTGTAATGTCAAAGTTGATTGATGCTTTTGGTCAGAATTTGAATTAATATTGAAGGTCGGTTTAGTGTATATTTGAATGAGCTAATGTTAGTGGCACCATTAAAACTCTGGGAGCTGTCTTCACTTCGAGACTTGAGACTAATCATCCAGTTTGAAGGTCTGTAAGATTCATCGTTGTTCAGATTAGATGAATCCGTGTTGTTTGGTGGAACCGTGGCCAGTGGAGTTCGAATCTGAACTGTGGATTGGTCTTGGAGAGTCATGCCTTCCACGTACTGACGAGAAAATCGAGGCTTGGTTTAGGTCTCATGTCTGATGGATCCGTTGGGAAATGTGTCATATTGTGGGGGCGGAGTGTGGTGGAGGAGGTTGTAGAGGAGAGGGGTCTGATGTGAATGGTAGTGGGTCTGTATCAGATCTCTGGACGGACTGTGGGTGATGGCTGGATGTAGTGGACGTGGCAATCTGCTCTGATGATGAGTGGAGCTCTGAAGATTTCTGGGGAAAGTCTGTCTTGTGTCGATGGAGCAGACCAGACAGCTGGGATTTCAGATTACTGGACGTGGTAGCTTGCGGACAGATCAACTGATGAGAATTTGGGGCAGTCATAAAGTCGCCGAGTCCATGCTGGGACTGCGACTTCACAAAGGCTGATGGTTTTAAGTTAGGCTCCGGCTTAATTCCTGGATCAGAATCCTCGCTGATGACCTCATCTTTATGCCTAATTCCTAAAGCTGGACACGAGGTTAAACTTAAACCATCTATTCCCGATTCTCGATCATCCAGAGAGTGCATCTCCCTTCGACTCTCATTCTCCCTCTCCATAGACTCTAAGTACGCTCCGATCCTCACGCCCTTTGGTATCGTCCCGTATCTATTAATAGCCTTGGTGACATTTGTCACATCTAGCTTCCCTACCCGGGGTACATCCAGTTCATCTTCGTCTACAGATGGGGGCATTTCCGCTGGATGTTCTGGAAGCTTCTTGCGAGGCATCAATGCAACTTTCTGGGTAGGAAGCTGCCCTTTCTTCGGAAACTGACCGGAATCTTTGCTATAATCGGGTCTTTCCCCAGGCCGTGGGCCAAGACTCCTAGTGCTGCTTCGTTCTGGAGCATTTTTGTCAAAATTTCGAGCGCTGGACTCCGAGATCAGATATTTGGATCTGTCGATTTGAGCTGCCTTTAAGTTATCCACCGAAGCTTTGCTGATCTTGTCTTCTCGATGGAATGTTGGAGAAGCTGTCTGAGCTTCTTGTCCTTTCAACACTGACGGAGCTGAAGAACTGTGATGGGAATAAGTGAAACCACGTCCAAAAGATGACGGTTCTCGCTGCTGGAACTCCACATCAAAGAACTCATCTCCCCGACTTTTGACGAAGTGTCCATTTTTGTTTTCTGAAGTCGGATGCGACTTTTCAACTCTTGGTCTATGTTCCCTCCCCCTGGGTCGGTGGCGACCTCCTTAACAGATGTTGTTCTCCGAGGTGGCATCGGGGCGAGTTGTTTTCGTGATGACTTCCGTCCAAGAGCATCCGTCACCTGATGAAGAGTTGCATCTGTGTCTTCAAGAATTGATAGGCCTCGTCTTTCAGTGGGAGGTGTCGGACCTGACAATGGATGCAATCAACATGATTATAACGAAAAATATTGTTGTTGATGGCAAATTTATAACAAAACTACATGTAGACTGTAGATTTATAACAAAACTACATGTAGACTGTAAATTTATAACAAAACTACATGTAGACTGTAAATTTATAACAAAACTACCTTAAGACTCAAAAGGACAGCTTAAAGAAGTATTTGAAATAAGTACAGGAGTACGGCAAGGATGCCTCCTGTCTCCATTTCTCTTTCTACTGGCCATAGATTGGATTATGAAAATAACTCAAAACAACAGAAATGGAATCCAGTGGTCACTGACCAAACAACTTGATGATTTAGACTTTGCTGATGACATAGCTCTCCTATCAAACAGCCATCAACAGATGCAGGATAAAATGATTATATTAGATGAGAGATCACAACAGCTAGGACTAAAGATTAATAGAGATAAGACCAACATTATGAGAATTAATACAGTTGGTAATAACCAAATAAAACTAGGAGAAATACCTCTACTAGATGTACACTCTTACATATATCTGGGCAGTAATATAGATAAAGAGGGAGGAACAGAAAATGATACCAAAATAAGGATATCAAAAGTAAGTGGAGCTATCATTGCAATGGGAAATATATGGAAGTCCAAAGAAATCAGGTTAAATACAAAAATAAAAATTTTCAACTCAAATGTTAAGTCGGTCCTATTATATGGCTGTGAAACATGGAGAACAATAAAAATGACAATCATGAAGATACAAATTATCTTGGAAACAGCAGATAAATAAGGCAACCCAAAAAGCAAGGAGAAAGTTGGCTATTCTAAGAAAGCTGTGTGGAACTATGTGGGGTGCGAGTGGGAAAATACTCAGTAAAGTTTACCAACAGAGTATACGCCCACATTTAGAATATGGATCATCTGCATGGTGCTCAGCATCAAACACCACACTGCAAGAACTGGATAAAGTACAAAACCAGGCACTTAGGGTCATCACAGGAGCAATGAAATCAACACCAATTTTGGAGATGGAGAAATTGTGGAGGATACCAGCACTGAGAGAACGGAGAGACACAAAGGTGCTGATACAGGCAGAAAAATTTGCATGCATGCCGAGACATCCAATGAAGGACCGATTCCAAAATCTTGCATTGGGGCGACTTAAGAGAAGCAGTTTTATCCACCAAGCCAAGCGTATTTGTAGACAAACAGACATGCCAAGAGTTGTTAACCCCTTACTGCCCACACCAGAACAGACTCCCTGAACAGAGGAATCCGGATTGTCAATACAAATACGGACAGAAGTGAAAGGAATAGTTGACAAAGAAGAACAGATTAGTCTACAGCGAAAAACAATAACTCTCAGTTTCCTGGATGAAGAATACCCACAAGACCTATGGATTCGTGTGTACACAGATGGATCAGCACAGAATGCAGTAAAGAATGGGGGAGCAGGTGCATATATATAGTACCCAAATAACACTAGGGATATAAATAAAATAGCAACAGGGAAATATTGTCACAATTATGATGCAGAAATACAAGCAATAAAGTTGGCAAAAGAAAAACTGCTGAACAGTAATCTTAGTCCACAGCCTGTAGTGTTTTTGACAGATGCAAGATCAGTACTCCAGGCACTACAATCCAGAAAATTACCACATCTGCAGACCTTATTGACAGAACTCTGCAAGCACCCCAAGGTTGCCCTGCAGTGGATCCCATCTCACTGTGGAATACCAGGAAATGAGAAAGCAGATCAGTTGGCAAAGGAAGGTTCAACAGGCACACAACTAGATACACTGGTTACATACCATCATAAGAAACAGATAATCAAATCAATCAGAGGACCACAAGCCCCAAATCAGGATGCCTTTCATAATATGAATAGATATGAACAAGTTATCATTATACGCCTCAGAACAGGACACAATCGACTCCACAGTCACATGTATACAAAATTCAAGATCGGCACCTCAACTACTTGTACATGTTGACAGGCACCCCAGACTGCTGAACACATACTTCAAGACTGTACTGAATATAGTAGACTGAGGAAAATCCATTGGTCCATAGATACAACACTACAGACACAACTATATGGGCCACTGCAAGAATTACAAAAGACAGTAAAATTTATACAGGAAACTTATTGCAGATATAGACAATACTGCAGGCGAACGAAAGATATATAGATAGATAGATGAAGATACAGACCCTCATTAATGGATGCTTGCATAGAATAAAAGGATGGAAATGGCAGAACAAAATCACGAACGTAGAATTATCCCATTAACCAGAAATAAATCATAAACAGACAACACTACGTACCAGCACTATTCCATTAACCATAAACAGACAACACTACGTACCAGGTAAGGGGTTAAGGCAAAGAAATGCAAATGAATGCATAAAAATGCGAAGCTGCAGTAAAGCTGAATATAAAGGAAAATTGAAAAAAAAATAGAAAAAATGGTATGGTAAAAGCTTTACGTGGTGAGTAGACGACACAGATTTGAACGACGTTTCGGCTTAAAGAAAGGAAAACTACTTCCCTGTTTCGTGGACCCTGATCAGAATGGAAAAGAAATTGAGCCACGGGTCTGGCTGTAATTATACCCTCTGGTCAGGGGTGAAGGGTTCTAAAAATACATGAGTGGGGGGAACGCTGTCTAGGTAACGTCGACTGCTAAGACACCGACAATGTCTGAATGTAAGCAAGCAAGCACATACATGCATATACATATATATATACCAATACCATACATATGAACACATACATGCATGTGCACATCCATATGGGGACAATCATATGTGTAGAAATGTGCGTATAACACCCAACTAACCAGAGGAGTTCACACCGGGGTCTGTGTGCAAACTCGAAGGAGAAGGAATAGAATAGCAGGTGCTCAAAAGGCAGAAAGAGTGAGAAGTCTGAGAGTGGGGTGCAAAAAAACATATGAGGGGTACGTAGCACAGAGAGAAGGGGTATAGGAGAACACCAAAGTGTCTCAATGGGGACTAGTGGAGGAGAACTATGAATAGCATGGCATAGTAGATAGACTAAAGGGCCAAAACATGGGTGGTAGAGAGGGCTATGTAAGAGGGAAGGAGTAGCCGAAAGGAAACTATGTGTATGAGTGTGATACATTCATGCCTCGTGGGGTCAGCGAACCATACCTGACTATGAGGCGATTCTCCAAAGCAAATCGGCTGCGGTCGCCAGAGTGACAAAGGACAATACCAGTGATACGGATGTCATCTTTACCCTTGTGATCAGGGGAGTTGAAATGGGAAGACACTGGAGTGCCAGTATTCTGTTGAACATCTCGTAGATGTTCACAAAATCTTTCCGCTAATCGTCTACCAGACTCGCCAATGTAAGTCATGTGGCATCATTGGCATAAATGATGTTACGGGACACACATGTGAAGCCATGCTTGATCTCGAACTGTCCATTAGGGAAAAAGACCGAGTCAGTAGGGAGCACATAGGCACAGGTGATACAGTTCCGACCACAAGGGGCCATCCCGAAGTGTAGAGGTTCGGAGCGAGGGAGATGGCTCCTAACCAGAATGTCTCCCAAATTCCTGTCACGCTTGAAGGCGATCATCGGGGAGACGGGTAGTGGGATCAGAGAGGAGAATGGAACGGTAGCGGTTGAGTATCCTCACAGCAGCTAAGTTGTGAGGATGATAGGTGAGGGTGAGTATAGTTTTCTCAAAGGGGGAGCGGTTAGAAGGAGCGAGTGCCTCAGGACGGGAGATGAGGAGTACCTGCTTGAGGGCAGACTGGAGGATCGAGTCTGGATAAAGCCGGCGGCTGAAGAAACCTAACATAAGGTACACTACACACCAGCACTATTCCATTAATCATACTCAGACAACACTACGTACCAGCACTATTCCATTAACCATAATCAGACAACACTACGTACCAGCGCTATTCCATTAACCATAATCAGAGAACACTACGTACCAGCACTATTCCATTAACCATAATCAGACAACACTACGTACCAGCACTATTCCATTAACCATAAACAGACAACACTACGTACCAGCACTATTTCGCCCATCACTGAGAAACTCCGTGGTCTCCTGGCCACGACCCTTCTTTGACGGAAGAACTGGTGGCTTCCTCTCAGTTTTCTCAAGCTCCTTTTCCACTTCTGCAGAAGAGAAAGCCACCTCGTGCTAGCCACCATTAAAGAGAATGATTGAAACTCTTCCAATTTTAATAAGATTCATAAATATATTATATCCAACATAAAAAAAAAAAAAATGGATTAACAAATGAATAGATAACAATAATACAACTATTTTGATCCTTCCAGTGCTGCTTGACTTCACACACACCTAGAGGACCTTGGTAGCCTAGTTGGGAATCCACCAAACTGGGCTATTGAGTTGTTTGCTCTCATTGAGTATAAGACACTGTTCACAATAGCTAATTTTCCGTCCGTCCGTCCCTCCCTCCATCCATCCATCCATCCATCCATCTATCTATCTTTCTACCTACCTACCTACCCACCCACCCACCCACCCACCCACCCACCCTCCCTCCCTCCCATCCATCCATCCATCCATCCATCCATCCATCCATCCATCCATCCATCCATCATCCATCCATCCATCCATCCATCCATCCATCCATCCATCATCCATCCATCCATCCATCCATCCATCCATCCATCCATCCATCCATCCATCCATCCATCCATCCATCCATCCATCCATCCATCCATCCATCATCCATCCATCCATCCATCCATCCATCCATCCATCCATCCATCCATCCATCCATCCATCCATCCATCCATCCATCCATCCATCCATCCATCCATCCATCCATCCATCCATCCATCCATCCATCCATCCATCCATCCATCCATCCATCCATCCATCCATCCATCCATCCATCCATCCATCCATCCATCCATCCATCCATCCATCCATCCATCCATCCATCCATCCATCCATCCATCCATCCATCCATCCATCCATCCATCCATCCATCCATCCATCCATCCATCCATCCATCCATCCATCCATCCATCCATCCATCCATCCATCCATCCATCCATCCATCCATCCATCCATCCATCCATCCATCCATCCATCCATCCATCCATCATCCATCCATCCATCCATCCATCCATCCATCCATCCATCCATCCATCCATCCATCCATCCATCCATCCATCCATCCATCCATCCATCCATCCATCCATCCATCCATCCATCCATCCATCCATCCATCCATCCATCCATCCATCCATCCATCCATCCATCCATCCATCCATCCATCCATCCATCCATCCATCCATCCATCCATCCATCCATCCATCCATCCATCCATCCATCCATCCATCCATCCATCCATCCATCCATCCATCCATCCATCCATCCATCCATCCATCCATCCATCCATCCATCCATCCATCATCCATCCATCCATCCATCCATCCATCCATCCATCCATCCATCCATCCATCCATCCATCCATCCATCCATCCATCCATCCATCCATCCATCCATCCATCCATCCATCCATCCATCCATCCATCCATCCATCCATCCATCCATCCATCCATCCATCCATCCATCCATCCATCCATCCATCCATCCATCCATCCATCCATCCATCCATCCATCCATCCATCCATCCATCCATCCATCCATCCATCCATCCATCCATCCATCCATCCATCCATCCATCCATCCATCCATCCATCCATCCATCCATCCATCCATCCATCCATCCATCCATCCATCCATCCATCCATCCATCCATCCATCCATCCATCCATCCATCCATCCATCCATCCATCCATCCATCCATCCATCCATCCATCCATCCATCCATCCATCCATCCATCCATCCATCCATCCATCCATCCATCCATCCATCCATCCATCCATCCATCCATCCATCCATCCATCTATCTATCTATCTATCTTTCGTTCGCTCGAAGTATTGTCTATATCAGCAATGTCGTTTCCTGCATGAATTTTACTGTCTTTTGTAATTCTTGCAGTGGCCCATATAGTTTTGTCTTTAGTTAACTGAGTAGCAGTGTTCCTTAGCGTTCGGTTCCTTGTGGCAAGGCGCTGTGCCATGGAGTATGGGTTGGTCCTGCTTCGGACCATATATTGTTCTTTGTTATTCTGTTGTTTATTTGCCATTTTTTTTCTGAATGCTGTAATACATACCTCTTCCTCCTATGATTTCCTGAATTATCGCCTCGGAAGTTTCCCTCTAGAATATTTATTTATTATTATTTGTCTCCAGTATTGAGTTATTTGCGGGTCATCATCATTGCACTCCGAACATGTCCATAGGTGCTCAGATCCCCTCCTCAGCAATTCCCTCAGTGTCCAGCGACTGATGACTCCAGTTCTGTGTTGGTTGATAAATCTTCTTACACGGCCACTAAGTTTCTCGTTTCTGACTGTCCCCATTTTAACTCCCATCTCTTTCATCCGAAGGAGTGACATGAACTCATGGTTGTTGAAGTTCTGTGCCCTTCCCACATCTCGGAGGGCATTGATGATGTCCGCCCGATCCATTGGCTGACCGTCCTCAACAATAGTGCAGCTAGCCAACTGGGCCACCGACTTTCAGACAATCCATGTTCGATTCCCGATGGTAGCAGTCTAAATTGTACTCGTGGTTAGAAAAAAAATACCACCGCTGTCGACCCAGCCTCTGGCAGAAATGGATACCAGGGTATTACTCTGGGAAGGTGAGGGATGCCGCCTCGCATCGTGAGTTTCGATGCTTGAAGCGACACTACAAGTCTCTGAACACTTCTGGATATACGTCCAGCACATATAGTTGAAAACTCACGTGCTAAGACGCTGATTCAAGTCTCATACCTTTTCCCTGTACACACAGCTTGTTGCTTTTCTGCCATTCATTTCTATTCTGTGCGATACGTTTGTTCTTATCAGATAAATCTATGCCTGCCAACTTCTCTTATAAGTGTTTTTTTGTGTGTCTCTCTAGGTCTTTCTCTTTTTCAGTATCTGATGTTTTTTTTTTATGACAGAAGAGTCTGTTTTGAGATTCTCTTGTTGTCTCTTCTCAACACTTGCCTGACATATGTCCATCTTCTCTTTAATCAACAGCAGCCAGACAATAATTGACAACGAAGTTGGTTTCAAGACATCAAGGAGATCTTGAACATGACAACAAAAGAAGTGGGAGACCTGGATGGATACAGAGATTCTTCAGACGGGCTGTGGTGAATGCAACGTTCTGTGGAAGATCTGGCTAGAGACAGAGATTCTTTACAATTGGTTGTGGTGAGAGCAACTAGGAGATCTGGTTAGAGACAGAGATTCTTTATAATGGGTTGTGGTGAGAGCAACTGGGAGATCTGGTTAGAGACAGAGATACTTTCAGATGGGCTGTGGTGAATGCAACGTTCTGTGGAAGATCTGGCTAGAGACAGAGATTCTTTACAATGGGTTGTGGTGAGAGCAACTAGGAGATCTGGTTAGAGACAAAGATTCTTTATAATGGGTTGTGGTGAGAGCAACTGGGAGATCTGGCTAGAGACAGAGATTATTTCAGACGGGCTGTGGTGAATGCAACGTTCTGTGGAAGATCTGGCTAGAGACAGAGATTATTTCAGACGGGCTGTGGTGAATGCAACGTTCTGTGGAAGATCTGGCTAGAGACAGAGATTATTTCAGATGGGCTGTGGTGAATGTAACGTTCTGTGGAAGATCTGGCTAGAGACAGAGATTATTTCAGACGGGCTGTGGTGAATGCAACGTTCTGTGGAAGATCTGGCCAGAGACAGAGATTATTTCAGACGGGCTGTGGTGAATGCAACGTTCTGTGGAAGATCTGGCTAGAGACAGAGATTATTTCAGACGGGCTGTGGTGAATGCAACGTTCTGTGGGAGATCTGGCTAGAGACAGAGATTATTTCAGACGGGCTGTGGTGAATGCAACGTTCTGTGGGAGATCTGGCTAGAAACAGAGATTCTTTACAATGGGCTGTAGTGAATGCTACGTTCTGTGGGAGATATGGCTAGAGACAGAGATTCTTTCAGACGGGCTGTGGTGAATGCAATGTTCTGTGGGAGATCTGGCTAGAGACAGAGATTCTTTCAGACGGGCTGTGGTGCTGTGGTGAATGCAATGTTCTGTGGGAGATCTGGTTAGAGACAGAGATTCTTTCAGATGGGCTGTGGTGAATGTAACGTTCTGAGGGAGATCAGGCTAGAGACAGAGATTCTTTTAGACAGGCTATGGTGAATGCAACGTTCTGTGGGAGATCTGGTTAGAGACAGAGATTCTTTCAGACAGGCTGTGGTGAATGCAACATTCTGTGGGAGATCTGGCTAGAGACAGAGATTCTTTCAGATGGGCTGTGGTGAATGCAATGTTCTGTGGGAGATCTGGCTAGAGACAGAGATTCTTTCAGACGGGCTGTGGTGAATGCAATGTTCTGAGGGAGATCTGGTTAGAGACAGAGATTCTTTCAGACAGGCTGTGGTGAATGCAATGTTCTGTGGGAGATCTGGTTAGAGACAGATTCTTTCAGACAGGCTGTGGTGAATGCAACGTTCTGTGGGAGATCTGGCTAGAGACAGAGATTCTTTACAATGGGTTGTGGTGAGAGCAACTAGGAGATCTGGTTAGAGAAATTCTTTTAGATGGGTTGCGATGAATGCAACATTCTGTGGGAGATCTGGTTAGAGACAAAGATTCTTTCAGATAGGCTGTGGTGAATGCAACGTTCTGTGGGAGATCTGGTTAGAGACAGATTCTTTCAGACAGGCTGTGGTGAATGCAACGTTCTGTGGGAGATCTGGCTAGAGACAGAGATTCTTTCTGATGGGCTGTGGATGACAGATGACAGTCCTACCTTCGATGATGCTGGACTTGTCAAACATATTCTCTAGCAGGAAGTGAATGTCCTTGAAGGACGGTCGGTCCTTAGGGTCCCACTGCCAACCTGGAGGTGAAAAAGGGCAAAACAGTTGAGAACATTCTTGAAGATAAGAAGTGACATATTTTGTCTGTGAAGATGAAATGTTATACGGTTTTGGACATCTCTTACTTAGATCGTATCACAAATGTTAATGTAAGACTTTGGACCTCTCTTACTTAGATTGTATCACAAATGTTAATGTAAGATTTTGGACATCTCTTACTTAGATCGTATCACAAATGTTAATGTAAGATTTTGGACATCTCTTGCTTAGATCGTATAATATATGTTAATGTAAGATTTTGGACATCTCTTGCTTAGATCGTATAATATATGTTAATGTAAGATTTTGGACATCTCTTACTTAGATCGTATAATATATGTTAATGTAAGATTTTGGACATCTCTTGCTTAGATCGTATCACAAATGTTAATGTAAGATTCTGGACATTTCTTACTTAGATCGTATCACAAATGTTAATGTAAGATTTTGGACATACCTTACTTAGATTGTATCATATATTGAAACCACCAGGACCATCAATAATGCAGAGTGAAGTGGAGGACGCAATTCAACACATGAAAAGAGGCAAAGCTCCAGGTCCCGACAATATAACAATCGAAGAGATAAATGCATTAGGAGAGCTAGGAGTACAAGTCATAACAAAACTACTCAATGACATATATAACACTGGACACATACCCGAAGATCTACTAAAATCTATCTTTATAGCCATACCGAAGAAGTCAGGCACCACTGATTTTGAAGACCATCGCACTATTAGTCTCATGAGCCATATGATGAAAATATTACTAAGAATCATCATGAGATGTGTAAGAAACAAAATAAAACCAGAAATAAGTGAGGAACAATGTGGATTTGTGGAAGGAAATTGTGAAAGTGAGACGGAAAGTTTGTCTGTCCTAAATAGAGCCAATTCTGACCTATGGAAGCCAATCATGGACTTCAAAGCTTTACTTTCCCAGAAATAAATCTGGTACCCATTTAGGGCTGGGTGAACCTGGTAACCATCGATCAGGATCGAACTCGACCTCTTGCCCTTTGTAGTCTAGTTCACTAACGACTGAGCTATCACGACTTCTATTCACAGTACATCCTATAAAT
Organism: Megaustenia siamemsis; assembly: GCA_032433765.1. Taxonomy (NCBI): domain Eukaryota; kingdom Metazoa; phylum Mollusca; class Gastropoda; order Stylommatophora; family Ariophantidae; genus Megaustenia; species Megaustenia siamemsis. The sequence goes on from JAVIAB010000159.1 coordinate 47,899,099, forward strand.
TCTTTTTTAGACTGTTTCCAATGGATGGCATCAAGCTATCTAGCAGCTCTTCTCTCTTTGACTTACTGCACGAGTATAGCTGTCATATATATCTTTTATGACAATAATTTCCGGTGGTATTCCGTAATAGTAAAGTAAAGTATCCCAGCCACGCCAAGTGGCATATAGGGAATATGGTGTTAATGACCATAAATTTTACAGACCTTCGGCACATGATTTTTGGGGTAATATGGTCGGTATTACGCCCGTGCCGCTTTACTTTCCAGAAAAAATCCGTTACACATTAAAGGCTGGGTGAACCGGAAGCCGCCGGTTGGGATCGTACCCTACCTCTTGTCCTTTGTAGTCCAGTTCACTAACCACTGAGCTATCGCGGCTCCCTGGTATTCCGTAATGTTTCAAGATATTTCACAATGTCAAACACTCGCTGTTAATTCACACAACATTCTAGTATTGTTAATTTGTCATAAATACAGCTTTTAATTCACGCAGTGAACTACATTCTTTCACTCATGTAAACTACAAATATTAATTCACGCAGTGAACTACATTCTTTCACTCATGTAAACTACAAATATTAATTCACGCAGTGAACTACATTCTTTCACTCATGTAAACTACAAATATTAATTCACGTAGTGAACTACATTCTTTCACTCATGTAAACTACAAATATTAATTCACGCAGTGAACAACATTCTTTCACTCATGTAAACTACAAATATTAATTCACGCAGTGAACTACATTCTTTCACTCATGTAAACTACAAATATTAATTCACGCAGTGAACTACATTCTTTCACTCATGTAAACTACAAATATTAATTCATGCAGTGAACTACATTCTTTCACTCATGTAAACTACAAATATTAATTCACGTAGTGAACTACATTCTTTCACTCATGTAAACTACAAATATTAATTCACGCAGTGAACAACATTCTTTCACTCATGTAAACTACAAATATTAATTCACGCAGTGAACAACATTCTTTCACTCATGTAAACTACAAATATTAATTCACGTAGTGAACTACACCCATTAACTCATAATGAGAACTACAAATATTTATTCACTCGGAACTACATTCAGTTATTCATCATGAGAACTAACTATTAATTCATGAAGTAAACTATATGTATTCACTCATCACGATAATTACAAATGTTAATTCAATTCCTCCAGTAAACTACAATCGTTATGAGAACTACAAATGTTAAGTCAATTCACCCGGTTAACTACAGTCGTTATGAGAACTACAAATGTTAATTCAATTCACCCAGTAAACTATAATCGTTATTAGAACTACAAATGTTAATTCATTCAGTGAACTACACCAATGATCTACAATTATTAATTCAGTCAGCGAACTACAGCATTAACTCACTCAGTGAACTAGACCCATTCACTCATTACAAAGAACGACAAATATTAATTCAGTCAGCAAACTACAGCATTAACTCACTCAGTGAACTAGACCCATTCACTCATTACAAAGAACGACAAATATTAATTCAATTCAGTGAACTACAACTACTACTCAAACAATCTCCAACACAACAAACCCAAGCTGACAAAAACTCACACTTCAACATCAGCATGTGGATCTCTGGGGGCGTGCCAGGCGGTCGCTCCATCCTGTAACCTTTCTCCAGTAGATGGTAAACCTCCGTCAGATCAACGCCGGGGTATGGCGACATGCCGAAAGTGGCCAGTTCCCATAGAAGAACACCAAAGGCTAGACCAAAGAGAAGAATAAATTCATAACCAAACTGGTAAAGGTAGTTACATATCATATTGTTATATGGAGAAAGGCTCTGATATCTTCTTCTTCTGCGATCATGGCTCATTCAGACTTTGATTCCGGACTCTCTCATGAAGGCAGCTGTCTGTTTAAGTGATTCGGTTGCCCCGTATAATTTCTCTTCCAGGAGGTGTGGTGTGGACCACATTGCTCTTCTCAGGTCTGTGTACTGGGGGGCAATCCTGTAGAACATGTTTTGTTGTCATGTTATCCAGTGTACAGTGGCATAGGCTGGTTGTACCTATTTTGAGTTTGGTGAACATGTGATTTCTCATTCTGTTGTGGCCAGTGCATAGGTGAAGTGTGATGATTTGATCCCTCCTTGATAGTTGGAGGTATCCATCCCTCTCGTTATACTTTGGGTGTTCTCGTTTCCATTTTACATGGTACTGGCCTTTGATGATGGATTTGGCTTCATCGTAGCTGACCAGATGGTTCTCTTGTGGTAATCTCCCTCCCTCCATAGCTAGTTTGTCTGCGTGTTCATTTCCGTGTATATTACAGTGTGATGGTGTCCACTGGATGACCACTCTCTGGAAGTTGTTGCACGTATATATAATCCTGCCTGTGACATGGTGTGTCATGGACCACCTCAAAAGCTATGTCATCCTGTCTGTGACATGGTGTGTCATGGACCACCTCAAGAGCTACATCATCCTGCCTGTGACATGGTGTGTCATGGACCACCTCAAGAACTATGTCACCCTGCCTGTGACATGGTGTGTCATGGACCACCTCAAGAGCTATATCACCCTGCATGTGACATGGTGTGTCATGGACCACCTCAAGAGCTGTCACCCTGCCTGTGACATGGTGTGTCATGGACCACCTCAAGAGCTATGTCACCCTGCCTGTGACATGGTGTGTCATGGACCACCTCAAGAGCTATGTCACCCTGCCTATGACATGGTGTGTCATGGACCACCTCAAAAGCTATGTCACCTTGCATGTGACATGGTGTGTCATTTACCACTCAAGAGCTACATCACCCTGCCTGTGTCATAATCCATGACCACCTCAAGAGCTATGTCACAATCCATGACCACCTCAAGAGCTATGTCATAATCCATGACCACCTCAAGAGCTATGTCACAATCCATGACCACCTCAAGAGCTACATCACCCAGCCTGTGTCATAATCCATGACCACCTCAAGAGCTACGTCACCCTGTCTGAGTAATAAACCATGACCACCTCAAGAGCTACGTCACCCTGCCTGAGTCATAATCCATGACCACCTCAAGAGCTACATCACCCTGAATCTAGTATCCCTAGCAGGTTCAACCATGGTGGACAAATATGTAGTGGGGAGGGACTAGAATAGACATCAAGCATGGGTCCTTTAGGTTTGGGGGCTAAGTTCAAGGCCAGCAACCTCATCTGGAGACACACCTAGGAATGATGCGTGGGAAATTTAGGAGACGAACTTAATGGCATTTTTAACCCCAGATTAGATTACGTAACTGTGGGTCAGAGAACATCGCAAAAATTACTATCACTGAATTGTTACACTTCTTCTACCTTTCAGCTCCCAGTGGAGCATAGGTCTTCAACAAACACTTTCCAAGTCGTTCTGTTTTTTTGCCATTCTTTTAAGATCATTCCATGTCTTCCCCATCATCTTCATCTCTGCTTCTGTCTTTTCCAAGAATTCCTTGGTCTTCCTCTTTGTCTTTCCCCTGGGGATTCCAAAAAAGGGCCTGTTGTGTAATACTCTCAGTTGGCTTCCACAGTGTGTGTCCTATCCCGTGCCATCTTTTTCGCTGTATCTCTTTATCCACTGGTGTTTGACCGGTACATTTCCATAGCTCTATGTTAGTGATTTTGTCTTGCCATTTCCATCCTTTTATCCTGCCTGTGACATGGTGTGTCATGGACCACCTCAAGAGCTATATCACCCTGCATGTGACATGGTGTGTCATGGACCACCTCAAGAGCTGTCACCCTGCCTGTGACATGGTGTGTCATGGACCACCTCAAGAGCTATTTCACCCTGCCTGTGACATGGTGTCATGGACCACCTCAAGAGCTATGTCACCCTGCCTGTGACATGGTGTATCATGGACCACCTCAATAGCTATATCATCCTGCCTGTGACATGGTGTGTCATGGACCGGTACATTTCCATAACTCTATGTTAGTGATTTTGTCTTGCCATTTCCATCCTTTTATCCTGCGTAAGCATCCATTAATGAAAGTCTGTATCTTCGTGATTGTCAATTTTGTTGTTCTCCATGCTTCACAGCCATATAATAGGACTGACTTAACATTGGAGTTGAAAATTTTTTATTGAATTGTTACACTTGGAGTTCGCAAAATAATATTTTCTCTGAGCTTTTGCTATAAGGCTGTATTTATCCAAGTAGACACACAGGAATCGGATGTTGTAATCATTTCCTGGGTTACGTTAGATTTATGGCCTGAAATTTGAATGCATCACGCCGTGGCTACTGGAGGTGCTACGTTGTCTCTTCACACGGCGGCTGTCAGTCCATCAATCCAGTGATATGTTTAGCTCCCTCCAAAGAGTCATTCACTGTCTATTCAGTGTCACAGAGGTTTGTTCAAAGTCTTGTTGATGGCTGAGGAATTTTCCCTATATATAAGGGGAAAAAAATATAATAAAGAAATTACGTTTCAAGAGAATCGGCGAAATTAATAAAACAAACAGCGCCTCTAGAATACTGTTGTACGTTTTACGACATGCTGGAAAAAAAAAAATTCCAACATCAGAGGAAACAAATCCAACACTCAGGAGTTATCGAAAGTAGTAATTAGTAAGGTATAGGGAGAGGGGAAAGTTTGCCAACAGCAAATTGTCAAATTTCAAAATTTGTATTTTAAGATGGTCATTTTTATGATTAAAGCAGCGAAGTCTTTCAGAAGCCTTGAAAAGTTGTGGAAATCAAAACTCATCAGCACAAACACAAAACTTAGACTATTCAAATCAAATGTACTATCTACGCTTATGTATGCGTGCGAAAGCTGGAAAACAACAAGAGATATAGAAACAAAGTTGAACGCATTCGAAAATAAATGTCTAAGGAAAATACTTGGTATAGCATGGAACGAATTCAAAACAAAGAAATAAATTAGAGAAATCGCCAATCAACCACTAATATCTTCAGTAATAAAGAAAAGACGATGGTCATACGTTGGACATGTGATGAGGAGAGATAATAACCGAATAACAAAGCAAGCCCTCATGTGGGAAACAACAGGTAAGAGGAAAAGAGGCCGACCCAGAGAGACACTGAGAAGAACATTGATCAGAGAGGCAAGAGCAGCAGGAATCGGCTCCCTCAATGAGATAGAGTTGTTTGCACAGAACAGAGACAGATGGCAAGATTTGATAAAATATCTTTAAAAGAATTGAAAACTGCTAGAACAAAAATTCATATAGGAGAAGGTGTATCTTGGTCTACGCCCTATGGGCCGGCTATGGCTCGAAAGGCCAATAGATAGATAGATAGATAAAATTTTTATGACAGAATCGTACTATAGGGTGAAGCAAGTAGACAACCATCTTAGCTTACATCATGAGAAAACTTACAAATATAACATCAAACTCTGTGGTCTAGAGCTAAGATGTTAGCATCAAACTCTGTGGTCTAGAGCTAAGATGTTAGCATCAAACTTGGTGGTCTAGAGCTAAGATGTTAGCATCAAACTCTGTGGTCTAGAGCTAAGATGTTAGCATCAAACTCGGTGGTCTAGAGCTAAGATGTTAGCATCAAACTCGGTGGTCTAGAGCTAAGATGTTAGCATCAAACTCGGTGGTCTAGAGCTAAGATGTTAGCATCAAACTCTGTGGTCTAGAGCTAAGATGTTAGCATCAAACTTGGTGGTCTAGAGCTAAGATGTTAGCATCAAACTCTGTGGTCTAGAGCTAAGATGTTAGCATCAAACTTGGTGGTCTAGAGCTAAGATGTTAGCATCAAACTCGGTGGTCTAGAGCTAAGATGTTAGCATCAAACTCGGTGGTCTAGAGCTAAGATGTTAGCATCAAACTCGGTGGTCTAGAGCTAAGATGTTAGCATCAAACTCGGTGGTCTAGAGCTAAGATGTTAGCATCAAACTCTGTGGTCTAGAGCTAAGATGTTAGCATCAAACTTGGTGGTCTAGAGCTAAGATGTTAGCATCAAACTCGGTGGTCTAGAGCTAAGATGTTAGCATCAAACTCTGTGGTCTAGAGCTAAGATGTTAACATCAAACTCGGTGGTCTAGAGCTAAGATGTTAGCATCAGACTCGGTGGTCTAGAGCTAAGATGTTAGCATCAAACTCGGTGGTCTAGAGCTAAGATGTTTGCATCAAACTCGGTGGTCTAGAGCTAAGATGTTAGCATCAAACTCGGTGGTCTAGAGCTAAGATGTTAGCATCAAACTCTGTGGTCTAGAGCTAAGATGTAAGCATCAAACTCTGTGGTCTAGAGCTAAGATGTTAGCATCAAACTCTGTGGTCTAGAGCTAAGATGTTAGCATCAAACTCGGTGGTCTAGAGCTAAGATGTTAGCATCAAACTCGGTGGTCTAGAGCTAAGATGTTAGCATCAAACTTGGTGGTCTAGAGCTAAGATGTTAGCATCAAACTTGGTGGTCTAGAGCTAAGATGTTAACATCAAACTCGGTGGTCTAGAGCTAAGATGTTAGCATCAAACTTGGTGGTCTAGAGCTAAGATGTTAGCATCAAACTCGATGGTCTAGAGCTAAGATGTTAGCATCAAACTCGGTGGTCTAGAGCTAAGATGTCCGCCTCTGGACAGGACGATACCGGGTTCAAAACCTGGCACAAGCAGTGGGGATTTTTCCCTTTGAATTGAAGGTTTCTTTGTGGCTTTATCCGTCCCATGGCTTCTGGGTAGTGAGTTACAGGGAGTCAAGCCGAACACTTGCAGACATTAAAGAATCCCTGGCAGTTACAAATAAAAAAGGGGGAGGCCACTGTCTGAGCAAAAATTGTTAAGGAAATCTATCGTTGTCAAAGACGAATGTTTCGAGCTTAAAGACGCAGAAAGAAAATAAAAAACTAGACAATTTAACAGTCTAATGATAAATATAAAAGTGAAAGAAGGCAACAAGAAAGGTCTCAGTCTGAATAGTAAGAAAACAGAAGTAATGGTCATATCAAAGAAACAATCATCATCATCATCATCATGCAGCATAAAAATAAATGGGACAAATTTGAAACAAGTGGTCAGCGTCAAATACTTGGGCACAATAATAACATCAGATGGAAGATGTACCACAGAAATAAAAAGTAGAATAGCTCAGGCCAAAATAGCATTTCAGAAAATGAAAAAAGTCTTGGGAAATATGTTTATGTCAATAGAAATGAAAAAGAGAGTTCATTAGTGCTGTATACAACTAAATCTGACCTATGGAAGCGAATCATGGACAGTAATAAAAACAAATGAAAAGACGATTAGAGGCCACAGAAGTGGGATTTTTCTCAGAAGAATGTTGGAAAGTTCCCTGGACAGATAAAAAGAGCAATGAGGAAGTTCTCAAAGAGGCCAGCACAAAAAGGGAGCTCCTAAAAAACAAACATCAGAAAGAAACAATCAGCATTTTTCGGGCACATCATGAGAAGAGGAAAGTTGGAATACTTGGTTACAACTGGCAAAATACAGGGAAAGAAAGATCGCGGACGACAAATAGAGAAGATACTGGATAGCTTGGTGTTATCACATGGAAAACAGTCAACAACAGAACTGATACGATGCACAGTAGATAGAAGATTGTGGAAGGACATGATCGTTTACGCCAACCGGTATGGCACATGATGATGATGGATGAGAAAAGAGATTCAAAAGGAAATATGTGGAGGGAGATAACTTCCTGCATCCATGGATCAAATCTGATGTTAACACTACAGACGACATAAAAACAAAGAATATATCCAGAGAAAAAAAACAAAAAACAAACTTACCCCAAACGTCAGACTTCGTAGAAAACCTGTTGAAGGCGAGACCTTCAGGAGCTGTCCACTTAATGGGAAACTTGGCACCAGCGTGAGCCGTGTAGGTATCGTCTTTCATAAGCCGAGCCAGGCCAAAGTCTGCAACTTTAACAAGGTTACCTTCACCCACCAAGCAGTTCCTGGCCGCCAGGTCTCTGAAGATTTCAGGTAACAGATATCATTGTAGATAGAGATATACAAGAGTCAAGGGTCTTTACTAGCAGGATATAACTAGGTCTCTGATGATATAATGTCAGGTAATAGATATCATTGTAGATAGAGATATACAAGAGTCAAGAGTCTTTACTAGCAGGATATAACTAGGTCTCTGATGATATAATGTCAGTTAACAGATATCATTGTAGATAGAGATATACAAGAGTCAAGAGTCTTTACTAGCAGGATATAACTAGGTCTCTGATGATATAATGCCAGGTTGCCTGCCAACATTGCTTCTCTTATAAGTGTTCTTTTCAGTGTCTCTCCAGGTCTTCCCCTTTTCCTGTATCCTGATGTTTCCCATAGAAGAGTCTGTTTTGGAATTCTCTTGTTGTCTCTCCTCAGTATATGTCCGACATATGTCCATCTTCTCTTTCTAATTGTAGATGAGATCGTTGGTTGCATGACCATTTCTCTTATCTCTATATTAGTCTTGAATTCATTCCATTGTAGATGAGATCATTGGTTGCATGATCATTTCTCTTATCTCTATATTAGTCTTGAATTCATTCCATTGTAGATGAGATCGTTGGTTGCATGACCATTTCTCTTATCTCTATACAAGTCTTGAACTCATTCCCTTGTACACAAGAGTATATGAATATACAGGTCCAATAACCAAGGGAGCTTATTTACATGATAAAGTCAGAGTTGTCTGTGTTGGGGACACAACTTTATGAACGAGAAACTTCTATTCAAATCTCTACTACTCTTCTTTGAAAACCTTATCACACAAAAAAAAACAATTATTGAACCACATTCACACATGAAAATAATTTTTAAACCATACTCACACAAGAAAACATCAATATTTGAACTCACACAAGAAAACAATTTTTAAACCATACTCACACAAGAAAACATCAATCTTTGAACTCACACAAGAAAACAATTTTTAAACCATACTCACACAAGAAAACATCAATATTTGAACTCACACAAGAAAACAATTTTTAAACCATACTCACACAAGAAAACATCAATCTTTGAACCATACTCACACAAAACATCAATCTTTGAACCATACTCACACAAGAAAACATCAATCTTTGAACCATACTCACACAAGAAAACACCATTTTTTGAACCACGTCCAAACAAGAAAACGCCAATTTTTGAACCACATCCAAACAAGAAAACACCAATTTTTGAACCATGCGCATTCTTATTTTTGCTACGTTCGCCAGCTTTCATCTCTGGCGAAGTCCCTATATACTAAGAAATGAATTTTGTGTGTTAATCTGTTTTTCATTGACAGCTGTGAGCACAGAGGTCCCTCGCCGTACAGGCAGATAACATCGTTTTCGGTAGTACTCATAATTTTTCCGTAGATGAGAAATTGACGTTTCAAGCTGGGCCTCGCTGCTGAGAACGAGGGGTGGTTGCCACAGAGAGAAATCATAAATAAAAATCCCAGTTGATGAAACCAGGATTTGAACTCACAACTTCTCTGTTTCGAGACCAGCGTCTTGCCTTGAGACCAATTAATCTCCATAGCAGTTTTAAATAAATGTCGAAATACAAACCTGTGAATGAAGCTTCTGGTCTCCAGATGAGCCATGGCAGAGGCTATCTGTGTCGCCATGTGCATGAGAACTGTGGGGCCAATGTCGTCCTTGTTGGAGACTCGCAGATAGTCCAGAAGATTACCACCTGGCATGAACTCTGTCACAATGTAGAATGGAGGCTCCCTGGTACACACACCTGGCAAAATTGTCACAGAATATCAATCAGGGTTCTGAGACCATAGGTTATCTTGGGGACAAGTACATGGGACCTTGTTAATGAACTTTTGTGTCCCATATTTTAGCACCTTTAAGGAGTTCGCAGATAATCAAAGAGCAATGACATCATCGTTATAGTAAAGTACCCCCGTCACGCCAAGTGGCGTATAGGGAATATGGTGTTAGTGACCATAATTTTTACAGACCTTCGGCACATGATTAATGGGGTAATGTGGTCGATGTTACGCCCGTGCTGACATGTCCTACCTAAGATCTGAATGCCAGCCAACAAGTCCTACCTAAGATCTTAATGTCACTCAAAATGTCCTACCTAAGATCTTAATGTCACTCAACAAGTCCTGCTTAAGTTCTTAATGTCACTCAACAAGTTCTACCAAAGACCTTAACATCAGCCAACAAGTCCTATCTAAGACCTTAACATCAGCCAACAAGTCCTACCTAAGACCTTAACATCAGCCAACAAGTCCTACTTAAGCTCTTAATGTCACTCAACAAGTCCTATCTAAGACCTTAACATCAGCTAACAAGTCCTACCTAAGACCCTAACATCAGCCAAAAAGTCCTACCTAAGACCTTTACATCAGCTAACAAGCCCTACCTAAGACCCTAACATCAGCCAACAAGTCCTACCTAAGACCTTAACATCAGCCAACAAGTCCTACCTAAGACCTTTACATCAGCTAACAAGCCCTACCTAAGACCCTAACATCAGCCAACAAGTCCAACCTAAGACCCTAACATCAGCCAACAAGTCCAACCTAAGACCCTAACATCAGCCAACAAGTCCTACGTAAGACCCTAACATCAGCCAACAAGTCCATCCTAAGACCCTAACATCAGCCAACAAGTCCTATCTAAGACCCTAACATCAGCCAACAAGTCCTACCTAAGACCCTAACATCAGCCAACAAGTCCTACCAAAGATCTTAATGTCACTCAACAAGTCCTACCTAAGACCCTAACATCAGCCAACAAGTCCAACCTAAGACCCTAACATCAGCCAACAAGTCCTACATAAGACCCTAACATCAGCCAACAAGTCCTACCTAAGACCCTAACATCAGCCAACAAGTCCAACCTAAGACCCTAACATCAGCCAACAAGTCCAACCTAAGACCCTAACATCAGCCAACAAGTCCTACCTAAGACCCTAACATCAGCCAACAAGTCCTACCTAACTCCCTAACATCAGCCAACAAGTCCTACCTAATAGCTGGACAAGGTTAGGATGTTTCATCTCCTTCATAATAGCTGCCTCTTCCAGGAAGTCCTTGAGGGCCATGGTGTCCTCCTTCAGGGTTTTCACAGCGACAGTCTTATTGTAGCGCTTCCAGACAGCCTCGTAGACATCCCCGTACTGGCCCCCACCTGGAAGTACAAACAAGAGGAGGTTAGGTCCTTGAGGAACAGTCTATATGAAAATAGCTGTAGACAAGGAATGATTAAAATAATAGTAGATTAACCCTTGATTACGATAACCTAGAAAAAAATGATGACATCAAAATACAGTTTTTATTGGAAATTGACAATTTGCTATAGGCAGACATCCCCCCCCCCCCAATACCTTCCTAATTATTACTTCTGCTGACCCCTGAGTGACTTGTTACCTTTGATTGTCAATCAAACGCAGGTGTGCATTTCGAAAAAAGTATGAAGCTATAGTAAAAATGGGGCAGGTCGAAGGGCATCAGCTCACAGACTTCCGGATGCATAACAACGAACTACAAGGGAACTCAGAAATACATGCAGATGCAGAATTACATGGCATTGGGCTGAAGGGCATCAGCTCACAGACTTCCGGATGCATAACAACAAACTACAAGGGAACTCAGAAATACATGGCATTGGGCTGAAGGGTGTCAGCTCACAGACTTCCGGATGCATAACAACGAACTACAAGGGAACTCAGAAATACATGGCATTGGGCTGAAGGGTGTCAGCTCACAGACTTCCGGATACATAACAACGAACTACAAGGGAACTCAGAAATACATGCAGAATTACATGGCATTGGGCTGAAGGGTGTCAGCTCACAGACTTCCGGATACATAACAACGAACTACAAGGGAACTCAGAAATACATGCAGATGCAGAATTACATGGCATTGGGCTGAAGAGTGTCAGCTCATAGACTTCAGGATACATAACAACAAACTACAGATCACCAAGAACTCCCCCAAGGCGTGGTCTGATCTACAAAACTGTTGTGTATCTATGTCAAGTTTGTATCCGTCCATCCATCCATCCATCTATCTATCTATCGTCCTTTCGAGCCGAAGACGGCACATAGGGCAGAACCACACTCTCAAAAACAGAAACCTTGCGTTAAAAAATGGCACATATTGCAGAGATCATTTCCATAACAATACTTTTTTACAATGACAGCTTGTCAAGCCATCAATCAACCTCCTTATTCGCCTCTTACAACATGCCTGGAAGGTCACAGAGTTACTATTCTTTACTTCCCTCATAATGAGGCCCCGGTAACACACGGGAAAGTTTGTATAAAGAAAAAAAAAACTTGGAAGAAACAAAACAGAAAAACAAAGAAATATTGGATAACTCACCAAGCCTATGTTTCATTGCAATTTCTGTTCTTTCAATCTCCCACTTGTCTGGTTCTGGACTGACGCCGAACACGGTTGGCTTTTGTCGCTTCGGAGCAGGGTACAGTAAAGTTGTGACTAGGCCGTCGGCGTGAATGGAGTGGTGGTGGACCAACTCCCCCAAAGTGTTGAAGCGGTGGTCTTGTGTGACGAATACCTATGTGACAACAGAAGAATCAACAGACTGGCTAATATGCAGTGTTTAACTTCTCTCATTGCAATGAATTTTAGGCAACATTTTACGTGACACTGGGTGCCAGGAACTCTTCAGTGTGAAAGAGCACTGCTTGCATGCATTCGCCCGATGACTAACGGAATACATCTCTTCCATCATCCACCCTTAAAAGGAAGTTAAATGGTGTCCTACCAACCCTTACGTATGCGTGTGAAAGCTGGAAAACAACAAGAGATATAGAAACAAAGTTGAACGCATTCGAAAATAAATGTCTAAGGAAAATACTTGGTATAGCGTGGAACGAATTCAAAACTGAATATATTCATAACTGAGAGATAATAGCTGAATAGAAAAGCAAGCCCTCATGTGGGAAACAACAGGTAAGAGGAAAAGAGGAAGACCCAGAGAGACACTGAGAAGAACATTGATGAGAGAGGCAAAAGCAGCAGGAATTGGCTCCCTCAATGAGATAGAGCTGCTTGTACAGAACAGAGACAAATGGCGAGATTTGATGAAATATCTTTAAAAGAATTGAAAACTGCTAGAACAAAAATTCAGATAAGAGAAGGAGTATTTTGGTCTACGCCCTATGGGCCGGCTACGGCTCGAAAGGTCAATAGATAGATAGATAGAAATGGCGTTTATACGCTGTGTTGTAATTTGCAGTAAAACTGTGATATTTGTGCCTTTCAGCTCAACACATCTGACTTCAGTATGATATTTCTTTAGTACCAGGTTGTCTTCGATCCCGACTCACTTGGCCAGACTAGACAGGTTAGTGTGTTACTGGAGGCACCATGGAGAGGCGGAGTAGGGTCAGAATGGTTCTGGTTCACCGGACCATGTTGCAAGCAACAGCTGTGGCTCGCTGACGAGCTGAGAGGTGACATTGCCACTAAATTTGCTTGTCACTTTAATTTTCGTCATGGTGAAAAATGCTTCAAATTATTTTATAATGTTGTTTGAAATGTACGTTTAAATGTGATCGTTCAGTTCATCTTATTCTGTTGTTTAGCTTCCACAACAAAACTGGGTCATCGGATGTTGATGATTTTCATGAAGATTATATGGAGAGCGAATTAGAAATAGGTTTTATTTAATTTAGAAGTGATAGCCGGACAGTGATTTCAACTCATCTTACGGAGTATGCATGACCATTTCTCTTATCTCTATATTAGTCTTTAATTCATTCCATTGTAGATGAGATCGTTGGTTGTATGACCATTTCACTTATCTCTATATTAGTCTTGAATACATTCTATTGTAGATGAGATCGTTGGTTGCATGACCATTTCTCTTATCTCTTTATTAGTCTTTAATTCATTCCATTGTAGATGAGATCGTTGGTTGTATGACCATTTCTCTTATCTCTATATTAGTCTTGAATTCATTCCATTGTAGTTGAGATCGTTGGTTGTATGATCATTTCACTTATCTCTATATTAGTCTTGAATTCATTCTATTGTAGATGAGATCATCGGTTGCATGGCCATTTCTCTTATCTCTATATTAGTCTTGAATTCATTCTATTGTAGATGAGATCGTTGGTTGCATGTCCATTTCACTTATCTCTATATTAGTCATTAATTCATTCTATTGTAGATGAGATCGTTGGTTACATGACCATTTCACTTATCTCTATATTAGTCTTTAATTCATTCCATTGTAGATGAGATCGTTGGTTGCATGGCCATTTCTCTTATCTCTATATTAGTCTTGAATTCATTCCATTGTAGATGAGATCCTTGGTTGCATGATCATTTCTCTTATCTCTATATTAGTCTTGAATTCATTGCATTGTAGATGAGATCGCTGGTTGTATGATCATTTCTCTTATCTCTATATTAGTCTTGAATTCATTGCATTGTAGATGAGATCGTTTGTTGTATGATCATTTCTCTTATCTCTATATTAGTCTTGAATTCATTCCATTGTAGATGAGATCGTTGGTTGCATGATCATTTCTCTTATCTCTATATTAGTCTTGAATTCATTGCATTGTAGATGCGATCGCTGGTTGTATGATCATTTCTCTTATCTCTATATTAGTCTTGAATTCATTCCATTGTAGATTAGATCGTTGGTTGCATGATCATTTCTCTTATCTCTATATTAGTCTTGAATTCATTCCATTGTAGATGAGATTGTAGGTTGCATGACCATTTCTCTTATCTCTATATTAGTCTTGAATTCATTGCATTGTAGATGAGATCGCTGTTGGTATGATCATTTCTCTTATCTCTATATTAGTCTTGAATTCATTGCATTGTAGATGAGATTGTTGGTTGCATGATCATTTCTCTTATCTCTATATTAGTCTTGAATTCATTGCATTGTAGATGAGATCACTGGTTGTATGATCATTTCTCTTATCTCTATATTAGTCTTGAATTCATTGCATTGTAGATGTGATCGCTGGTTGTATGATCATTTCTCTTATCTCTATATTAGTCTTGAATTCATTGCATTGTAGATGAGATTGTAGGTTGCATGACTATTTCTCTTATCTCTATATTAGTCTTGAATTCATTCCATTGTAGATGAGATCGTTGGTTGCATGGCCATTTCTCTTATCTCTATATTAGTCTTTAATTCATTCCATTGTAGATGAGATCGTTTGTTGCATGATCATTTCTCTTATCTCTATATTAGTCTTGAATTCATTCCATTGTAGATGCGATCGCTGGTTGTATGATCATTTCTCTTATCTCTATATTAGTCTTGAATTCATTCCATTGTAGATGCGATCGCTGGTTGTATGATCATTTCTCTTATCTCTATATTAGTCTTGAATTCATTCCATTGTAGATGAGATCGTTGGTTGCATGATCATTTCTCTTATCTCTATATTAGTCTTGAATTCATTCCATTGTAGATGCGATCGCTGGTTGTATGATCATTTCTCTTATCTCTATATTAGTCTTGAATTCATTCCATTGTAGATGCGATCGCTGGTTGTATGATCATTTCTCTTATCTCTATATTAGTCTTGTAGATATGACGTCATGGGACGCACCAAGATGGAAGTTCGTCCGAGTTCTAGCCGTGGTGTATACAATGCTGATCTTGAACATCGCGCTGTCTGTTGTCACAGCTAGTTGGCGGATTGTTAGAATTGTAACCACGGGTTTGAAATAATTGTTTGTGCACATTTCGTTAACCACCGCTGTAGATCAAGTCTTTATTCTGCTGGCTTTGTTTGCGACATTGGAAGCTAATGACCTAACTGCCTAACTTGTGTAGACGGTTGGTTTGGGGCAAACTGTGCGTTGCAGTGTCACTGCTAAAATCGCTCAGTTTGTGACAGGGCTATAGGGACATGCACAAACGGTGACAGTTGTCGGCGAGAGCGTTTTGGACCCCAGTGTCAGTACTTTGATCTAGTTTGCAAATACGCCTAGGGATCTGGACCTACAGATCCGGACAGTTTCATGGTCTAATCAACATGTTACGGATTGAAGGGGCGATAGTTGCAAATATCTGCTCCATCTACATTGGCGGGGGTCGGAATGTGGCTCTCAAACAGAACGCAAACCAGACCCACACATTTAATGCTTGATAAACAGTGGACGGATGTGGACCAGAGGCCGCAGTTAATGGCAAAACAAAGACCAATCTTTATGACAATGACTGCACACACACACACAATTGAGAAGTGGAACCAATTCTGTTTACTGGTATCTGAACTTTGACACGTCCCAGAAGACTCACACCATTCGAATTTATCATCGAGCTAGCACTATGATTCGGGTAAAGAATGACACTCCAAAGGCTTTCTCTGACAGTGGCGGTGTAGTGTTCCAGTATAATGATATATCAAACCCAAATATTTATGTGAACACTATTGTAGTCACCATACAAGCGACAATGGCACACAGTAAGTTTGAGTTCTCACCGACCTTTTCGCAGGACGGGAGTGCACTGACGGTGTGTGAGGTGCAAACATTTACAGACACCTATTGTCTGGACGGGCATTCTTGGTCGTTTTGTACAGTGTATGGTGGGAGTAGCAAAGGCTGCACCGTCATCATTGGTACGTGTCACGGCAACTGTTCACATGGGATCTATGGACACGACTGCTCCGGGTCTTGTCTTAGTGTCAGTTCTTTATGTGAGGAAAATCCGGAAAATGCCAACATTGCAAACATCCTGGCTATACCTGTGATGACACTTGTCCTGATGGTAATTTTGGACTACAGTGCAAACAGGCGTGTTCTGATGGCTGTGACATCATATGTGACACAGAAAGAGCAGACTGTACGCGCAAGGAAGCGTGCTACGGGCCAGACTGCACTCTCAAATGTCCTGACCACTGTTTCAACGACACCTGTGAACAGTCAACCGGGATCTGTTCATGCAAGGGAACGTTCTACGGGTCAGACTGCACTCTCAAATCTCCGTACAACTGTTTGGACGATATCTGTTAACAGTTCATGGGGGCCGGCGTCTCGTATGTCGATGATTCCCACGTTAAGAAGAGTCTGCCGACTACAACAAACCCAAGCATATGGATACCTTAATGTGTACTGGATAATTTCTTTCTGTGCTGGACATGGTTTATTTCTTGGTGTGTTTCATTGCTAGCAAAGGCTCATATCTTGGCTTGTGTGTGTGTGTGTGCTGTTCATGGCTCCTATCTTGGTGTGTGTCATGTTAGTCATATCTCATATCTTGGAGTGTCCGTGTTAAGCATGTCTCATATCTTTAAGTGTGTATGTGTTTAGTCATATCTCATATCATAGTGTGTATCTGTGTTAGTCATGTGTCATATCTTTGTGTGTGCATGTTTGGGCTAGTGATATCTCATATCTCTGTGTGTATGTTTATGTTAGTCATATCTCATATCTTTGTGTGTGTATGTGTGTGTATGTCACATCTCATATCCTTGTGTTTGCACGGCTATGCCAGTTACATTTCATATCATTGTGTGTGCCTATCTATGTTAGTCATATCTCATATCTTTGTGTGTGTATGTCTGTGTATGTCACATCTCATATCCTTGTGTTTGCACGGCTATGCTAGTCACATCTCATATCATTGTGTGTGCCTATCTATGTTGGTCATATCTCATATCTTTGTGTGTGCATGTCTGTGTATGTCACATCTCATATCCTTGTATTTGCACGGCTATGCTAGTCACATCTCATATCATTGTGTGTGCCTATCTATGTTGGTCATATCTCATATCTTTGTGTGCATGTCCATGTTAGACATGTGTAATTTCTTTGTGGGTGCATGTCTATGTCAGTCATATCTCATATCTTTGTGTGCATGTCCATGTTAGACATGTGTCATATATCTTGATGTTTGTCAGTGTTAGTCATGCCTCGTATCGCTATGTGCATGTCTGTGTTTGTCACATCTCATATCTTTGTGTGTGCATGTCTGTGTTAGTCACCTCTAGTGACTCGGGCAGATGGTGCTCGTAAACCTGGGAGGGCCGACCATCTAAGGGCAGAATCCCCCTAAAGAAAAGATCACCTGCTGTCTTGCAGGAAGATTGGGGACAATCAAAGGCTAGGGAAAGCAAACCTGAATAAAATGCTGGCTGAAATCGGATGCACTGGGCCACTGGCGCAGAACACAGTGCAACGTTTTTAACGGGTGTTCAATCAGAGTGGATCTGGCAGACTCTAATTGTGATGTTCTGTTTGTAACACACCTAACCTGACAGCTGAGTTCATGTGAGGAGCTGGAATCCTACTCTGATTGGGTCTTGATCGCAGAGAGAGAGAGAGATATTAGTCTTGAACTCATTCCATTGTAGATGCGATCGCTGTTTGTATGATCATTTCTCTTATCTCTATATTAGTCTTGAACTCATTCCATTGTAGATGCGATCGCTGTTTGTATGATCATTCCTCTTATCTTTATATTAGTCTTGAACTCATTCCATTGTAGTTGCGATCGCTGGTTGTATGATCATTTCTCTTATCTCTATATTAGTCTTGAACTCATTCCATTGTAGATGCGATCGCTGGTTGTATGATCATTTCTCTTATCTCTATATTAGTCTTGAACTCATTCCATTGTATATGCGATCGCTGGTTGTATGATCATTTCTCTTATCTCTATATTAGTCTTGAATTCATTCCATTGTAGATGAGATCCTTGGTTGCATGGCCATTTCTCTTATCTCTATATTAGTCTTGAACTCATTCCATTGTAGATGCGATCGCTGGTTGTATGACCATTTCTCTTATCTCTATATTAGTCTTGAACTCATTC
This sequence comes from Megaustenia siamemsis, assembly GCA_032433765.1. Classification (NCBI taxonomy): domain Eukaryota; kingdom Metazoa; phylum Mollusca; class Gastropoda; order Stylommatophora; family Ariophantidae; genus Megaustenia; species Megaustenia siamemsis. Next base: position 47,917,837 of record JAVIAB010000159.1, read on the forward strand.
CATTGTAGATGCGATCGCTGGTTGTACGATCATTTCTCTTATCTCTATATTAGTCTTGAATTCATTCCATTGTAGATGCGATCGCTGGTTGTATGATCATTTCTCTTATCTCTATATTAGTCTTGAACTCATTCCATTGTATATGCGATCGCTGGTTGTATGATCATTTCTCTTATCTCTATATTAGTCTTGAATTCATTCCATTGTAGATGCGATCGCTGGTTGTATGATCATTTCTCTTATCTCTATATTAGTCTTGAATTCATTCTATTGTACACAGAGTATTCCCCTTAGACATTTATCTTCAAAAGCGTTTAGTTTTCTCTCAATCTCTTTGATGTTTTCCAGCTTTCACAAGTGTAGGTAAGGGTTGATAATACGTTTGAGTTGAAATATTCAAAGTTTAATTTTCTTGCTTAGTGTTTATCGTAGAGCCGATAATTTCTGCTGAGTCATTCGCAAAAAACATCTATAACAGAGAACATCCTAGGACAACAATCATTCTCACTACCCATACCTTTCCATCGGAGTCCTCGCTAATCCTATAATGGTAAACCCGTCCCTCAAAGCGAACAGAGATTGATCTTTGACCCGGACTGCTCTCGCTCTCCCGTACAAGAAAACTGCCATTGATTCCAGAGCTGAGTAAATACTCCGAGGCGTTCCTAGAAATCGGGCCGTGGTACCATGAGAACTTGTTCAAGCTGTTGGCCGGACCAATGTAGTTGCTGGGCACCCAACCGTTGAGGCCAGCGCGGTTCCGAACTTCACACCACTCGCCGCTGTTGTTGTACGCTACCATCGTCACCATTTCTCCTGAAACGATAAATAGAATCATGACTTTCTATTACAACAAACTTCAACACAAGACAGTATCTGGGGTAGGTTCCATCCTGATCGACGGCTTCTGGGTTCACCCCGCATTAAGAAAATGGGTACCAAATTGTTTCCCTTCGAAATAAACGTATGGACATACTACTGACCACATTACACCAAAGATCATGTGCTGAAGGTGTATGAAAATGATGGTCACTAACACCACATTTACTACACACCACTTGGCATGACGGGGCTCTTTACTTACAAGACAGTACCTGTCATTGCCAAGAAACATCTTATATAGAGTATATGTTCATTCCCACGTTGTGCTATCAGTGCCAACATATAATATAAACATAAGATGGTATGGTACAGCTAAACTAATAGAAAGACCAGACAAACTACAACGTTCTGGCAAAAACTTTCATGAATTATAACAAACAAACCATTCACATTGAACACATAAATCAAAGTCACAAAAATCAACACAGATCTAAAAAAAATTGTGGAAAAAGACAGTGGCCGGGATTTACATATAGTCTGGTTAAAGGATAAATAAAGAATAGGATAGGTAGAATTAAAGCCAATAGGAACCAAACAATGAAGAAATGCAAAAATGAAAGGGGATGTCCCATATGGGACAAAGACAATGAGAAAAGGATAGGGAGGGAAGGGGGCAGGAGAGCAAGAGAAGTAATAGAAATAATGCAGAGAGGAATAGGATGCAAGGAGGAATAGGACGCAGGAAAGAAATGTAGAAGAGAGCAGTGATTTAAAGAGTTATTTTAACAGAGTGAAAAGAGTTTAATCCTTACAGTTATAGAGTGCCAAAATGGGGCTAAGTTTAATCCTTACAGTTATAGAGTGCCAAAATGGGGATAAGTTTAATCCTTACAGTTATAGAGTGCCAAAATGGGGCTAAGTTTAATCCTTACAGTTATAGAGTGCCAAAATGGGGCTAAGTTTAATCCTTACAGTTATAGAGTGCCAAAATGGGGCTAAGTTTAATCCTTACAGTTATAGAGTGCCAAAATGGGGATAAGTTTAATCCTCTCAGATATAGAGTGCCAAAATGGGGCTAAGTTTAATCCTCTCAGATATAGAGTGCCAAAATGGGGCTAAGTTTAATCCTCTCAGATATAGAGTGCCAAAATGGGGATAAGTTTAATCCTCTCAGATATAGAGTGCCAAAATGGGGATAAGTTTAATCCTCTCAGATATAGAGTGCCAAAATGGGGCTAAGTTTAATCCTCTCAGATATAGAGTGCCAAAATGGGGCTAAGTTTAATCCTCACAGATAAAGAGTGCCAAAATGGGGCTAAGTTTAATCCTCACAGATATAGAGTGCCAAAATGGGGCTAAGTTTAATCCTCTCAGATACAGAGTGCCAAAATGGGGCTTAGTTTAATCCTCTCAGATATAGAGTGCCAAAATAGGGCTAAGTTCAATCCTTACAGTTATAGAGTGCCAAAATGGGGATAAGTTTAATCCTTACAGTTACAGAGTGCCAAAATGGGGATAAGTTTAATCCTTACAGTTATAGAGTGCCAAAATGGGGCTAAGTTTAATCCTTACAGTTATAGAGTACCAAAATGGGGCTAAGTTTAATCCTTACAGTTATAGAGTGCCAAAATGGGGATAAGTTTAATCCTTACAGTTATAGAGTGCCAAAATGGGGATAAGTTTAATCCTTACAGTTATAGAGTGCCAAAATGGGGATAAGTTTAATCCTTACAGTTATAGAGTGCCAAAATGGGGCTAAATTTAACCCTCTCAGATATAGAGTGCCAAAATGGGGATAAGTTTAATCCTCTCAGATACAGAGTGCCACAATGGGGCTAAGTTTAATCCTCTCAGATATAGAGTGCAAAAATGGGGCTAAGTTTAATCCTCTCAGATATAGAGTGCCAAAATGGGGATAAGTTTAACCCTCTCAGATATAGAGTGCCAAAATGGGGCTAAGTTTAATCCTCTCAGATATAGAGTGCCAAAATGGGGCTAAGTTTAATCCTCTCAGATACAGAGTGCCACAATGGGGCTAAGTTTAATCCTTACAGTTATAGAGTGCCAAAATGGGGATAAGTTTAATCCTCACAGATACAGAGTGCCAAAATGGGGCTTAGTTTAATCCTCTCAGATATAGAGTGCCAAAATGGGGCTAAGTTTAATCCTCTCAGATATAGAGTGCCAAAATGGGGATAAGTTTAATCCTCTCAGATATAGAGTGCCAAAATGGGGCTAAGTTTAATCCTCTCAGATATAGAGTGCCAAAATGGGGCTAAGTTTAATCCTCTCAGATATAGAGTGCCAAAATGGGGCTAAGTTTAATCCTCACAGTTATAGAGTGCCAAAATGGGGCTAAGTGTAATCCTCACAGTTATAGAGTGCCAAAATGGGGCTAAGTTTAATCCTGACACAGTTGGAGTGTGTAGTTTATAATCCTTTTGGTTGGAGTGTGTAGTTTAATCTTGTCAAGTGGAGTATGTAGTTTAATCCTCTCAGTTGGAGTGTGTACTTTAATCCTGCCAAGTGGAGTGTGTAGTTTAATCCTCTCAGTTGGAGTGTGTACTTTAATCCTGCCAAGTGGAGTATGTAGTTTAATCCTCTCAGTTGGAGTGTGTACTTTAATCCTGCCAAGTGGAGTATGTAGTTTAATCCTCTCAGTTGGAGTGTGTACTTTAATCCTGTCAAGTGGAGTATGTAGTTTAATCCTCTCAGTTGGAGTGTGTACTTTAATCCTGCCAAGTGGAGTGTGTAGTTTAATCCTCTAGCTATCAGTGTTGAATATCTATCTATTATCCTTTCGAGCCGAAGACGGCACATAAGGCAGAACCACAATCTCAAAAACAGAAACCTTGCGTGCCAAAGTGGCACATATTACAGAGATCACCACTTCTAAAATCTATGGCTCTGTTTCCATAACAATACTTTTTACAATGACAGCTTGTCAAACCATCGATCAATCTCCTTAGTCGCCTCTTACGACATGCCTGGAAGGTCACAGAGTTACTATTCTTTACATTCCTCATAATGAGGTCCCAGTAACACACAGGAAAGTGTTGAACATGGTCCCTCATAAATAAACATCAAAAGAAGGTAGCTACCATAGAGATGATATATTTAAGAAAAGCACTTGGGGTGACCAGAAAAGACAAAACTAGAAATGATGCCATAGGAGAGAGATTTAACACTGAACCAATTACAAACTACATACAGAGACAACAAATGAAATGGTTTGCTCATATAGAAAGAATGCCAAGATGTTCTATAAAATACAAAACATTTATGAAAAGAGGGGATGAGAGATGAACCCGTGGCAGACCCAGAGTAATATGGACAGACAACATCAGAGAATCGGTACAACATCAACTGGCAATGTCTGAGGTCTCTAGTAAAGTGAAAAAAGTAAAGTGCCCCCGTCACGTCAAGTGACATATAGGGAATATGGTGTTAGTAACCATACATTTTACAGACCTTCAGCATATGATTTTTGGGGTAATGTGGTCGGTATTATGCCCGTGCCGCTTTACTTTCCCAGAAAAAAATCCGGTACCCATTTAAGGCTGGGTGAACCCTACCCCTTGTCCTTTGTAGTCCAGTTCACTAACCACTGAGCTATCACGGCTCCCTTCTTCTGAGGTACTCATATTTTTTTGTATCGATCAGTAATTTATATTTCAGGCCGGACTTCGCAGCTGAGACCAGGGATGGTTGCCGCAGAGAGAAATCATAAATAAAAATCGCAACTGGTGCAACCTGAATTTGAACTCACAACCTCTCTGTCTCGAGGCCAACTAGTTCCCCAAGGCTGCCATGTAAGGAGGACAGCTGGAATATTTTGTGACAACAGAAAGACAATCCCTCAAACCAAGAGATGGATAATAACAGCAGATTAAAATATACCAGCAATGAAAGGAGAAAAAGAAATGTTGCAGAGATGTCAATAAATTAAGGACTTTTACGAATATTGGCCATGAACATGGTCTCATCATTCATTCTTATTATTGGACATTTTCTCTACTTCTCTCCAGTCTAGACCACAGACAAGGTCTCTCCATCCATCCCTATTCTTGGACATTTTCTCTGCTTCTCTCCAGTCTAGACCACAGACAAGGTCTCTCCATCCATCCCTATTCTTGGACATTTTCTCTACCTCTCTCCAGTCTAGACCACAGACAAGGTCTCTCCATCCATCCCTATTCTTGGACATTTTCTTTACTTCTCTCCAGTCTAGACCACAGACAAGGTCTCTCCATCCATCCCTATTCTTGGACATTTTCTCTACTTCTCTCCAGTCTAGGCCACAGACAAGATCTCTCCATCCATCCCTATTCTTGGACATTTTCTCTACTTCTCTCCAGTCTAGACCACAGACAAGGTCTCTCCATCTATCCCTATTCTTGCACATTTTCTCTACTTCTCTCCAGTCTAGACCACAGACAAGGTCTCTCCATCCATCCCTATTCTTGAACATTTTCTCTACTTCTCTCCAGTCTAGACCACAGACAAGGTCTCTCCATCCATCCCTATTCTTGGACATTTTCTCTACTTCTCTCCAGTCTAGACCACAGACAAGGTCTCTCCATCCATCCCTATTCTTGGACATTTTCTCTACTTCTCTCCAGTCTAGACCACAGACAAGGTCTCTCCATCCATCCCTATTCTTGAACATTTTCTCTACTTCTCTCCAGTCTAGACCATAGACAAGGTCTCTCCATCCATCCCTATTCTTGGACATTTTCTCTACTTCTCTCCAGTCTAGACCACAGACAAGGTCTCTCCATCCATCCCTATTCTTGCACATTTTCTCTACTTCTCTCCAGTCTAGACCACAGACAAGGTCTCTCCATCCATTCTTATTATTGGACATTTTCTCTACTTCTCTCGAGTCTAGGCCACAGACAAGGTCTCTCCATCCATCCCTATTCTTGGACATTTTCTCTACTTCTCTCGAGTCTAGGCCACAGACAAGGTCTCTCCATCCATCCCTATTCTTGGACATTTTCTTTACTTCTCTCGAGTCTAGGCCACAGACAAGGTCTCTCCATCCATTCTTATTATTGGACATTTTCTCTACTTCTCTCCAGTCTAGACCACAGACAAGGTCTCTCCATCCATTCTTATTATTGGACATTTTCTCTACTTCTCTCGAGTCTAGGCCACAGACAAGGTCTCTCCATCCATCCCTAAACTTGGACATTTTCTCTACTTCTCTCCAGTCTAGACCACAGACAAGATCTCTCCATCCATCCCTATTCTTGAACATTTTCTCTACTTCTCTCCAGTCTAGACCACAGACAAGGTCTCTCCATCCATCCCTATTCTTGGACATTTTCTCTACTTCTCTCCAGTCTAGACCACAGACAAGATCTCTCCATCCATCCCTATTCTTGCACATTTTCTCTACTTCTCTCCAGTCTAGACCACAGACAAGATCTCTCCATCCATCCCTATTCTTGGACATTTTCTCTACTTCTCTCCAGTCTAGACCACAGACAAGATCTCTCCATTCATCCCTATTCTTGGACATTTTCTCTACTTCTCTCCAGCCTAGACCGCAGACAAGGTCTCTCCATCCATCCCTATTCTTGGACATTTTCTCTACTTCTCTCCAGTCTAGACCACAGACAAGGTCTCTCCATCCATCCCATTTCTTACACATTTTCTCTACTTCTCTCCAGTCTAGACCACAGACAAGATCTCTCCATCCATCCCTATTCTTGGACATTTTCTCTACTTCTCTCCAGTCTAGACCACAGACAAGATCTCTCCATCCATCCCTATTCTTGGACATTTTCTCTACTTCTCTCCAGTCTAGACCACAGACAAGATCTCTCCATCCATCCCTATTCTTGCACATTTTCTCTACTTCTCTCCAGTCTAGACCACAGACAAGATCTCTCCATCCATCCCTATTCTTGGACATTTTCTCTACTTCTCTCCAGTCTAGACCACAGACAAGATCTCTCCATTCATCCCTATTCTTGGACATTTTCTCTACTTCTCTCCAGCCTAGACCGCAGACAAGGTCTCTCCATCCATCCCTATTCTTGGACATTTTCTCTACTTCTCTCCAGTCTAGACCACAGACAAGGTCTCTCCATCCATCCCATTTCTTGCACATTTTCTCTACTTCTCTCCAGTCTAGACCACAGACAAGATCTCTCCATCCATCCCTATTCTTGGACATTTTCTCTACTTCTCTCCAGTCTAGACCACAGACAAGATCTCTCCATCCATCCCTATTCTTGGACATTTTCTCTACTTCTCTCCAGTCTAGACCACAGACAAGATCTCTCCATCCATCCCTATTCTTGGACATTTTCTCTACTTCTCTCCAGTCTAGACCACAGACAAGATCTCTCCATCCATCCCTATTCTTGGACATTTTCTCTACTTCTCTTCAGTCTAGGCCACATACAAGGTCTCTCCATCCATCCCTATTCTTGGACATTTTCTCTACTTCTCTCCAGTCTAGACCACAGACAAGATCTCTCCATACATCCCTATTCTTGGACATTTTCTCTACTTCTCTCCAGTCTAGGCCACAGACAAGATCTCTCCATCCATCCCTATTCTTGAACATTTTCTCTACTTCTCTCCAGTCTAGACCACAGACAAGGTCTCTCCATCCATCCCTATTCTTGGACATTTTCTCTACTTCTCTCCAGTCTAGACCACAGACAAGGTCTCTCCATCCATCCCTATTCTTGGACATTTTCTCTACTTCTCTTCAGTCTAGACCACAGACAAGGTCTCTCCATCCATCCCTATTCTTGGACATTTTCTCTACTTCTCTCCAGTCTAGACCACAGACAAGATCTCTCCATCCATCCCTATTCTTGCACATTTTCTCTACTTCTCTCCAGTCTAGACCACAGACAAGATCTCTCCATCCATCCCTATTCTTGCACATTTTCTCTACTTCTCTCCAGTCTAGACCACAGACAAGATCTCTCCATTCATCCCTATTCTTGGACATTTTCTCTACTTCTCTCCAGCCTAGACCGCAGACAAGGTCTCTCCATCCATCCCTATTCTTGGACATTTTCTCTACTTCTCTCCAGTCTAGACCACAGACAAGGTCTCTCCATCCATCCCATTTCTTACACATTTTCTCTACTTCTCTCCAGTCTAGACCACAGACAAGATCTCTCCATCCATCCCTATTCTTGGACATTTTCTCTACTTCTCTCCAGTCTAGACCACAGACAAGATCTCTCCATCCATCCCTATTCTTGGACATTTTCTCTACTTCTCTCCAGTCTAGACCACAGACAAGATCTCTCCATCCATCCCTATTCTTGCACATTTTCTCTACTTCTCTCCAGTCTAGACCACAGACAAGATCTCTCCATCCATCCCTATTCTTGGACATTTTCTCTACTTCTCTCCAGTCTAGACCACAGACAAGATCTCTCCATTCATCCCTATTCTTGGACATTTTCTCTACTTCTCTCCAGCCTAGACCGCAGACAAGGTCTCTCCATCCATCCCTATTCTTGGACATTTTCTCTACTTCTCTCCAGTCTAGACCACAGACAAGGTCTCTCCATCCATCCCATTTCTTGCACATTTTCTCTACTTCTCTCCAGTCTAGACCACAGACAAGATCTCTCCATCCATCCCTATTCTTGGACATTTTCTCTACTTCTCTCCAGTCTAGACCACAGACAAGATCTCTCCATCCATCCCTATTCTTGGACATTTTCTCTACTTCTCTCCAGTCTAGACCACAGACAAGATCTCTCCATCCATCCCTATTCTTGGACATTTTCTCTACTTCTCTCCAGTCTAGACCACAGACAAGATCTCTCCATCCATCCCTATTCTTGGACATTTTCTCTACTTCTCTTCAGTCTAGGCCACATACAAGGTCTCTCCATCCATCCCTATTCTTGGACATTTTCTCTACTTCTCTCCAGTCTAGACCACAGACAAGATCTCTCCATACATCCCTATTCTTGGACATTTTCTCTACTTCTCTCCAGTCTAGGCCACAGACAAGATCTCTCCATCCATCCCTATTCTTGAACATTTTCTCTACTTCTCTCCAGTCTAGACCACAGACAAGGTCTCTCCATCCATCCCTATTCTTGGACATTTTCTCTACTTCTCTCCAGTCTAGACCACAGACAAGGTCTCTCCATCCATCCCTATTCTTGGACATTTTCTCTACTTCTCTTCAGTCTAGACCACAGACAAGGTCTCTCCATCCATCCCTATTCTTGGACATTTTCTCTACTTCTCTCCAGTCTAGACCACAGACAAGATCTCTCCATCCATCCCTATTCTTGCACATTTTCTCTACTTCTCTCCAGTCTAGACCACAGACAAGATCTCTCCATCCATCCCTATTCTTGCACATTTTCTCTACTTCTCTCCAGTCTAGACCACAGACAAGATCTCTCCATTCATCCCTATTCTTGGACATTTTCTCTACTTCTCTCCAGCCTAGACCGCAGACAAGGTCTCTCCATCCATCCCTATTCTTGGACATTTTCTCTACTTCTCTCCAGTCTAGACCGCAGACAAGGTCTCTCCATCCATCCCATTTCTTGCACATTTTCTCTACTTCTCTCCAGTCTAGACCACAGACAAGATCTCTCCATCCATCCCTATTCTTGGACATTTTCTCTACTTCTCTTCAGTCTAGACCACAGACAAGGTCTCTCCATCCATCCCTATTCTTGGACATTTTCTCTACTTCTCTCCAGTCTAGACCACAGACAAGGTCTCTCCATCCATCCCTATTCTTGGACATTTTCTCTACTTCTCTCCAGTCTAGACCACAGACAAGATCTCTCCATCCATCCCTATTCTTGGACATTTTCTCTACTTCTCTTCAGTCTAGACCACAGACAAGGTCTCTCCATCCATCCCTATTCTTGGACATTTTCTCTACTTCTCTCCAGTCTAGACCACAGACAAGGTCTCTCCATCCATCCCTATTCTTGCACATTTTCTCTACTTCTCTCCAGTCTAGACCACAGACAAGGTCTCTCCATCCATCCCTATTCTTGGACATTTTCTCTACTTCTCTCCAGTCTAGACCACAGACAAGATCTCTCCATTCATCCCTATTCTTGGACATTTTCTCTACTTCTCTCCAGCCTAGACCGCAGACAAGGTCTCTCCATCCATCCCTATTCTTGGACATTTTCTCTACTTCTCTCCAGCCTAGACCGCAGACAAGGTCTCTCCATCCATCCCTATTCTTGGACATTTTCTCTACTTCTCTCCAGTCTAGACCACAGACAAGGTCTCTCCATCCATCCCATTTCTTACACATTTTCTCTACTTCTCTCCAGTCTAGACCACAGACAAGATCTCTCCATCCATCCCTATTCTTGGACATTTTCTCTACTTCTCTCCAGTCTAGACCACAGACAAGATCTCTCCATCCATCCCTATTCTTGGACATTTTCTCTACTTCTCTCCAGTCTAGACCACAGACAAGATCTCTCCATCCATCCCTATTCTTGCACATTTTCTCTACTTCTCTCCAGTCTAGACCACAGACAAGATCTCTCCATCCATCCCTATTCTTGGACATTTTCTCTACTTCTCTCCAGTCTAGACCGCAGACAAGATCTCTCCATTCATCCCTATTCTTGGACATTTTCTCTACTTCTCTCCAGCCTAGACCGCAGACAAGGTCTCTCCATCCATCCCTATTCTTGGACATTTTCTCTACTTCTCTCCAGTCTAGACCACAGACAAGGTCTCTCCATCCATCCCATTTCTTGCACATTTTCTCTACTTCTCTCCAGTCTAGACCACAGACAAGATCTCTCCATCCATCCCAATTCTTGGACATTTTCTCTACTTCTCTCCAGTCTAGACCACAGACAAGATCTCTCCATCCATCCCTATTCTTGGACATTTTCTCTACTTCTCTCCAGTCTAGACCACAGACAAGATCTCTCCATCCATCCCTATTCTTGGACATTTTCTCTACTTCTCTTCAGTCTAGACCACAGACAAGGTCTCTCCATCCATCCCTATTCTTGGACATTTTCTCTACTTCTCTCCAGTCTAGACCACAGACAAGATCTCTCCATACATCCCTATTCTTGGACATTTTCTCTACTTCTCTCCAGTCTAGGCCACAGACAAGATCTCTCCATCCATCCCTATTCTTGGACATTTTCTCTACTTCTCTCCAGTCTAGACCACAGACAAGATCTCTCCATCCATCCCTATTCTTGGACATTTTCTCTACTTCTCTCCAGTCTAGACCACAGACAAGATCTCTCCATTCATCCCTATTCTTGGACATTTTCTCTACTTCTCTCCAGCCTAGACCACAGACAAGGTCTCTCCATCCATCCCTATTCTTGGACATTTTCTCTACTTCTCTCCAGTCTAGACCACAGACAAGGTCTCTCCATCCATCCCATTTCTTGCACATTTTCTCTACTTCTCTCCAGTCTAGACCACAGACAAGATCTCTCCATCCATCCCTATTCTTGGACATTTTCTCTACTTCTCTCCAGTCTAGACCACAGACAAGATCTCTCCATCCATCCCTATTCTTGAACATTTTCTCTACTTCTCTCCAGTCTAGACCACAGACAAGGTCTCTCCATCCATCCCTATTCTTGGACATTTTCTCTACTTCTCTCCAGTCTAGACCACAGACAAGGTCTCTCCATCCATCCCTATTCTTGGACATTTTCTCTACTTCTCTTCAGTCTAGACCACAGACAAGGTCTCTCCATCCATCCCTATTCTTGGACATTTTCTCTACTTCTCTCCAGTCTAGACCACAGACAAGATCTCTCCATCCATCCCTATTCTTGCACATTTTCTCTACTTCTCTCCAATCTAGACCACAGACAAGATCTCTCCATCCATCCCTATTCTTGGACATTTTCTCTACTTCTCTCCAGTCTAGACCACAGACAAGATCTCTCCATTCATCCCTATTCTTGGACATTTTCTCTACTTCTCTCCAGCCTAGACCGCAGACAAGGTCTCTCCATCCATCCCTATTCTTGGACATTTTCTCTACTTCTCTCCAGTCTAGACCACAGACAAGGTCTCTCCATCCATCCCATTTCTTGCACATTTTGTCTACTTCTCTCCAGTCTAGACCACAGACAAGATCTCTCCATCCATCCCTATTATAGGACATTTTCTCTACTTCTCTTCAGTCTAGACCACAGACAAGGTCTCTCCATCCATCCCTATTCTTGGACATTTTCTCTACTTCTCTCCAGTCTAGACCACAGACAAGGTCTCTCCATCCATCCCTATTCTTGGACATTTTCTCTACTTCTCTCCAGTCTAGACCACAGACAAGATCTCTCCATCCATCCCTATTCTTGGACATTTTCTCTACTTCTCTTCAGTCTAGACCACAGACAAGGTCTCTCCATCCATCCCTATTCTTGGACATTTTCTCTACTTCTCTCCAGTCTAGACCACAGACAAGATCTCTCCATCCATCCCTATTCTTGCACATTTTCTCTACTTCTCTCCAGTCTAGACCACAGACAAGATCTCTCCATCCATCCCTATTCTTGGACATTTTCTCTACTTCTCTCCAGTCTAGACCACAGACAAGATCTCTCCATCCATCCCTATTCTTGGACATTTTCTCTACTTCTCTCCAGTCTAGACCACAGACAAGATCTCTCCATCCATCCCTATTCTTGCACATTTTCTCTACTTCTCTCCAGTCTAGACCACAGACAAGATCTCTCCATCCATCCCTATTCTTGGACATTTTCTCTACTTCTCTCCAGTCTAGACCACAGACAAGATCTCTCCATCCATCCCTATTCTTGGACATTTTCTCTACTTCTCTCCAGCCTAGACCGCAGACAAGGTCTCTCCATCCATCCCTATTCTTGGACATTTTCTCTACTTCTCTCCAGTCTAGACCACAGACAAGGTCTCTCCATCCATCCCATTTCTTGCACATTTTCTCTACTTCTCTCCAGTCTAGACCACAGACAAGATCTCTCCATCCATCCCTATTCTTGGACATTTTCTCTACTTCTCTCCAGTCTAGACCACAGACAAGATCTCTCCATCCATCCCTATTCTTGGACATTTTCTCTACTTCTCTCCAGTCTAGACCACAGACAAGATCTCTCCATCCATCCCTATTCTTGGACATTTTCTCTACTTCTCTCCAGTCTAGACCACAGACAAGATCTCTCCATCCATCCCTATTCTTGGACATTTTCTCTACTTCTCTTTAGTCTAGGCCACAGACAAGGTCTCTCCATCCATCCCTATTCTTGGATATTTTCTCTACTTCTCTCCAGTCTAGACCACAGACAAGATCTCTCCATCCATCCCTATTCTTGGACATTTTCTCTACTTCTCTCCAGTCTAGGCCACAGACAAGATCTCTCCATCCATCCCTATTCTTGGACATTTTCTCTACTTCTCTCCAGTCTAGACCACAGACAAGATCTCTCCATCCATCCCTATTCTTGGACATTTTCTCTACTTCTCTCCAGTCTAGACCACAGACAAGGTCTCTCCATTCATCCCTATTCTTGGACATTTTCTCTACTTCTCTCCAGCCTAGACCACAGACAAGGTCTCTCCATCCATCCCTATTCTTGGACATTTTCTCTACTTCTCTCCAGTCTAGACCACAGACAAGGTCTCTCCATCCATCCCATTTCTTGCACATTTTCTCTACTTCTCTCCAGTCTAGACCACAGACAAGATCTCTCCATCCATCCCTATTCTTGCACATTTTCTCTACTTCTCTCCAGTCTAGACCACAGACAAGATCTCTCCATCCATCCCTATTCTTGGACATTTTCTCTACTTCTCTCCAGTCTAGACCACAGACAAGATCTCTCCATCCATCCCTATTCTTGGACATTTTCTCTACTTCTCTCCAGTCTAGACCACAGACAAGATCTCTCCATCCATCCCTATTCTTGGACATTTTCTCTACTTCTCTTCAGTCTAGGCCACAGACAAGGTCTCTCCATCCATCCCTATTCTTGCACATTTTCTCTACTTCTCTCCAGTCTAGACCACAGACAAGGTCTCTCCATCCATCCCTATTCTTGGACATTTTCTCTACTTCTCTCCAGTCTAGACCACAGACAAGATCTCTCCATTCATCCCTATTCTTGGACATTTTCTCTACTTCTCTCCAGCCTAGACCGCAGACAAGGTCTCTCCATCCATCCCTATTCTTGGACATTTTCTCTACTTCTCTCCAGCCTAGACCGCAGACAAGGTCTCTCCATCCATCCCTATTCTTGGACATTTTCTCTACTTCTCTCCAGTCTAGACCACAGACAAGGTCTCTCCATCCATCCCATTTCTTACACATTTTCTCTACTTCTCTCCAGTCTAGACCACAGACAAGATCTCTCCATCCATCCCTATTCTTGGACATTTTCTCTACTTCTCTCCAGTCTAGACCACAGACAAGATCTCTCCATCCATCCCTATTCTTGGACATTTTCTCTACTTCTCTCCAGTCTAGACCACAGACAAGATCTCTCCATCCATCCCTATTCTTGCACATTTTCTCTACTTCTCTCCAGTCTAGACCACAGACAAGATCTCTCCATCCATCCCTATTCTTGGACATTTTCTCTACTTCTCTCCAGTCTAGACCGCAGACAAGATCTCTCCATTCATCCCTATTCTTGGACATTTTCTCTACTTCTCTCCAGCCTAGACCGCAGACAAGGTCTCTCCATCCATCCCTATTCTTGGACATTTTCTCTACTTCTCTCCAGTCTAGACCACAGACAAGATCTCTCCATCCATCCCTATTCTTGGACATTTTCTCTACTTCTCTCCAGTCTAGACCACAGACAAGATCTCTCCATCCATCCCTATTCTTGGACATTTTCTCTACTTCTCTTTAGTCTAGGCCACAGACAAGGTCTCTCCATCCATCCCTATTCTTGGATATTTTCTCTACTTCTCTCCAGTCTAGACCACAGACAAGATCTCTCCATCCATCCCTATTCTTGGACATTTTCTCTACTTCTCTCCAGTCTAGGCCACAGACAAGATCTCTCCATCCATCCCTATTCTTGGACATTTTCTCTACTTCTCTCCAGTCTAGACCACAGACAAGATCTCTCCATCCATCCCTATTCTTGGACATTTTCTCTACTTCTCTCCAGTCTAGACCACAGACAAGGTCTCTCCATTCATCCCTATTCTTGGACATTTTCTCTACTTCTCTCCAGCCTAGACCGCAGACAAGGTCTCTCCATCCATCCCTATTCTTGGACATTTTCTCTACTTCTCTCCAGTCTAGACCACAGACAAGGTCTCTCCATCCATCCCATTTCTTGCACATTTTCTCTACTTCTCTCCAGTCTAGACCACAGACAAGATCTCTCCATCCATCCCTATTCTTGCACATTTTCTCTACTTCTCTCCAGTCTAGACCACAGACAAGATCTCTCCATCCATCCCTATTCTTGGACATTTTCTCTACTTCTCTCCAGTCTAGACCACAGACAAGATCTCTCCATCCATCCCTATTCTTGGACATTTTCTCTACTTCTCTCCAGTCTAGACCACAGACAAGATCTCTCCATCCATCCCTATTCTTGGACATTTTCTCTACTTCTCTTCAGTCTAGGCCACAGACAAGGTCTCTCCATCCATCCCTATTCTTGGACATTTTCTCTACTTCTCTCCAGTCTAGACCACAGACAAGATCTCTCCATCCATCCCTATTCTTGGACATTTTCTCTACTTCTCTTCAGTCTAGGCCACAGACAAGATCTCTCCATCCATCCCTATTCTTGGACATTTTCTCTACTTCTCTCCAGTCTAGACCACAGACAAGGTCTCTCCATCCATCCCTATTCTTGGACATTTTCTCTACTTCTCTCCAGTCTAGACCGCAGACAAGATCTCTCCATCCATCCCTATTCTTGGACATTTTCTCTACTTCTCTCCAGTCTAGACCACAGACAAGGTCTCTCCATCCATCCCTATTCTTGGACATTTACTCTACTTCTCTCCAGTCTAGACCACAGACAAGGTCTCTCCATCCATCCCATTTCTTGCACATTTTCTCTACTTCTCTCCAGTCTAGACCACAGACAAGATCTCTCCATCCATCCCTATTCTTGGACATTTTCTCTACTTCTCTCCAGTCTAGACCACAGACAAGATCTCTCCATCCATCCCTATTCTTGGACATTTTCTCTACTTCTCTCCAGTCTAGACCACAGACAAGATCTCTCCATCCATCCCTATTCTTGGACTTTTTCTCTACTTCTCTCCAGTCTAGACCACAGACAAGATCTCTCCATCCATCCCTATTCTTGGACATTTTCTCTACTTCTCTTCAGTCTAGGCCACAGACAAGGTCTCTCCATCCATCCCTATTCTTGGACATTTTCTCTACTTCTCTCCAGTCTAGACCACAGACAAGATCTCTCCATCCATCCCTATTCTTGGACATTTTCTCTACTTCTCTCCAGTCTAGACCACAGACAAGATCTCTCCATCCATCCCTATTCTTGGACATTTTCTCTACTTCTCTCCAGCCTAGACCACAGACAAGGTCTCTCCATCTATCCCTATTCTTGGACATTTTCTCTACTTCTCTCCAGTCTAGACCACAGACAAGGTCTCTCCATCCATCCCTATTCTTGGACATTTTCTCTACTTCTCTCCAGTCTAGACCGCAGACAAGATCTCTCCATCCATCCCTATTCTTGGACATTTTCTCTACTTCTCTCCAGTCTAGACCACAGACAAGATCTCTCCATCCATCCCTATTCTTGGACATTTTCTCTACTTCTCTCCAGTTTAGACCACAGACAAGGTCTCTCCATCCATCCCATTTCTTGCACATTTTCTCTACTTCTCTCCAGTCTAGACCACAGACAAGATCTCTCCATCCATCCCTATTCTTGGACATTTTCTCTACTTCTCTCCAGTCTAGACCACAGACAAGATCTCTCCATCCATCCCTATTCTTGGACATTTTCTCTACTTCTCTCCAGTCTAGACCACAGACAAGATCTCTCCATCCATCCCTATTCTTGGACATTTTCTCTACTTCTCTCCAGTCTAGACCACAGACAAGATCTCTCCATCCATCCCTATTCTTGGACATTTTCTCTACTTCTCTTCAGTCTAGGCCACAGACAAGGTCTCTCCATCCATCCCTATTCTTGGACATTTTCTCTACTTCTCTCCAGTCTAGACCACAGACAAGATCTCTCCATCCATCCCTATTCTTGGACATTTTCTCTACTTCTCTCCAGTCTAGACCACAGACAAGATCTCTCCATCCATCCCTATTCTTGGACATTTTCTCTACTTCTCTCCAGCCTAGACCACAGACAAGGTCTCTCCATCCATCCCTATTCTTGGACATTTTCTCTACTTCTCTCCAGTCTAGACCACAGACAAGATCTCTCCATCCATCCCTATTCTTGGACATTTTCTCTACTTCTCTCCAGTCTAGACCACAGACAAGATCTCTCCATCCATCCCTATTCTTGGACATTTTCTCTACTTCTCTTCAGTCTAGGCCACAGACAAGGTCTCTCCATCCATCCCTATTCTTGGACATTTTCTCTACTTCTCTCCAGTCTAGACCACAGACAAGATCTCTCCATCCATCCCTATTCTTGGACATTTTCTCTACTTCTCTCCAGTCTAGACCACAGACAAGGTCTCTCCATTCATCCCTATTCAAAGTACCCCCCGTCATGTCAGTTGGCGTATAGGTAATATGGTATTAGTGACCATGTCACCATAACTTCCAGTCAATATGGCAGATAGGTGGCAGGAACCATTGAGGCTCAGTCAGAAAAGTGTTCCTTGTTGCAGTTTCCTCATATTCCATGTCTGGCTTGCTGCCGGAGCTACTGAGTTTAGTGCTCTGTGCACACCGTGAGCTGTGTTTTTCATCCGGATCATGTTTAGATATTCTGATTGCTTACGATGAATGATGATATAGAATGACGAAGGACAATTCAGCTGCGTTCACTTTCAGTGCCACTTGGTCTTATGTCTTTTGGCGGGTGCTGTAGCTGCTATGATGGGTACAGCAGCTGCCTTTCTTAATTTGGATCCTTCAATGAGATGAGTTTTAATTTGGATGATTCCACTGCCACGGGCGGTTGAATAATTGTGCATTTTAATTTGTTTGCAGTGATATCGGGGCCTTCGACTAACCATAACCATAACCTAAATTTTACAGACCTTCGGCACATGAATTTTGGGGTAATGTGGTCAGTATTACACCCGTGCCGCTTTACTTTCCCAGAAAAAAAAATCAGGTACCCCTTAAAGGCTGGGTGAACCCAGAAGCCGTCGGTTGGGATCGAACCCTACCTCTTGTCCTTTGTAGTCCTGTTCACTAACCACTGAGCTATCATGGCTCCCATGATGACAGCTATACAAAAAAAAAAAAAAAAAAGCAGCAAACATACAATATGACCAAACTCACCCTTCTCGATGCTCAGCTGAGTAGAACCACCAGCCTGGAAGTCATAGAGAGCCACAAACAACGTCGGGTCATCCTCCACGTTGACTGACAGCAGATTTTCTTTAGACATCCAACGTGACCCGCCCATCGGAGCATCAGGCAACGGCCGTTGTTGCAGTAAGGCCTCTGTTTGACAATAGGCAATTAAAAAGATTCAGAGAACCTTTCATAACCATAAATATGTACAGACATTCAATAGCCAATTAAAAAGATTCAGGGAACCTTCCATAACCATAAATATGTACAGACATTCAATAAAAAATAAAAAAAAGATTCAGGGAACCTTTCATAACCATAAATATGTACAGACATCCAATAAAAAATAAAAAAAAAGATTCAGGGAACCTTTCATAACCATAAATATGTACAGACATCCAATAGGCAATTAAAAAGATTCAGGGAACCTTCCATAACCATAAATATGTACAGACATCCAATAAAAAATAAAAAAAAGATTCAGGGAACCTTCCATAACCATAAATATGTACAGACATTCAATAAAAAATAAAAAAAAGATTCAGGGAATCTACCGTAAACATGTACAGACATTCAGTAGGCAATTTTAAAAAGATTCAGGAAACCTATCGTAACCATAAATATGTGCAGACATTACCTATTGTTTATTAGAGGAGATAGGTTAGTTTGTTACAGGGTAGGTGAATGAGTCATAATGGATTGTTAGGCCAAATAGGAGAGAGAGATTGAGAGAGAGAGAGAGAGAGAGAGAGAGAGAGAGAGAGAGAGAGAGAGAGAGAGAGAGAGAGATAAGGAAAGCTCTTAACGAGGCAGAAATAATGAGATTAAGGAGACAGAATTTAATTGTAAGAGAGAATGTGGCATGGTGGGTAAATCCTTGAGAGGTGAGACTGAAGTGAGATTTGAGAGGTCCAGGTGTGACATGTGACCAAAATAAGGATATCAAAAGCAAGAGGAGCATTTGTTGCACTAGGAAATAGGGATATCCAAAGAAATTAGGTTAAATACACAAATACACATTTTCAACTCCAATGTTAAGTCAGTTCTATTATATGGCCACGAAAAATGGAGAACAACAAAAATGACAATCATGAAGATACAGACTTTCATTAATGGATGCTTACACAGAATAAAAGGATGGAAATGGCAGGACAAAATCACTAACATAGAATTATGGAAATGTACTGAAGGGAGGTCAAAAAGTAATGCACACCAATTTTTTTCTCGGAAACTATTCGGGCAAAATGTGTGAAATTTTCACAGATTGTAGCTGAACATCCCCTTTACACTACCTATTTTTCAACATAATCTCCGTCCAAGCGTATTGCATTACGCCAACGCGAAACTAGGTCATGAATGTCTCGTTTGTACCAAGTTTTGTCCTGCTCGCGTAGCCATTTTTTAACTGCACGGATCACATCCTCATCATTGTCAAAGTGTGTCCCACGCAGGAATTTTTTGAGTGGTCCAAACAGATGGAAATCTGAGGGAGCCAGATCAGGGCTGTAAGGAGGATGGGGCAGTACAGTCCAACCAAATTTGTTGATTGCTTCCCGTGTTACCAGACTTGTGTGAGGGCGTGCATTGTCATGTTGAAGCAACAAATCTGCAGATGGCTTATTAGGCCAAACTCTGTGGAACCGATTTTTGAGTTTTGTCATAGTATTGATGTAAGCTGTCGAGTTGATTGTCTCACCTCTTGTCATTACATCAACAAGAATCACACCATCAATGTCCCAGAAGACAGTGATCATCACCTTTCCGGCTGATGGAGATGTTTTGAATTTTTTTCTTTTTGGTGACTGCGGATGATGCCATTCCATTGACTGCATTTTTGTTTCAGGCTCATAATAATGTGCCCACGTTTTGTCACCGGTAACAATTTTTGACAAAAACATTTCTCCTTCAACACCGAAACACTCCAACAATTCAGAACAGAATGTTTTCCTTTGAACTCTGTGATCATTTGTTAGGCACCGAGGAACCCATCGAGCGCAAATCTTTGAATATCCGAGAGTTTTAAAAATTGCGATTGCACTTCCCTTGCTGACTGTAAGCTGCAATGCCAATTGCTGACTAGTGATACGCCTATCCTTACGAATAATGGCATCAGCCCGGTTTAACATGTCTGTGCTGGTAGCAGAGGCAACACGTCCAGAACGCGGTAAATCATGCAGCTCCACTCGTACACTTTCTGCAGCTTTAATTCTCTGAACCCAGCGACTAACTGTGCTCCTATCGACTGCAGAACATTTGTACACTGCACACAGTCGTTTATGAATGTTTGCCAGTTTCTTTTTCCGCAACCAGAAATTCTATGACAATTCGCTGTTTGTAACGGACATTGTTGACAAGCTCCATTTTAACGGTTCATAGATTGCGTAATATTTTTCAGAATGCTGTGCAATTTGGTGCACATAATTGGAACATGTCATATTCCAAGTGTGCAAAATTTTATATTCCTATCTTTATTATTAGCCGAGAAAAAAATTGGTGTGCATTACTTTTTGACCTCCCTACGTACTAGTCAAATACCTGTGGATAAAGAGATACAGTGAAGACAATGGCGCTGGATAGGTCACACACTACAGAAGTCAACTGAGAGTATTACACAACAGGCCCTTTTTTGGAATCTAGAGAGGAAATGAGAAAGAGAAAGACTAAAATATTAGATATATTAGCAGAGATGAAGATGATGGGGAAGACATGGAATGAATTTCCAAGAAACAGAACGCCTTGAAAAGTGTTTGCTGATGACCTATGCCCCACAGGCATCTGAAAGTGTTTTTTGAAGACATATACTCCACAGAGAGCTGAAAGTGTTTGTTGAAGACCTATGCTCCACAGGGATCTGAAAGTCTTTGTTGAAGACCTGTGCTCTATAGGGAGCTGAAAATGTTTGTTGAAGACCTGTGCTCCATAGGGAGCTGAAAGTGTTTGTTGAAGGCCTGTGCTCCATAGGGAGCTGAAAATGTTTATTGAAGACCTATGCTCCATAGGGAGCTGAAAGTGTTTGTTGAAGACCTGTGCTCCATAGGGAGCTGAAAGTGTTTGTTGAAGACCTGTGCTCCATAGGGAGCTGAAAGTGTTTGTTGAAGACGTGTGCTCCATAGGGAGATGAAAGGTAGAAGATGATCAAAATAACTCTCAGACAGACTAAACATCAGGAGCTCAAATAAAAGTGTGGGATGGCTGATAATACAGGGGCTTACAACAGATGCCAACCAGCCAGACAGGCATCCAAACAGACAGACAATGACCAGCCAGGCATCCAACCAGACAGATGACCAACAAGCCAGGCATCCAACCAGACAGATGACCAACAAGCCAGGCATCCAACCAGACAGATGACCAACAAGCCAGGCATCCAACCAGACAGATGACCAATAAGCCAGGCATCCAACCAGACAGATGACCAACAAGCCAGGCATCCAACCAGACAGACGACCAACCAAGCAGACATCCAACCAGACAGACATCCAACCAGTCAGACAACCAACCAGACAGACGACCGGCAAGCAAGGCATCCAACCAGCCAGACATCCAACCAGACAGACGACCGACCAGCCAGACATCCAAACAGACAGAAGACCAACCAGCCAGACATCCAACCAGTCAGACAACCAACCAGCCAGAAGACCAACCAGCCAGACATCCAAACAGACAGACAACCAACCAGCCAGACATCCAACCAGACAGATGACCAACCAGATTGACGAGCAAACCAGGCAACAAACCAGCCAGACATCCAACCAGATACAAAACTAACCATTCAGGTGACCAAGCAACCACCCATACAGACAACAAATCAACCATTCATCCAACCAACTCTCCCATAAACTAAACATCATGGGATTGAAGTAAAATGTGGAATGATTCATAACACGAGCCGACACCGGCAGCCAATCAGTAGCAAGGTGCTTGCATCTACACAAATCAATGAGTCTCTATCAGCCAATCTGTTAACTGTGTTGTTGTGACGCTTGCTAGACCAGACCATTTAGAGACAGCGACGGAGACATTAAACATCGTTAATGTTGTTGTTGGTGTCTTGATCACGGAGCGTGAAATGAGGCCTGACAAGGCTTTTTATAGTTCAGAAGTAATGAGGAGTCAACAATTGGATTATTGCCGGATGGTTAGATATGGTGGGGTGTTTGAGAGTGGATGTGATATGTTCACAGTTCAATGTGAGGACTTGTGGATTACGACTTTCTGTTTTATCTGATAGCTAGGGTCTGTGGACATCGTATTTAATAGTTGTTGTTTGGTGGCGGTTGTTTTTGTTGTTGTTTGGTGGCAGCTGTTGTTTAGTGCTGGTTGTTGTTGTTTGGTGGTGGTTGTTGTTTGGTGGTGGTTGTTGTTTGGTGGTGGTTGTTGTTTAGTGCTGGTTGTTGTTTAGTGCTGGTTGTTGTTTGGTGGTGGTTGTTGTTTAGTGCTGGTTGTTGTTTAGTGCTGGTTGTTGTTTGGTGGTGGTTGTTGTTTGGTGGTGGTTGTTGTTTGGTGGTGGTTGTTGTTTGGTGGTTGGTTGTTGTTTGGTGGTGGTTGTTGTTTAGTGCTGGTTGTTGTTTAGTGCTGGTTGTTGTTTAGTGCTGGTTGTTGTTTGGTGCTGGTTGTTGTTTGGTGGTGGTTGTTGTTTAGTGGTGGTTGTTGTTTAGTGCTG
The DNA here is from genome assembly GCA_032433765.1 of Megaustenia siamemsis. Classification (NCBI taxonomy): domain Eukaryota; kingdom Metazoa; phylum Mollusca; class Gastropoda; order Stylommatophora; family Ariophantidae; genus Megaustenia; species Megaustenia siamemsis. The sequence continues at coordinate 47,940,768 of JAVIAB010000159.1, forward strand.
GTTGTTGTTTAGTGCTGGTTGTTGTTTGGTGCTGGTTGTTGTTTAGTGCTGGTTGTTGTTTAGTGCTGGTTGTTGTTTAGTGCTGGTTGTTGTTTAGTGCTGGTTGTTGTTTAGTGCTGGTTGTTGTTTAGTGCTGGTTGTTGTTTAGTGCTGGTTGTTGTTTAGTGCTGGTTGTTGTTTGGTGGTGGTTGTTGTTTGGTGTGGTAGTTGTTTAGCGCTGGTTGTTGTTTGGTGGTGGTAGTTGTTTGGTGTGGTAGTTGTTTAGTGCTGGTTGTTGTTTGGTGGTGGTAGTTGTTGTTTAGTGCTGGTTGTTGTTGTTTGGTGTGGCAGTTGTTGTTTGGTGGTGGTAGTTGTTTGGTGGTGGGTGGTGGTAGTTGTTGTTTAGTGCTGGTTGTTGTTGTTTGGTGTGGCAGTTGTTGTTTGGTGTGGCAGTTGTTGTTTGGTGGTGGTAGTTGTTGTTTGGTGGTGGTAGTTGTTTGGTGGTGGTAGTTGTTGTTTGGTATGGTAGTTGTTGTTTGGTGGTGGTAGTTGTTGTTTGGTGTGGTAGTTGTTGTTTGGTATGGTAGCTGTTGTTTGGTGGTGGTAGTAGTTGTTTGGTTGTGGTAGTTGTTGTTTGGTGTTGTAGTTGTTGTTTGGTGTGGCAGTTGTTGTTTGGTGTGGTAGTTGTTTGGTATGGTAGTTGTTGTGTGGTGTGGTAGTTGTTGTTTGGTGTGGTAGTTGTTGTTTGGTGTGGTAGTTGTTTGGTGTGGTAGTTGTTTGGTGTGGTAGTTGTTGTTTGGTGTGGTAGTTGTTGTTTGGTGGTGGTAGTTGTTGTTTGGTGTGGTAGTTGTTGTTTGGTGTGGTAGTTGTTGTTTGGTATGGTAGTTGTTTGGTGTGGTAGTTGTTGTTTGGTGTGGTAGTTGTTGTTTAGTATGGTAGTTGTTTGGTATGGTAGTTGTTGTTTGGTATGGTAGTTGTTGTTTGGTGTGGTGGTTGTTGTTTAGTGCTGGTTGTTGTTTAGTGCTGGTTGTTGTTTGGTGGTGGTTGTTGTTTAGTGCTGGTTGTTGTTTAGTGTTGGTTGTTGTTTAGTGCTGGTTGTTGTTTAGTGCTGGTTGTTGTTTGGTGGTGGTTGTTTGGTGTGGTAGTTATTTAGTGCTGGTTGTTGTTTGGTGGTGGTAGTTGTTTGGTGGTGGTAGTTGTTTGGTGGTGGTAGTTGTTGTTTGGTATGGTAGTTGTTGTTTGGTGGTGGTAGTTGTTGTTTGGTGTGGTAGTTGTTGTTTGGTGGTGGTAGTTGTTGTTTGGTGGTGGTAGTAGTTATTTGGTGGTAGTAGTTGTTTGGTTGTGGTAGTTGTTATTTGGTGTGGTAGTTGTTGTTTGGTGTGGTAGTTGTTGTTTGGTATGGTTGTTGTTTGGTATGGTTGTTGTTGTTTGGTATGGTAGTTGTTGTTTGGTATGGTAGTTGTTGTGTGGTGTGGTAGTTCTTTGGTGTGGTAGTTGTTGTTTGGTGTGGTAGTTGTTTGGTATGGTAGTTGTTGTTTGGTGTGGTAGTTGTTGTTTGGTGGTGGTAGTTGTTGTTTGGTATGGTAGTTGTTGTTTGGTGTGGTAGTTGTTGTTTGGTGTGGTAGTTGTTGTTTGGTATGGTAGTTGTTGTTTGGTATGGTAGTTGTTTGGTGTGGTAGTTGTTGTTTGGTGCTGGTTGTTGTTTGGTGTGGTAGTTGTTTAGTGCTGGTTGTTGTTTGGTGGTGGTAGTTGTTTGGTGTGGTAGTTGTTTAGTGCTGGTTGTTGTTTGGTGGTGGTTGTTGTTTGGTGTGGTAGTTGTTTAGTGCTGGTTGTTGTTTGGTGGTGGTTGTTGTTTGGTGTGGTAGTTGTTTAGTGCTGGTTGTTGTTTGGTGGTGGTAGTTGTTTGGTGGTGGTTGTTGTTGTTTGGTGTGGCAGTTGTTGTTTGGTGGTGGTAGTTGTTGTTTGGTGGTGGTAGTTGTTTGGTGGTGGTAGTTGTTGTTTGGTATGGTAGTTGTTGTTTGGTGGTGGTAGTTGTTGTTTGGTGTGGTAGTTGTTGTTTGGTATGGTAGCTGTTGTTTGGTGGTGGTAGTAGTTGTTTGGTTGTGGTAGTTGTTGTTTGGTGTTGTAGTTGTTGTTTGGTGTGGCAGTTGTTGTTTGGTGTGGTAGTTGTTTGGTATGGTAGTTGTTGTGTGGTGTGGTAGTTGTTGTTTGGTGTGGTAGTTGTTGTTTGGTGTGGTAGTTGTTTGGTGTGGTAGTTGTTGTTTGGTGTGGTAGTTGTTGTTTGGTGGTGGTAGTTGTTGTTTGGTGTGGTAGTTGTTGTTTGGTGTGGTAGTTGTTGTTTGGTATGGTAGTTGTTTGGTGTGGTAGTTGTTGTTTGGTGTGGTAGTTGTTGTTTAGTATGGTAGTTGTTTGGTATGGTAGTTGTTGTTTGGTATGGTAGTTGTTGTTTGGTGTGGTGGTTGTTGTTTAGTGCTGGTTGTTGTTTAGTGCTGGTTGTTGTTTGGTGGTGGTTGTTGTTTAGTGCTGGTTGTTGTTTAGTGTTGGTTGTTGTTTAGTGCTGGTTGTTGTTTAGTGCTGGTTGTTGTTTGGTGGTGGTTGTTTGGTGTGGTAGTTATTTAGTGCTGGTTGTTGTTTGGTGGTGGTAGTTGTTTGGTGGTGGTAGTTGTTTGGTGGTGGTAGTTGTTGTTTGGTATGGTAGTTGTTGTTTGGTGGTGGTAGTTGTTGTTTGGTGTGGTAGTTGTTGTTTGGTATGGTAGCTGTTGTTTGGTGGTGGTAGTTGTTGTTTGGTGGTGGTAGTAGTTATTTGGTGGTAGTAGTTGTTTGGTTGTGGTAGTTGTTATTTGGTGTGGTAGTTGTTGTTTGGTGTGGTAGTTGTTGTTTGGTATGGTTGTTGTTTGGTATGGTTGTTGTTGTTTGGTATGGTAGTTGTTGTTTGGTATGGTAGTTGTTGTGTGGTGTGGTAGTTCTTTGGTGTGGTAGTTGTTGTTTGGTGTGGTAGTTGTTTGGTATGGTAGTTGTTGTTTGGTGTGGTAGTTGTTGTTTGGTGGTGGTAGTTGTTGTTTGGTATGGTAGTTGTTGTTTGGTGTGGTAGTTGTTGTTTGGTGTGGTAGTTGTTGTTTGGTATGGTAGTTGTTGTTTGGTATGGTAGTTGTTTGGTATGGTAGTTGTTTGGTGTGGTAGTTGTTGTTTGGTGCTGGTTGTTGTTTAGTGCTGGTAGTTGTTTAGTGCTGGTTGTTGTTTGGTGTGGTAGTTGTTTAGTGCTGGTTGTTGTTTGGTGGTGGTTGTTGTTTGGTGTGGTAGTTGTTTAGTGCTGGTTGTTGTTTGGTGGTGGTTGTTGTTTGGTGTGGTAGTTGTTTAGTGCTGGTTGTTGTTTGGTGGTGGTAGTTGTTTGGTGGTGGTTGTTGTTGTTTGGTGTGGTAGTTGTTGTTTGGTGGCGGTAGTTGTTGTTTAGTGCTGGTTGTTGTTGTTTGGTGTGGCAGTTGTTGTTTGGTGGTGGTAGTTGTTTGGTGGTGGTAGTTGTTTGGTGGTGGTTGTTGTTGTTTGGTGTGGCAGTTGTTGTTTGGTGGTGGTAGTTGTTTGGTGGTGGTAGTTGTTGTTTGGTGGTAGTTGTTGTTTGGTGGTGGTAGTTGTTGTTTGGTATGGTAGTTGTTGTTTGGTGGTGGTAGTTGTTGTTTGGTGGTGGTAGTTGTTGTTTGGTGTGGTAGTTGTTGTTTGGTATGGTAGCTGTTGTTTGGTGGTGGTAGTAGTTGTTTGGTTGTGGTAGTTGTTGTTTGGTGTTGTAGTTGTTGTTTGGTGTGGTAGTTGTTGTTTGGTGGTGGTAGTTGTTTGGTATGGTAGTTGTTGTGTGGTGTGGTAGTTGTTGTTTGGTGTGGTAGTTGTTGTTTGGTGTGGTAGTTGTTTGGTGTGGTAGTTGTTGTTTGGTGTGGTAGTTGTTTGGTATGGTAGTTGTTGTTTGGTGTGGTAGTTGTTGTTTGGTATGGTAGTTGTTGTTTGGTGGTGGTAGTTGTTGATTAGTGTGGTAGTTGTTGTTTGGTGTGGTAGTTGTTTGGTGTGGTAGTTGTTGTTTGGTATGGTAGTTGTTGTTTGGTATGGTAGTTGTTTGGTGTGGTAGTTGTTGTTTGGTGTGGAAGTTGTTGTTTAGTATGGTAGTTGTTTGGTATGGTAGTTGTTGTTTGGTATGGTAGTTGTTGTTTGGTGTGGTGGTTGTTGTTTAGTGCTGGTTGTTGTTTAGTGCTGGTTGTTGTTTGGTGGTGGTTGTTGTTTAGTGCTGGTTGTTGTTTAGTGCTGGTTGTTGTTTAGTACTGGTTGTTGTTTAGTGCTGGTTGTTGTTTAGTGCTGGTTGTTGTTTAGTGCTGGTTGTTGTTTAGTGCTGGTTGTTGTTTAGTGCTGGTTGTTGTTTGGTGGTGGTTGTTGTTTGGTGTGGTAGTTGTTTAGTGCTGGTTGTTGTTTGGTGGTGGTAGTTGTTTGGTGTGGTAGTTGTTTGGTGGTGGTAGTTGTTTGGTGGTGGTAGTTGTTTGGTGGTGGTAGTTGTTTGGTGGTGGTAGTTGTTGTTTGGTATGGTAGTTGTTGTTTGGTGGTGTTAGTTGTTGTTTGGTGTGGTAGTTGTTGTTTGGTATGGTAGCTGTTGTTTGGTGGTGGTAGTTGTTGTTTGGTGGTGGTAGTAGTTATTTGGTGGTAGTTGTTTGGTTGTGGTAGTTGTTGTTTGGTGTGGTAGTTGTTGTTTGGTGTGGTTGTGGTAGTTGTTGTTTGGTGTGGTAGTTGTTGTTTGGTGGTGGTAGTTGTTGTTTGGTATGGTTGTTGTTTGGTATGGTAGTTGTTGTTTGGTATGGTAGTTGTTGTTTGGTGTGGTAGTTGTTTGGTGTGGTAGTTGTTGTTTGGTATGGTAGTTGTTTGGTATGGTAGTTGTTGTTTGGTATGGTAGTTGTTGTTTGGTGTAGTAGTTGTTGTTTGGTGTGGTGGTTGTTGTTTGGTGTGGTGGTTGTTGTTTAGTGCTGGTTGTTGTTTAGTGCTGGTTGTTGTTTGGTGGTGGTTGTTGTTTAGTGCTGGTTGTTGTTTAGTGCTGGTTGTTGTTTAGTACTGGTTGTTGTTTAGTGCTGGTTGTTGTTTAGTGCTGGTTGTTGTTTAGTGCTGGTTGTTGTTTAGTGCTGGTTGTTGTTTGGTGGTGGTTGTTGTTTGGTGTGGTAGTTGTTTAGTGCTGGTTGTTGTTTGGTGGTGGTAGTTGTTTGGTGGTGGTATTGTTTGGTGGTGGTAGTTGTTTGGTGGTGATAGTTGTTGTTTGGTATGGTAGTTGTTGTTTGGTGGTGGTAGTTGTTGTTTGGTGTGGTAGTTGTTGTTTGGTATGGTAGCTGTTGTTTGGTGGTGGTAGTTGTTGTTTGGTGGTGGTAGTAGTTATTTGGTGGTAGTTGTTTGGTTGTGGTAGTTGTTGTTTGGTGGTGGTAGTTGTTGTTTGGTATGGTTGTTGTTTGGTATGGTTGTTGTTTGGTATGGTTGTTGTTTGGTATGGTGGTTGTTGTTTGGTGTGGTAGTTGTTTAGTGCTGGTTGTTGTTTGGTGGTGGTTGTTGTTTGGTGTGGTAGTTGTTTAGTGCTGGTTGTTGTTTGGTGGTGGTAGTTGTTTGGTGGTGGTTGTTGTTGTTTGGTGTGGTAGTTGTTGTTTGGTGGCGGTAGTTGTTGTTTAGTGCTGGTTGTTGTTGTTTGGTGTGGCAGTTGTTGTTTGGTGGTGGTAGTTGTTTGGTGGTGGTAGTTGTTTGGTGGTGGTTGTTGTTGTTTGGTGTGGCAGTTGTTGTTTGGTGGTGGTAGTTGTTTGGTGGTGGTAGTTGTTGTTTGGTGGTAGTTGTTGTTTGGTGGTGGTAGTTGTTGTTTGGTATGGTAGTTGTTGTTTGGTGGTGGTAGTTGTTGTTTGGTGGTGGTAGTTGTTGTTTGGTGTGGTAGTTGTTGTTTGGTATGGTAGCTGTTGTTTGGTGGTGGTAGTAGTTGTTTGGTTGTGGTAGTTGTTGTTTGGTGTTGTAGTTGTTGTTTGGTGTGGTAGTTGTTGTTTGGTGGTGGTAGTTGTTTGGTATGGTAGTTGTTGTGTGGTGTGGTAGTTGTTGTTTGGTGTGGTAGTTGTTGTTTGGTGTGGTAGTTGTTTGGTGTGGTAGTTGTTGTTTGGTGTGGTAGTTGTTTGGTATGGTAGTTGTTGTTTGGTGTGGTAGTTGTTGTTTGGTATGGTAGTTGTTGTTTGGTGGTGGTAGTTGTTGATTAGTGTGGTAGTTGTTGTTTGGTGTGGTAGTTGTTTGGTGTGGTAGTTGTTGTTTGGTATGGTAGTTGTTGTTTGGTATGGTAGTTGTTTGGTGTGGTAGTTGTTGTTTGGTGTGGTAGTTGTTGTTTAGTATGGTAGTTGTTTGGTATGGTAGTTGTTGTTTGGTATGGTAGTTGTTGTTTGGTGTGGTGGTTGTTGTTTAGTGCTGGTTGTTGTTTAGTGCTGGTTGTTGTTTGGTGGTGGTTGTTGTTTAGTGCTGGTTGTTGTTTAGTGCTGGTTGTTGTTTAGTACTGGTTGTTGTTTAGTGCTGGTTGTTGTTTAGTGCTGGTTGTTGTTTAGTGCTGGTTGTTGTTTAGTGCTGGTTGTTGTTTGGTGGTGGTTGTTGTTTGGTGTGGTAGTTGTTTAGTGCTGGTTGTTGTTTGGTGGTGGTAGTTGTTTGGTGTGGTAGTTGTTTGGTGGTGGTAGTTGTTTGGTGGTGGTAGTTGTTTGGTGGTGGTAGTTGTTTGGTGGTGGTAGTTGTTGTTTGGTATGGTAGTTGTTGTTTGGTGGTGTTAGTTGTTGTTTGGTGTGGTAGTTGTTGTTTGGTATGGTAGCTGTTGTTTGGTGGTGGTAGTTGTTGTTTGGTGGTGGTAGTAGTTATTTGGTGGTAGTTGTTTGGTTGTGGTAGTTGTTGTTTGGTGTGGTAGTTGTTGTTTGGTGTGGTTGTGGTAGTTGTTGTTTGGTGTGGTAGTTGTTGTTTGGTGGTGGTAGTTGTTGTTTGGTATGGTTGTTGTTTGGTATGGTTGTTGTTTGGTATGGTAGTTGTTGTTTGGTATGGTAGTTGTTGTTTGGTGTGGTAGTTGTTTGGTGTGGTAGTTGTTGTTTGGTATGGTAGTTGTTTGGTATGGTAGTTGTTGTTTGGTATGGTAGTTGTTGTTTGGTGTAGTAGTTGTTGTTTGGTGTGGTGGTTGTTGTTTGGTGTGGTGGTTGTTGTTTAGTGCTGGTTGTTGTTTAGTGCTGGTTGTTGTTTGGTGGTGGTTGTTGTTTAGTGCTGGTTGTTGTTTAGTGCTGGTTGTTGTTTAGTACTGGTTGTTGTTTAGTGCTGGTTGTTGTTTAGTGCTGGTTGTTGTTTAGTGCTGGTTGTTGTTTAGTGCTGGTTGTTGTTTGGTGGTGGTTGTTGTTTGGTGTGGTAGTTGTTTAGTGCTGGTTGTTGTTTGGTGGTGGTAGTTGTTTGGTGTGGTAGTTGTTTGGTGGTGGTATTGTTTGGTGGTGGTAGTTGTTTGGTGGTGGTAGTTGTTGTTTGGTATGGTAGTTGTTGTTTGGTGGTGGTAGTTGTTGTTTGGTGTGGTAGTTGTTGTTTGGTATGGTAGCTGTTGTTTGGTGGTGGTAGTTGTTGTTTGGTGGTGGTAGTAGTTATTTGGTGGTAGTTGTTTGGTTGTGGTAGTTGTTGTTTGGTGGTGGTAGTTGTTGTTTGGTATGGTTGTTGTTTGGTATGGTTGTTGTTTGGTATGGTTGTTGTTTGGTATGGTAGTTGTTGTGTGGTGTGGTAGTTGTTGTTTGGTGTGGTAGTTGTTTGGTGTGGTAGTTGTTGTTTGGTGTGGTAGTTGTTGTTTGGTATGGTAGTTGTTTGGTATGGTAGTTGTTGTTTGGTGTGGTAGTTGTTGTTTGGTATGGTAGTAGTTGTTTGGTATGGTAGTTGTTGTTTGGTGTGGTAGTTGTTGTTTGGTGTGGTAGTTGTTGTTTGGTATGGTAGTTGTTTGGTGTGGTAGTTGTTGTTTGGTGGTGGCAGTTGTTGTTTGGTGGTGGTAGTTGTTTGGTGGTGGCAGTTGTTGTTTGGCTGGTAGTTGTTCTTTGGTGTGGTAGTTGTTTGGTATGGTAGTTGTTGTTTGGTATGGTAGTTGTTTGGTATGGTAGTTGTTTGGTGTGGTAGTTGTTGTTTGGTACGATAGTTGTTGTTTGGTGTGGTAGTTGTTTGGTATGGTAGTTGTTGTTTGGTGGTGGTAGTTGTTTGGTGGTGGTAGTTGTTGTTTGGTGTGGTAGTTGTTTGGTATGGTAGTTGTTGTTTGGTGTGGTAGTTGTTGTTTGGTATGGTAGTTGTTGTTTGGTGTGGTAGTTGTTTGGTGTGGTAGTTGTTGTTTGGTATGGTAGTTGTTGTTTGGTGGTGGTAGTTGTTGTTTGGTATGGTAGTTGTTGTTTGGTGGTGGTAGTTGTTGTTTGGTGTGGTAGTTGTTGTTTGGTGGTGGTAGTTGTTGTTTGTATGGTAGTGTTGTTTGGTGGTGGTTGTTGTTGTTTGGTGGTAGTTGTTGTTTGGTGGTGGTAGTTGTTGTTTGGTGGTGGTAGTTGTTGTTTGGTGGTGGTAGTTGTTGTTTGGTGGTGGTAGTTGTTGTTTGGTGGTGGTGGTTGTTGTTTGGTCGTGGTAGTTGTTATTTGGTCGTGGTAGTTGTTTGGTGATGGTAGTTGTTTGGTGGTGGTAGTTGTTTGATGGTGGTGGTAGTTGTTTGGTGGTGGTAGTTGTTGTTTGGTGGTGGTAGTTGTTTGGTGGTGGTAGTTGTTTGGTGGTGGTGGTTGTTATTTGGTGGTGGTAGTTGTTTGATGGTGGTAGTAGTTGTTTGGTGGTGGTAGTTGTTTGGTGGTGGTAGTTGTTTGTTGGTGGTGGTAGCTAGTTGGTGGTGGTAGTTGTTTGGTGGTGGAAGTTGTTGTTTGTTGGTGGTGGTAGCTAGTTGGTGGTGGTAGTTGTTTGGTGGTGGTAGCTAGTTGGTGGTGGTAGTTGTTTGGTGGTGGTAGTTGTTTGTTGGTGGTGGTAGCTAGTTGGTGGTGGTAGTTGTTGTTTGATGGTGGTGGTAGCTAGTTGGTGGTGGTAGTTGTTGTTTGTTAGTGGTGGTAGCTAGTTGGTGGTGGTAGTTGTTGTTTGTTGGTGGTGGTAGCTAGTTGGTGGTGGTAGTTGTTTGATGGTGGTAGTTGTTGTTTGTTGGTGGTGGTAGTTGTTTGGTGGTGTAGTTGTTGTTTGATGGTGGTGGTAGCTAGTTGGTGGTTGTAGTTGTTTGATGGTGGTGGTAGCTAGTTGGTGGTGGTAGTTGTTGTTTGATGGTGGTGGTAGCTAGTTGGTGGTGGTAGTTGTTTGGTGGTGGTAGTTGTTTGGTGGTGGTAGTTTTTGTTTGATGGTGGTGGTAGCTAGTTGGTGGTTGTAGTTGTTTGATGGTGGTGGTAGCTAGTTGGTGGTGGTAGTTGTTTGATGGTGGTGGTAGCTAGTTGGTGGTGGTAGTTGTTTGATGGTGGTGGTAGCTAGTTGGTGGTGGTAGCTAGTTGGTGGTGGTAGTTGTTGTTTGATGGTGGTGGTAGCTAGTTGGTGGTAGTGGTAGTTGTTGTTTGATGGTGGTGGTAGCTAGTTGGTGGTGGTAGTTGTTGATGGTGGTGGTAGCTAGTTGGTGGTGGTAGTTGTTATTTGATGGTGGTGGTAGCTAGTTGGTGGTGGTAGTTGTTTGGTGGTGGTAGTTGTTTGATGGTGGCGGTAGCTAGTTGGTGGTGGTAGTTGTTTGATGGTGGTGGTAGCTAGTTGGTGGTGGTAGTTGTAGTTTGATGGTGGTGGTAGCTAGTTGGTGGTAGTTGTTGTTTGATGGTGGTGGTAGCTAGTTGGTGGTAGTTGTTGTTTGATGGTGGTGGTAGCTAGTTGGTGGTAGTTGTAGTTTGATGGTGGTGGTAGCTAGTTGGTGGTGGTAGTTGTTGTTTGATGGTGGTGGTAGCTAGTTGGTGGTGGTAGTTGTTGTTTGATGGTGGTGGTAGCTAGTTGGTGGTGGTAGTTGTAGTTTGATGGTGGTGGTAGCTAGTTGGTGGTGGTAGTTGTTTGATGGTGGTGGTAGCTAGTTGGTGGTGGTAGTTGTTGTTTGATGGTGGTGGTAGATAGTTGGTGGTGGTAGTTGTAGTTTGATGGTAGTGGTAGCTAGTTGGTGGTGGTAGTTGTTGTTTGATGGTGGTGGTAGCTAGTTGGTGGTGGTAGTTGTAGTTTGATGGTGGTGGTAGCTATTTGGTGGTGGTAGTTGTTGTTTGATGGTGGTGGTAGCTAGTTGGTGGTGGTAGTTGTTGTTTGATGGTGGTGGCAGCTAGTTGGTGGTGGTAGTTATAGTTTGATGTTGGTGGTAGCTAGTTGGTGGTGGTAGTTGTTGTTTGATGGTGGTGGTAGCTAGTTGGTGGTGGTAGTTGTAGTTTGATGGTGGTGGTAGCTAGTTGGTGGTGGTAGTTGTTGTTTGATGGTGGTGGTAGCTAGTTGGTGGTGGTAGCTAGTTGGTGGTGGGGGTTGTTTGATGGTGGTGGTAGTTGTTGTTTGATGGTGGTGGTAGCTAGTTGGTGGTGGTAGTTGTTGTTTGATGGTGGTGGTAGCTAGTTGGTGGTGGTAGCTAGTTGGTGGTGGTAGTTGTTGTTTGATGGTGGTGGTAGCTAGTTGGTGGTTGTAGTTGTTGTTTGATGGTGGTGGTAGCTAGTTGGTGGTGGTAGTTGTTTGATGGTGGTGGTAGCTAGTTGGTGGTGGTAGTTGTTGTTTGATGGTGGTGGTAGCTAGTTGGTGGTGGTAGTTGTTTGGTGGTGGTAGTTGTTGTCTGATGGTGGTGGTAGCTAGTTGGTGGTGGTAGTTGTTGTTTGATGGTGGTGGTAGCTAGTTGGTGGTGGTGGTAGTTGTTGTTTGATGGTGGTGGTAGCTAGTTGGTGGTGGTAGTTGTTGTTTGATGGTGGTGGTAGCTAGTTGGTGGTGGTAGTTGTTATTTGATGGTGGTGGTAGCTAGTTGGTGGTGGTAGTTGTTTGGTGGTGATAGCTGTTGTTTGATGGTGGCGGTAGCTAGTTGGTGGTGGTAGTTGTTTGATGGTGGTGGTAGCTAGTTGGTGGTGGTAGTTGTAGTTTGATGGTGGTGGTAACTAGTTGGTGGTAGTTGTTGTTTGATGGTGGTGGTAGCTAGTTGGTGGTAGTTGTTGTTTGATGGTGGTGGTAGCTAGTTGGTGGTAGTTGTAGTTTGATGGTGGTGGTAGCTAGTTGGTGGTGGTAGTTGTAGTTTGATGGTGGTGGTAGTTGTAGTTTGATGGTGGTGGTAGCTAGTTGGTGGTGGTAGTTGTAGTTTGATGGTGGTGGTAGCTAGTTGGTGGTGGTAGTTGTAGTTTGATGGTGGTGGTAGCTAGTTGGTGGTGGTAGTTGTTTGGTGGTGGTGGTAGCTAGTTGGTGGTGGTAGCTAGTTGGTGGTGGTAGTTGTAGTTTGATGGTGGTGGTAGCTAGTTGGTGGTGGTAGTTGTAGTTTGATGGTGGTGGTAGCTAGTTGGTGGTGGTAGTTGTAGTTTGATGGTGGTGGTAGCTAGTTGGTGGTGGTAGTTGTAGTTTGATGGTGGTGGTAGCTAGTTGGTGGTAGTAGTTGTAGTTTGATGGTGGTGGTAGCTAGTTGGTGGTGGTAGTTGTAGTTTGATGGTGGTGGTAGCTAGTTGGTGGTGGTAGCTAGTTGGTGGTGGTAGTTGTAGTTTGATGGTGGTAGTTGTTGTTTGATGGTGGTGGTAGTTGTTGTTTGATGGCGGTGGTAGCTAGTTGGTGGTGGTAGTTGTAGTTTGATGGTGGTGGTAGCTAGTTGGTGGTGGTAGTTGTAGTTTGATGGTGGTGGTAGCTGTTGTTTGATGGTGGTGGTAGCTAGTTGGTGGTGGTAGCTGTTGTTTGATGGTGGTGGTAGCTAGTTGGTGGTGGTAGTTGTTGTTTGTTGGTGGTGGTAGCTAGTTGGTGGCGGTAGTTGTTTGGTGGTGGTAGTTGTTGTTTGATGGTGGTGGTAGCTAGTTGGTGGTGGTAGTTGTTGTTTGATGGTGGTGGTAGCTAGTTGGTGGTGGTAGTTGTTGTTTGATGGTGGTGGTAGCTAGTTGGTGGTGGTAGTTGTTGTTTGATGGTGGTGGTAGCTAGTTGGTGGTGGTAGTTGTTTGGTGGTGGTAGTTGTTGTTTGATGGTGGTGGTAGCTAGTTGGTAGTGGTAGTTGTTGTTTGATGGTGGTGGTAGCTAGTTGGTGGTAGTGGTAGTTGTTGTTTGATGGTGGTGGTAGCTAGTTGGTGGTGGTAGTTGTTGTTTGATGGTGGTGGTAGCTAGTTGGTGGTGGTAGTTGTTTGGTGGTGGTAGTTGTTGTTTGATGGTGGCGGTAGCTAGTTGGTGGTGGTAGTTGTTATTTGATGGTGGTGGTAGCTAGTTGGTGGTGGTAGTTGTTTGGTGGTGGTAGTTGTTGTTTGATGGTGGCGGTAGCTAGTTGGTGGTGGTAGTTGTTTGATGGTGGTGGTAGCTAGTTGGTGGTAGTGGTAGTTGTTGTTTGATGGTGGTGGTAGCTAGTTGGTGGTGGTAGTTGTTGTTTGATGGTGGTGGTAGCTAGTTGGTGGTAGTTGTTGTTTGATGGTGGTGGTAGCTAGTTGGTGGTAGTTGTAGTTTGATGGTGGTGGTAGCTAGTTGGTGGTGGTAGTTGTTGTTTGATGGTGGTGGTAGCTAGTTGGTGGTGGTAGTTGTAGTTTGATGGTGGTGGTAGCTAGTTGGTGGTGGTAGTTGTTGTTTGATGGTGGTGGTAGCTAGTTGGTGGTGGTAGTTGTAGTTTGATGGTGGTGGTAGCTAGTTGGTGGTGGTAGTTGTTTATGGTGGTGGTAGCTAGTTGGTGGTGGTAGCTAGTTGGTGGTGGTAGTTGTTGTTTGATGGTGGTGGTAGCTAGTTGGTGGTGGTAGTTGTAGTTTGATGGTGGTGGTAGCTAGTTGGTGGTGGTAGTTGTTGTTTGATGGTGGTGGTAGCTAGTTGGTGGTGGTAGTTGTAGTTTGATGGTGGTGGTAGCTATTTGGTGGTGGTAGTTGTTGTTTGATGGTGGTGGTAGCTAGTTGGTGGTGGTAGTTGTTGTTTGATGGTGGTGGCAGCTAGTTGGTGGTGGTAGTTGTAGTTTGATGTTGGTGGTGGTAGTTGTTGTTTGATGGTGGTGGTAGCTAGTTGGTGGTGGTAGTTGTAGTTTGATGGTGGTAGTTGTTGTTTGATGGTGGTGGTAGTTGTTGTTTGATGGTGGTGGTAGCTAGTTGGTGGTGGTAGTTGTTTGATGGTGGTGGTAGCTACTTGGTGGTGGTAGCTAGTTGGTGGTGGTAGTTGTTGTTTGATGGTGGTGGTAGCTAGTTGGTGGTTGTAGTTGTTGTTTGATGGTGGTGGTAGCTAGTTGGTGGTGGTAGTTGTTTGATGGTGGTGGTAGCTAGTTGGTGGTGGTAGTTGTTTGATGGTGGTGGTAGCTAGTTGGTGGTGGTAGTTGTAGTTTGATGGTGGTGGTAGCTAGTTGGTGGTGGTAGCTAGTTGGTGGTGGTAGTTGTTGTTTGATGGTGGTGGTAGCTAGTTGGTGGTAGTGGTAGTTGTTGTTTGATGGTGGTGGTAGCTAGTTGGTGGTGGTAGTTGTTGTTTGATGGTGGTGGTAGCTAGTTGGTGGTGGTAGTTGTTATTTGATGGTGGTGGTAGCTAGTTGGTGGTGGTAGTTGTTTGGTGGTGATAGTTGTTGATTGATGGTGGCGGTAGCTAGTTGGTGGTGGTAGTTGTTTGATGGTGGTGGTAGCTAGTTGGTGGTGGTAGTTGTAGTTTGATGGTGGTGGTAGCTAGTTGGTGGTAGTTGTTGTTTGATGGTGGTGGTAGCTAGTTGGTGGTAGTTGTTGTTTGATGGTGGTGGTAGCTAGTTGGTGGTAGTTGTAGTTTGATGGTGGTGGTAGCTAGTTGGTGGTGGTAGTTGTTGTTTGATGGTGGTGGTAGCTAGTTGGTGGTGGTAGCTGTAGTTTGATGGTGGTGGTAGCTAGTTGGTGGTGGTAGTTGTTGTTTGATGGTGGTGGTAGCTAGTTGGTGGTGGTAGTTGTAGTTTGATGGTGGTGGTAGCTAGTTGGTGGTGGTAGTTGTTTGATGGTGGTGGTAGCTAGTTGGTGGTGGTAGCTTGTTGGTGGTGGTAGTTGTTTGATGGTGGTGGTAGCTAGTTGGTGGTGGTAGTTGTAGTTTGATGGTGGTGGTAGCTAGTTGGTGGTGGTAGTTGTTGTTTGATGGTGGTGGTAGCTAGTTGGTGGTGGTAGTTGTAGTTTGATGGTGGTGGTAGCTATTTGGTGGTGGTAGTTGTTGTTTGATGGTGGTGGTAGCTAGTTGGTGGTGGTAGTTGTTGTTTGATGGTGGTGGCAGCTAGTTGGTGGTGGTAGTTGTAGTTTGATGTTGGTGGTGGTAGTTGTTGTTTGATGGTGGTGGTAGCTAGTTGGTGGTGGTAGTTGTAGTTTGATGGTGGTGGTAGCTAGTTGGTGGTGGTAGTTGTAGTTTGATGGTGGTGGTAGCTAGTTGGTGGTGGTAGCTAGTTGGTGGTGGTAGTTGTTGTTTGATGGTGGTGGTAGTTGTTGTTTGATGGTGGTGGTAGCTAGTTGGTGGTGGTAGTTGTTTGATGGTGGTGGTAGCTACTTGGTGGTGGTAGCTAGTTGGTGGTGGTAGTTGTTGTTTGATGGTGGTGGTAGCTAGTTGGTGGTTGTAGTTGTTGTTTGATGGTGGTGGTAGCTAGTTGGTGGTGGTAGTTGTTTGATGGTGGTGGTAGCTAGTTGGTGGTGGTAGTTGTTTGATGGTGGTGGTAGCTAGTTGGTGGTGGTAGTTGTTTGGTGGTGGTAGTTGTCTGATGGTGGTGGTAGCTAGTTGGTGGTGGTAGTTGTTGTTTGATGGTGGTGGTAGCTAGTTGGTGGTAGTGGTAGTTGTTGTTTGATGGTGGTGGTAGCTAGTTGGTGGTGGTAGTTGTTGTTTGATGGTGGTGGTAGCTAGTTGGTGGTGGTAGTTGTTATTTGATGGTGGTGGTAGCTAGTTGGTGGTGGTAGTTGTTTGGTGGTGATAGTTGTTGTTTGATGGTGGCGGTAGCTAATTGGTGGTGGTAGTTGTTTGATGGTGGTGGTAGCTAGTTGGTGGTGGTAGTTGTAGTTTGATGGTGGTGGTAGCTAGTTGGTGGTACTTGTTGTTTGATGGTGGTGGTAGCTAGTTGGTGGTAGTTGTTGTTTGATGGTGGTGGTAGCTAGTTGGTGGTAGTTGTAGTTTGATGGTGGTGGTAGCTAGTTGGTGGTGGTAGTTGTAGTTTGATGATGATGATGATGATGATGATGCATTCGTCCGATGATTTGAGGTATTCTAACGGATACGAACCGTAGACTTCCTCCTCGTCATCCGCCCTTAAAAGGACGTTAAGTGGACGTAGTTACGTTGTGTTGCAGTTTGCAGTGTAACACTGTGATATCTGCGCCTTTCGGCCCAACACATCCGATTTCAGCCGACGCTTTTTTGTGTACCGGGTTCGTCTTCCCACTTCGATCCCTGCTCGCTTGGCCAGACTAGACAGGTTAGTCTGTTTCTAGAGGCACCACGAAGAGGTGTAGCAGGGTCTGGATGGTTCTGGTTCACCGATCCTGGCGCAAGCCATCAGTTATGAGTCACTGACGACTTCCAGCTCTGGTGCTGGGTGGGGCGCGCCTTCGCCTCCGTTGTAGTTTGATGGTGGTGGTAGCTAGTTGGTGGTGGTAGTTGTAGTTTGATGGTGGTGGTAGCTAGTTGGTGGTGGTAGTTGTAGTTTGATGGTGGTGGTAGCTAGTTGGTGGTGGTAGTTGTAGTTTGATGGTGGTGGTAGCTAGTTGGTGGTGGTAGTTGTAGTTTGATGGTGGTGGTAGCTAGTTGGTGGTGGTAGTTGTTTGGTGGTGGTGGTAGCTAGTTGGTGGTGGTAGCTAGTTGGTGGTGGTAGTTGTAGTTTGATGGTGGTGGTAGCTAGTTGGTGGTGGTAGTTGTAGTTTGATGGTGGTGGTAGCTAGTTGGTGGTGGTAGTTGTAGTTTGATGGTGGTGGTAGCTAGTTGGTGGTGGTAGTTGTAGTTTGATGGTGGTGGTAGCTAGTTGGTGGTAGTAGTTGTAGTTTGATGGTGGTGGTAGCTAGTTGGTGGTGGTAGTTGTAGTTTGATGGTGGTGGTAGCTAGTTGGTGGTGGTAGTTGTTGTTTGATGGTGGTGGTAGCTAGTTGGTGGTGGTAGTTGTTGTTTGATGGTGGTGGTAGCTAGTTGGTGGTGGTAGTTGTAGTTTGATGGTGGTGGTAGCTAGTTGGTGGTGGTAGTTGTAGTTTGATGGTGGAGGTAGCTAGTTGGTGGTGGTAGTTGTAGTTTGATGGTGGTGGTAGCTGTTGTTTGATGGTGGTGGTAGCTAGTTGGTGGTGGTAGCTGTTGTTTGATGGTGGTGGTAGCTAGTTGGTGGTGGTAGTTGTAGTTTGATGGTGGTGGTAGCTAGTTGGTGGTGGTAGCTAGTTGGTGGTGGTAGCTAGTTGGTGGTGGTAGTTGTTGTTTGATGGTGGTGGTAGCTAGTTGGTGGTGGTAGTTGTTGTTTGATGGTGGTGGTAGCTAGTTGGTGGTGGTAGTTGTTGTTTGATGGTGGTGGTAGCTAGTTGGTGGTGGTAGTTGTAGTTTGATGGTGGTGGTAGCTAGTTGGTGGTGGTAGTTGTTGTTTGATGGTGGTGGTAGCTAGTTGGTGGTGGTAGCTAGTTGGTGGTGGTAGTTGTTGTTTGATGGTGGTGGTAGCTAGTTGGTGGTGGTAGTTGTAGTTTGATGGTGGTGGTAGCTAGTTGGTGGTGGTAGTTGTTGTTTGATGGTGGTGGTAGCTAGTTGGTGGTGGTAGCTAGTTGGTGGTGGTAGTTGTTTGATGGTGGTGGTAGCTAGTTGGTGGTGGTAGTTGTAGTTTGATGGTGGTGGTAGCTAGTTGGTGGTGGTAGTTGTTGTTTGATGGTGGTGGTAGCTAGTTGGTGGTGGTAGTTGTAGTTTGATGGTGGTGGTAGCTAGTTGGTGGTGGTAGCTAGTTGGTGGTGGTAGTTGTTGTTTGATGGTGGTGGTAGTTGTTGTTTGATGGTGGTGGTAGCTAGTTGGTGGTGGTAGTTGTTTGATGGTGGTGGTAGCTAGTTGGTGGTGGTAGCTAGTTGGTGGTGGTAGTTGTTGTTTGATGGTGGTGGTAGCTAGTTGGTGGTTGTAGTTGTTGTTTGATGGTGGTGGTAGTTGTTTGATGGTGGTGGTAGCTAGTTGGTGGTGGTAGTTGTTGTTTGATGGTGGTGGTAGCTAGTTGGTGGTGGTAGCTAGTTGGTGGTGGTATTTGTTGTTTGATGGTGGTGGTAGTTGTAGTTTGATGGTGGTGGTAGCTAGTTGGTGGTGGTAGTTGTTGTTTGATGGTGGTGGTAGCTAGTTGGTGGTGGTAGTTGTTATTTGATGGTGGTGGTAGCTAGTTGGTGGTGGTAGCTGTTGTTTGATGGTGGTGGTAGCTAGTTGGTGGTGGTAGTTGTAGTTTGATGGTGGTGGTAGCTAGTTGGTGGTGGTAGCTAGTTGGTGGTGGTAGCTAGTTGGTGGTGGTAGTTGTTGTTTGATGGTGGTGGTAGCTAGTTGGTGGTGGTAGTTGTTGTATGATGGTGGTGGTAGCTAGTTGGTGGTGGTAGTTGTTGTTTGATGGTGGTGGTAGCTAGTTGGTGGTGGTAGTTGTAGTTTGATGGTGGTGGTAGCTAGTTGGTGGTGGTAGTTGTTGTTTGATGGTGGTGGTAGCTAGTTGGTGGTGGTAGCTAGTTGGTGGTGGTAGTTGTTGTTTGATGGTGGTGGTAGCTAGTTGGTGGTGGTAGTTGTAGTTTGATGGTGGTGGTAGCTAGTTGGTGGTGGTAGTTGTTGTTTGATGGTGGTGGTAGCTAGTTGGTGGTGGTAGCTAGTTGGTGGTGGTAGTTGTTTGATGGTGGTGGTAGCTAGTTGGTGGTGGTAGTTGTAGTTTGATGGTGGTGGTAGCTAGTTGGTGGTGGTAGTTGTTGTTTGATGGTGGTGGTAGCTAGTTGGTGGTGGTAGTTGTAGTTTGATGGTGGTGGTAGCTAGTTGGTGGTGGTAGCTAGTTGGTGGTGGTAGTTGTTGTTTGATGGTGGTGGTAGTTGTTGTTTGATGGTGGTGGTAGCTAGTTGGTGGTGGTAGTTGTTTGATGGTGGTGGTAGCTAGTTGGTGGTGGTAGCTAGTTGGTGGTGGTAGTTGTTGTTTGATGGTGGTGGTAGCTAGTTGGTGGTTGTAGTTGTTGTTTGATGGTGGTGGTAGCTAGTTGGTGGTGGTAGTTGTTTGATGGTGGTGGTAGCTAGTTGGTGGTGGTAGTTGTTGTTTGATGGTGGTGGTAGCTAGTTGGTGGTGGTATTTGTTGTTTGATGGTGGTGGTAGTTGTAGTTTGATGGTGGTGGTAGCTAGTTGGTGGTGGTAGTTGTTTGATGGTGGTGGTAGCTAGTTGGTGGTGGTAGTTGTTATTTGATGGTGGTGGTAGCTAGTTGGTGGTGGTAGTTGTTTGGTGGTGATAGTTGTTGTTTGATGGTGGCGGTAGCTAGTTGGTGGTGGTAGTTGTTTGATGGTGGTGGTAGCTAGTTGGTGGTGGTAGTTGTAGTTTGATGGTGGTGGTAGCTAGTTGGTGGTAGTTGTTTGATGGTGGTGGTAGCTAGTTGGTGGTAGTTGTTTGATGGTGGTGGTAGCTAGTTGGTGGTAGTTGTAGTTAGATAGTGGTGGTAGCTAGTTGGTGGTGGTAGTTGTAGTTTGATGGTGGTGGTAGCTAGTTGGTGGTGGTAGTTGTAGTTTGATGGTGGTGGTAGCTAGTTGGTGGTGGTAGTTGTAGTTTGATGGTGGTGGTAGCTAGTTGGTGGTGGTAGTTGTAGTTTGATGGTGGTGGTAGCTAGTTGGTGGTGGTAGTTGTAGTTTGATGGTGGTGGTAGCTAGTTGGTGGTGGTAGTTGTAGTTTGATGGTGGTGTAGCTAGTTGGTGGTGGTAGTTGTAGTTTGATGGTGGTGGTAGCTAGTTGGTGGTGGTAGTTGTTTGGTGGTGGTGGTAGCTAGTGGTGGTGGTAGCTAGTTGGTGGTGGTAGTTGTAGTTTGATGGTGGTGGTAGCTAGTTGGTGGTGGTAGTTGTAGTTTGATGGTGGTGGTAGCTAGTTGGTGGTGGTAGTTGTAGTTTGATGGTGGTGGTAGCTAGTTGGTGGTGGTAGTTGTAGTTTGATGGTGGTGGTAGCTAGTTGGTGGTAGTAGTTGTAGTTTGATGGTGGTGGTAGCTAGTTGGTGGTGGTAGTTGTAGTTTGATGGTGGTGGTAGCTAGTTGGTGGTAGCTAGTTGGTGGTGGTAGTTGTTGTTTGGTGGTGGTGGTAGCTAGTTGGTGGTGGTAGTTGTTGTTTGATGGTGGTGGTAGCTAGTTGGTGGTGGTAGTTGTAGTTTGATGGTGGTGGTAGCTAGTTGGTGGTGGTAGTTGTAGTTTGATGGTGGTGGTAGCTAGTTGGTGGTGGTAGTTGTAGTTTGATGGTGGTGGTAGCTGTTGTTTGATGGTGGTGGTAGCTAGTTGGTGGTGGTAGCTGTGGTTTGATGGTGGTGGTAGCTAGTTGGTGGTGGTAGTTGTAGTTTGATGGTGGTGGTAGCTAGTTGGTGGTGGTAGCTAGTTGGTGGTGGTAGTTATTGTTTGATGGTGGTGGTAGCTAGTTGGTGGTGGTAGTTGTTGTTTGATGGTGGTGGTAGCTAGTTGGTGGTGGTAGTTGTTGTTTGATGGTGGTGGTAGCTAGTTGGTGGTGGTAGTTGTAGTTTGATGGTGGTGGTAGCTAGTTGGTGGTGGTAGTTGTTTGATGGTGGTGGTAGCTAGTTGGTGGTGGTAGCTAGTTGGTGGTGGTAGTTGTTGTTTGATGGTGGTGGTAGCTAGTTGGTGGTGGTAGTTGTAGTTTGATGGTGGTGGTAGCTAGTTGGTGGTGGTAGTTGTTTGATGGTGGTGGTAGCTAGTTGGTGGTGGTAGCTAGTTGGTGGTGGTAGTTGTTGTTTGATGGTGGTGGTAGCTAGTTGGTGGTGGTAGTTGTAGTTTGATGGTGGTGGTAGCTAGTTGGTGGTGGTAGTTGGTGTTTGATGGTGGTGGTAGCTAGTTGGTGGTGGTAGTTGTAGTTTGATGGTGGTGGTAGCTAGTTGGTGGTGGTAGTTGTTGTTTGATGGTGGTGGTAGCTAGTTGGTGGTGGTAGCTAGTTGGTGGTGGTATTTGTTGTTTGATGGTGGTGGTAGTTGTAGTTTGATGGTGGTGGTAGCTAGTTGGTGGTGGTAGTTGTTGTTTGATGGTGGTGGTAGCTAGTTGGTGGTGGTAGTTGTAGTTTGATGGTGGTGGTAGCTAGTTGGTGGTGGTAGTTGTTGTTTGATGGTGGGGGTAGCTAGTTGGTGGTGGTAGTTGTTGTTTGATGATGGTGGTAGCTAGTTGGTGGTGGTAGTTGTAGTTTGATGGTGGTGGTAGCTAGTTGGTGGTGGTAGTTGTTGTTTGATGGTGGTGGTAGCTAGTTGGTGGTGGTAGTTGTAGTTTGATGGTGGTGGTAGCTAGTTGGTGGTGGTAGTTGTAGTTTGATGGTGGTGGTAGCTAGTTGGTGGTGGTAGCTAGTTGGTGGTGGTAGTTGTTGTTTGATGGTGGTGGTAGCTAGTTGGTGGTGGTAGTTGTTGTTTGATGGTGGTGGTAGCTAGTTGGTGGTGGTAGTTGTTGTTTGATGGTGGTGGTAGCTAGTTGGTGGTGGTAGCTAGTTGGTGGTGGTAGCTGGTTGGTGGTGGTATCTGGTTGGTGGATGATGACCTCAGAAGAAGGGAGCCGTGATAGCTCAGTGGTTAGTGAACTAGACTACAAAGGACATGGGGTAGGGTTCGATCCCAACCGACGGCTCCCAGGTTCACCCAGCCTTAAATGGGTACCAGATTTTTTTGGGAAAGTAAAGCGGCACGGGCGTAATACCGACCACATTACCCAAAAAATCATGTGCCGAAGGTCTGAAATATTTAATGGTCACTAACACCATATTCCCTATACTCCACTTGGCGTGACGGGGGTACTTTACTTTTTTTTTTACCATCGCCCCCCCCCCAACTAAGCTTTTAATGTTGAAGTGGCACTAGATGATGAACGATGTTGAAAAAATGTGCCACAAAAGGGCAGTGTGATTGTGAACAAGGTGTGTCAGAAACATAGGACGTTACCCTTGCCTTGCTTTTCTATTCTTTACAATTAGAGGTCCTCTAATGACTTTGGGAACCACAGAAAATATAGCAATGTTGACTTAATGGGGACACTACTCATCTCAACTGTTGCAATTTATTGAGTTTAACTTGACCTTGACCACAGAATTTTCGGTGGTACCTGTCCTGAACAAACATTGCAGCTCTATTCCACCCCACCCTCCCAAGATGTTTCTACCTCTGACCTCTTTCACCTCCTCTATTTTTTCAACCCATAGATGATGATTATCATACGATGAAAAGGTTTTTTTTTTTTTTACATTTCTTGATGAACCAATTTCTTGGTCTGAAGTCTGGATAATTTTTTATTCATTGCTTTCTCATCATCATCAAGTGCCGTCTCTGCATCGAAAGTTGGCTACCATGGAGCGCACTTCCGTTCTGTCTCTTGCTTTGATGGTGCAGATTGTCAAAGGCTGACTTGTCCATATTTTGATGTTACTTGTCCGTGTTAGTCTTGGTATGCCTCTGCCACTTTTACCTTGTATTTTCCCTTCCAAGATTACTTTTAGTAGGCTGTTGTGTCTTTTAACATGCCCCAAAAATTTCATTTGTCTTGTTCTAATTGTGTTTAGTAGTTCTCTTTTCATTTTTAGTTGTTTTAAAACTTCATCGTTTGTTTTCTTTTCTTCCATCCAATTCTACCTATTCTTCTATATATCCACATTTCGAAGGCTTCAATTTTCTGTTCTGTTTTCTCATCTAAGTCCATGGTTCTGCACCATAAAAGAATATTGATAAGATGTAACATTTTGCTATTCTTAGTTTTAGCCCTGGTGCTATTTGTTTTGATGTTAGTATATTTTTCATGGCATTAAAATTACTTTTTGCCATTCCTACTCTTTTGTTTATTTCAGTTGTACAATTTCCATTGTTTTCTAGATAACACATTTCATTCTGAGTGTTATTTATATTTGTTATGCAAAACAAGAAAATATATCCAGTAGCTAAATTATAATACAGGTCATCATCATCATCAAGTATCGGGCCTGCTGGCGTAGGTGATCATGTCTCTCCACAATTTTTAATCTCGACAGTTATTTATCATCTCTGTTGTTGACCTTCTGCCAAGCCATTCTCTTAAGCTGTCAGGTACCTTTTCCCTTTGCTTCCATCTATCTCTTCGTTCCTCAATTTTCCCAGTTGTTACAATATATTCCAGTTGTTCTCTTCTCATTACATGGCCAAAAAATGATGATTGTTTCTTCCTAATATTGGAAATTAGCTCTCCTATTGCTTTTACCTCTTTCAGAACATTTTCATTACTCTACTTAGCTGTCCATGGTACTCTCAACATTCTTCTTTAAAACCACATTTCTACAGCTTCAAGTGATTTTCTTCATACATTGTTCTATCACACAGCCATCAACAGATGCAGGATAAAATGAGTATATTAGATGAGAGATCACAACAGCTAGGACTAAAGATTAATAGAGATAAGACCAACATTATGAGAATTAATGCAGTTGGCAATAACCAAATAAAACTAGGAGAAATACCTCTACTAGACGTACAATCTTACATATATCTGGGCAGTAATATAGATAAAGAGGGAGGAACAGAAAATGATACCAAAATAAGGATATCAAAAGGAAGAGAAGCTTTCATTGCACTGGGAAACATATGGAAATCAAAAGAAATTAGGTTAAATACAAAAATAAAAATTTTCAACTCAAATGTTAAGTCGGTCCTATTATATGGCTGTGAAACATGGAGAATAACAAAATTGACAATCACGAAGGTACAGACTTTCATTAATGGATGCTTACGCAGAATAAAGGGATGGAAATGGCAGGACAAAGTCACTAACGTGGAATTATGGAAATGTACCGGTCAAATACCAGTGGATAAAGAGATACAGCGAAGACGATGGCGCTGGATAGGACACACACTACGGAAGCCAACTGAGAGTATTACACAACAGGCTCTTTTTTGGAATCCCCAGGGAAAAGACAAAGAGGAAGACCAAGGAATTCTTGGAGAAGACAGATCGAAGCAGAGATGAAGATGATGGGGAAGACATGGAATGATCTTAAAAGAATTGCAAAAAACAGAATGACTTGGAAAGTGTTTGTTGAAGACCTATGCTCCACTGGGAGCTAAAAGGTAGAAGAATAAGAAGAAGTGATTTTCTTGTCTGTTGTCCTATTGTCCATCATTCACATCCATATGTCAAGACTGGCTCTACATAACATTTAAGAACTCTTTTTCTTGTTTCTATTGTCAAAAATGGATTGCATAGTATCTTCCTCATTTTTTGGAAAACTGATTTAGCCTGAGCCATTCTGCATCTCACCTCTTTTGTACATCTTCCGACTGAGGTTAACAAAGTTCCCAAATGTTTAAATTTATTTACCTTTATCAGGTAGAAAGCAAAAAATACAGTCGCAAAGATCAAGACCATAATTATGTGCCTTGTACTATATATATGTGTTACCTGGGCCTCATTATGTGGGAAGTAAAGAATAGTAACACTGTGACCTTCCAGGCATGTCGTAAGAGGCGACTAAGGAGGTTGATTGATGGCTTGACAAGCTGTCATTGTAAAAAGTATTGTTATGGAAACAGAACCATAGATTTTAGAAGCAGTGATCTCTGCAATCTGTGCCATTTTGGCACGCAAGGTTTCTGTTTTTGGAATTGTCGTTTTGCCCTATGTGCCATCTTCGACTCGAAAGGACAATAGATAGATAGATAGACTATATATACACTTTTCAAC